>CM040918.1:12782460-13382460 GCA_023029165.1 Gobiocypris rarus | reverse complement strand
TATTGTACTTATCCATTTCGTTGCAAATGCAGTCAGTGCGCTTGTGTAGAGAGCCCACCCATGCGCTCTTCTGATTGGCTGTGATTTTTGATTGATTGATATCGGGTTGAGTCTGGTTTGCCGCTGAAAACCTTGTTGCATTGCACCTGGTTAGGACACCGCTTTAGGCTCAGGCTGTTTTGATTTGTTTTTCAAAGCTGCAACATAACTTACGAGTGGCATCATGAGCTGTTTATTTCCTCTGCTTGTCTGAATGCCAGGGTATGGCAACTGCCATACTCTGCTGCCACATACGTAAACGCCACCCCTGTAGTCATGCCTTTGTCACGTAAATGCTTATTTCCTAGTTGCGATAAATTAAAAATCAGCTTATAAAACAAAATCGATGATATCAAGAAGAGGTGGATTCATTTTGTGAAAAGCTACCTTGATCATCACCAACACTTGCCTCTGCAGTGATCGTTTTACACCGGATAGTTTTACAAACTTACATCGGAGACAACTGGGATTCACTGATAATCCACTGCAGGATGGGGCTGAACCGACTATCTCCTTCCCCGTGCTTCATCCTCCCGTCCCGCCAACATTTGGTGCCATCGTTGGCAGTAAGTGCCCACCAGTGCTGTCTTGGTGCTTAGCGTACATGCCCCCAGCGTTGGAGAGAGAATGCTGCTTATTTTTTTCAAGATTTTACTTGGCGTTTTTGTTTTATCATTGAAATTTGGCTGGGTGGTTAATCACACATTTTTCTGCGGTTGACAAACTCGGAACAAATATTGACTTTACAGTCACTTTAAATATAAAATAATGTTAAATCAATACATTTACACCTTTAAGGCTTGAAGTTAAAAATGAAATAAATTGATTTCATTAATTCATCTTGCTGTATTTAATGATGAAAGTATAAATTATGAAAATAAATGTTGAAGGTCATGTTGAGACCTTCATATAACAAAAAGAAGAAAGAAGAAAAAAGGTGTTCATTCTCTTCAAATTCTCTTCAAAAAAAGTACCCGTATTTAAAGAAACACATTTATGAAGAGACAGATTCACCTTGCGGCATTATAATCCCACATCCTGCTTTAGTTGTTGATGAATTGTTCTGCTCTGACTTTGAAATGAGTTTCTAATCTCTCTCTCTTTTTTCACACCTACTCCCTCACCTCCATCTGTACATTGTCCATTTTTGTCTTGATGGCACCCCCTCCCCCCATCTCATTAACACGTGTTTCACGCCCTTCCCGTTCACTGTGAATTATGTCATTGAATGAATTGTGCAGCACATCCTGGTTCTCTGCAGTCTTTACGCAGTCATGGTGCGGCACAAACGGCTGCATTGTCATAGCAGGTAAATCTTGCATTGGCTCAGCCTCGTTGTTTGGGGAATCCCTCCCGCAGCGTCTGTGTGTGTGTGTGTTCTCTATGCTGTGTCCTTGACTCACAGTCAGTGTGTTGCGTAGTCTTATGTAACCCATATATGAGTTGCTTTTAGTGCTCTCCTCTCCCTCTCATCTAGCCTTTCTCTCCCTCTCCCTCCCCTGCATGCCTAATGCTTCCTCATAACTCCAGAATCCCTGATGAAATACTGGCCAGTGCTGACAAGCTGTCCGTTGTGTTTTTGGCTGGGTAATTACTGAAAGACCAAGAGGAAAGCAGTGAGGGTAAGATTTCATCATACCACAGAGAGTCCATCACTTGACATTGATGTGGTAGTGTGGACGACGCATGAGTTAAGAGTTACTTAATTGGTTTTCAGTGATCTCACACGTCCTTTAAACTGGACTGTGGCCTCTTATATTGGTTTGACCAGTTCAGTTCTATACGTACCCTACTTGGGTTGCAACATTTGGGGGATGATAGGAAATATGTTTATTTTATTCAATATTAATGCTTTTTTTTGTTTTGTTTTTTTGTAACAACTTGACTCAAGTAACTTGTGTTACTTAACACGATTTAAACCATTTTCATTCAGAAATGGTTAATGTTTTTTAAGTAGAAAGACTGTAATATTTTCTTGTAAAACATGCATCTATCATATAAATTTAATTAAAAAAAATAATAATAATAAAATAAAATAAAAATAAAAATATATATAGAGATTTTTTTTTAAATACACCGATCATAACATTATGACCACTGACTGGTGAAGTGAATAACACTGATTATCTCTTCATCACGGCACCTGTTAGTGGGTGGGATATATTAGGCAGCAAGTGAACATTTTGTCCTCAAAGTCGATGTGTTTGACTTTGGCCAAATTAAGGGCCAGATTGTGACGGCTAGGTGACTGGGTCAAAGCATCTCCAAAACTGCAGCTCTTGTGGGGTGTTCCTGGTCTGCAGTGGTCAGTTTCTATAAAAAGTGCTCCAAGGAAGGAATAGTGGTGTAACAACGACAGGGTCATGGGCTGCTCATTGATGTGCATGGTGAGTGACGGCTGACCCATGTCAAACAGTCGAGTTACTGTAGCTCAGACTGCTCAAGAAGTTAATGCTGGTTCTGATAGAAAGGTGTCAGAATACACAGTGCTTTGCAGTTTGTTGGAATGGTTGAGGAGCACAACAACGAGTTTGAGGTGTTGACTTGTCATCCAAATTCCCCAGATCTCAGTCCAAATGAGCATTTGTGGGATGTGCTGAACAAACAAGTCCAATTCATGGAGGCCCCACCTCGCAACTTACAGGATCTGCTGCTGACATCTTGGTGCCAGATACCACAGCACACATTCAGGGGTCTAGTGGAGTCCATGTGGAGGACCAACACAATATTATGTTATGCCTGTACCAGAAACTTGGAAAAGTTTGCACAATTAAATATCTAACATTGGCTGTTAAAAATCCAATTTATATTGACTGATACTATATATTAAAATGCTCTATCACAGAAAAAATGTATTGAATTGTGTATAAAAGCCCTAGTGTTTCCTGTGTTCATGGTCAGGTCTTCTTCCATGGTTGCATGGCACTGCTCTCAGTTCCGTTACTAGTGTTTCATGTGTTCCCTGAGCTTTGGATATTTTCTTGTTACTTCATCATTAAATATCTGCTTTCCTTCATCTCTGAGTGCACTCGTGTTACAGTACCGATATTGTGCATCTCTAATTCCAAGCTGAAGTTCTGAAGGTTATGATTGGTTAACCTCTTTGCTTTATAAACATTTGTGTGTTTGTTGCAGGCTCAGGAGGGAGTGACTGTAGTTAAACTTCTGTTCCCTCAGCACAGCTGGGAAAAGTGATAGAGCTTTCTGCATGAGCCCTCCTTCCACAGCCACCTGCACTCACTGAATTTAGCTGGAAGATGACTAAAGGCACAGGTGGACCTAAATAATTGCCTTGGCAAATCGATCTCGGTGTCATTGCCTGAGGTTAGAGAATGGTTGAGGATGACTAGTGAACTCAAACAGGATAGTCTCTTTTCCCCCTCTCATTTTATCGCCACTGAGATTTATCACAGAGAACAATTAAGATTTTGTTGGATAATCCAGACACATGCACACACATTGCGTGAAGGTGATCTGGTTGTCCATCAGCGGCAAAGCAGCTGGACAGGGGGGAAGTGTGATAAGCAGAGGTGGACTAAAGAAAATTAGGCCTCTGTTCAATAATGGCTTCAAATATCGACCAGTATACACCATCATCAAGGGAGTTGAAAGGAAGATATGCAGCTTTAAATGACTGACAATCCCTAGTGTGTGCTCTCTGATGTGGTTAGGAGACCTTCCATATGTTTAGTTTGCAGTGAACAATGACTGTCAAGTTATGATGTTAAGTTGGTTTGGACTTGTAATTTGTAACGTAATTGTTCAGTGTTAAATGGTTGGCATTACATCTTGGAGATGTACAATGAAGGTATGCTTATATAACAATATTTATAAAAACAGTAAGATGTTATAAAATATTTGACATATATTTCTAATTTGATATTGAGTTTTAATGTCAAGTCACATGATAACCCGTTAATGCAAATGTAAGATCAACCTTTTTGTCATGATGTGCCATTTTATAGTTTTCCTAGGTTAGGGTCAATTTTAGCCCTATATTAGTTTGCATTAATTTAGCAGAAGAACATTGTTTTGGTTGGTCTATGGGACTTTGCAGATGAATGTGGTTCTTTCTTATAACAACAAAAAGAGAGAGATTATTCTACTGCTCATAAATCATTCACTATAGGCTTAAGAGAGATTTAGATAGAAAATATCTTAAGCTGACTAGCTGAAGGCTTTACTGTACTTTACCCATTAATAGACAGTACTTCCTTGAAAATAAATTCCAGTAGAGTACAACAACCCATAATATTGACCCTTCACAATAGATAATGTTTTACAATGAACTCTGTTAGAGAGATACATATGGCAATTTGGTAATTCCTTACCTGTAGAGTAATAACTCCATCTCTGCGTCACTGTTACAACATTTTACAATCCCTCAGTTCTCGCCATCTCCGAAAAGTTTGATTACGAGCTCTGTCACGCTCTCTTTTTGCCAACAGACTCTTCTCTGTTCTTTTTTGTGATTCCCTGGAGGTTCAAGATTGAAGGGATAGTTTGCCCTCATGTCGTTCCAAACACGTAAGACCTTCGTTTTCACAAGGATCGCAAATTAAGATATTTTTGATGAAATCTGAGAGCTTTCTGACACCATAGACTGCAACGTCATTACAACTTTCAAGGTCCAGAAAGGTAGTAAAGAAATTGTTTAAATAGTCCATGAGACTCAAGTGGTTCAAACTTAATGTTATAAAGCCACGAGAATACTTTTTTTGCACTATAAAAAAACTACTTTATTACTTTATACATCTTTCTGTGTCAGTTTCCTATACCAATAATGTTGTAACCACAGTGCCACGCTTCCGGGTTCTACGTTAGAACAGCGATGCTGTTAACGTAAGCACTACGATGCATGCGTGTGACACTGATTCAGGAGAAAATACCGGTCTATCTGGGCTCACAAAACCCTTCAGTCTCAGAGTCAGCATGGCGAGTACCACTGCAGCGGAGACATATGTGACCCTGGACCACAAAACCAGTCATAAGGGTACTTTTTTTTTTAAATTGCGATGTATACATCACCAGAAAGCTGAATCTTTTCATTGATGTACAGTTTGTTATGATAGGACAATATTTGGCCGAGATACCTCTATTTGAAAATCTGGAATCTGAGGGTGCAAAAAAAGTCTAAATATTGAGAAAAATCACCTTTAAAGTCGTCCAAATTAATTTCTTAGCCATGCATATTACTTATAATAATACCTTTTTTATATATTTACACAAGGAAATTTACAACATATCTTCTTGGAACATGATCTTTACTTAATATCCTAGTGATTTTTGACACAAAAGAAAAATCGATCATTTTGACCCATACAATGTATTGTTGGCTATTGCTACAAATATACCCATGCGACTTATGACTGTTTTTTTGTACAGGGTCACATATCGTAAATTATAGGACAGTTGCTGACTCCTAAAATGAGCTTCTCCCTCATCTTTCCTAGGCACTGAAGAACAGCAGATCATGTGCACTCCACTGACTTCACTCATATTGGTTGTAGTTCACGAAAGCCGCTCTTCATCTGCATAAAGTTGAACTGATCTCAACTTTGTTGACTCGCTGGACACGCCCCGTCCGGTCGCCCACGGTCACTGTTGCCGGAAACCGCCCGCTCTCCATTGAAATGAATGTCGCTTTGTCTCTGCATGTCGCTGATAGTGCACATGCACAGGCGAGTGTACGCAATTCCCCATAAATCTCGACTGGTCGAAAATATAAACACTTTTAATAGGCTTATGAATCAGGGTAAGACAAAACACATTTGTATTGCTTCAATGCCTCTATCCTAAATTAATATTCATGAGTTGCAAGACTGCCATTGCATTGACGTCATAATCAGCGAGTTATCAGCTCTACTATTTCCAGCATCGCTGTTGGCTACCCAGAGTAATCGTGCTGTGCTGTGATTGCAGTATTTTCTGGTTTTGGTTATTGCTATAGAGTTCCAATGCCGGAAGGGTGCGGGTGATGTTTCGGGTGAAGTTAATCCGCATGAGTCACCACCCTCTTTAACCCAAGGTTGCTTCGTGAGAGAAAAGCATCAACCTTCATGGATCACAAAAGGTCACTCTGCAGTGTTGTGAATTACTAAGGTTAAATTAATCATTCGACTTTGTATTGTCAGGCTGGCAAACCCCTAGTGACATCTCTCTGGCTTCTTTACAGATGTTCAACCTCTAGATGCTGAAGTAGTGTTTTCTCAGCACAGGCTGTTCTAGTCACTCCCCTTGGGGTCAACTGCTTAATTACCCCTTCTGATCCCCTACCTAATTATCTGTTTTCATCTAATTTAAAGCCACTTATAGGTCGGATCTCGATCGATTACCTATTTCCAACACGAATTGTTATCCAGCCAAGGGCAAACCTTGAGGCGCCCCATCACACTATCATAGTTTTCTCAATGATGTATTGCTGTAAAGTTGCATCAGTGCATCAGGGCTGTCAGAGCTCACCAAGGTTACCTCTAGGTTGTGGTAACATTTTGGTCAGGGTGTTCGAAGTGGGACTTTTGTGCCTGTTCCAGATGTTTCCTCATATTCCCAAGCCATTTCTCAACAAATACGACACATGCATGTAAAAAGTACTTTTCCTTGATAAACAGCTTCACTAATTAACCCACAAGGTTGATAATTAATTATTCAGGATGTTAATGTAGATAGACTGGTCACACTTGGCAGGAAATAAGTGCATTCAATGGGCATGCATGCATGAAATCCTATGCAAAGTAGTGTGCGTATCACTGTATTGCATGAATATTCATTGCGTGGATCAGCTCAGAGTAGTTTTGATTGTGTCAGTCAAAAGACAAAGAATGAGAAGGTTTATTTGGACTCATACTGCTTATCATGGATAAATTGTGTGCATTAGAGAGAGATAAAGAACGGCTTAATTTAAATAGAGCGGTCACACTTGACGGAAAGTATGTTTAACACATGCATACTAAGCATCACTGCAATGTAATATCACCACATTGTATAAATATTCATAAAGTGCATCAGGTCTAAGTTGTTGTGATTATGTCGGTCAAAAACACCAAGAAAATAAGAGCTGCACTGAATATTTATATGAGGTGGTGGCGTAAAGACTGTAGGTTATTGACAGACCAAAGTGTGTGTGTGTGTGTGTGTGTGTGTGTGTGTGTGTGTGTGTGTGTGTGTGTGTGTGTGTGTGTGTGTGTGTGTGTGTGTGTGTGTGTGTGTGTGTGTGTGTGTGTGTGTGTGTGTGTGTGTGTGTGTGTGGACTGGTAATCCCTCACGGTATGGGGACAAAATGATGGCAATATCCAAATTTTTGTCCTTGTGGGGACATTTTTGGTCCCCATGAGGAAAACATCTTATAAATCACACTAAGTGATGTTTTTGAAAAAGTAAAAATGCAGCATGTCTCCTGTGATGGGTAGGTTTAGGGACAGGGGCAGTGTAGGGGGATAGAAAATACGGTTTGTACAGTATAAAATGCATTACGCCTATGGAATGTCCCCATAAAACATGGAAACACAACATGTGTGTGTGTGTGTGTGTGTGTGTGTGTGTGTGTGTGTGTGTGTGTATGTGTGTGGACTGGTAATCCCTACGGTATGGGGACAAAATGTCCCCACAAAGATGGCAATATCCAAATTTTTGTCCTTGTGGGGACATTTTTTGGTCCCCATGAGGAAAACATCTTATAAATCACACTAAGTGATGTTTTTGAAAATGTAAAAATGCAGCATGTCTCCTGTGATGGGTAGGTTTAGGGGCAGGGGCAGTGTAGGGGGATAGAAAATACGGTTTGTACAGTATAAAATGCATTACGCCTATGGAATGTCCCCATAAAACATGGAAACACAACATGTGTGTGTGTGTGTGTGTGTGTGTGTGTGTGTGTGTGTGTGTGTGTGTGTGTGTGTGTGTGTGTGTGTGTGTGTGTGTGTGTGTGTGTGTGTGTGTGTGTGTGTGTGTGTGTGTGTGTGTGTGTGTGTGTGTGTGTGTGTGTGTGTGTGGACTGGTAATCCCTACGGTATGGGGACAAAATGATGGCAATATCAAATTTTTGTCCTTGTGGGGACATTTTTGGTCCCCATGAGGAAAACATCTTATAAATCACACTAAGTGATGTTTTTGAAAAAGTAAAATGCAGCATGTCTCCTGTGATGGGTAGGTTTAGGGACAGGGGCAGTGTAGGGGATAGAAAATACGGTTTGTACAGTATAAAATGCATTACGCCTATGGAATGTCCCCATAAAACATGGAAACACAACATGTGTGTGTGTGTGTGTGTGTGTGTATGTGTGTGTGTATGTGTGTGTGTGTGTGTGTGTGTGTGTGTGTGTGTGTGTGTGTGTGTGTGTGTGTGTGTGTGTGTGTGTGTGTGTGTGTGTGTGTGTGTGTGTGTGTGTGTGTGTGTGTGTGTGTGTGTGTGTGTGTGTGTGTGAGAATATACAGTTTGTACAGTATAAAAAACATTACATCTATAGCGAGTCCCCAGAACGATAGTAAACCAGACGTGTGTGTGAACTAAACATGCTATTTCTGAACATGTTATAAGTTTCATGAATTATTCCACAGTTCTGGACATCTGTTCTTGAGCATGCCTACTTAAATTAGTGTTCTCAAAACCCAGAAACCTAGTGCAACCACCATAGATGGCATTCACAAATTGGCAGGGACATAGAAAAATCCTTCCCAACACATTATAAATCTCATCAGGCTCTTGCATGACTTGAATGAAAGTGTCATTTAAAAGCCTAAAAATGAAACTTTCCACAAATGTATTCATTTTGTCTGAAAAGTGAATTCGGCCTAAAGTATTATAGCAGTAAATGTGAATCTAAAATGCATATTAAAACAGTGAAATCGCTCTGAAACTCTGTCCTGTCTTGCCTGCACTGCAGACAATGACATGAGCTCCACTGACAGCCTTCACTCCTATTGGTTGTCGCTTGCGAAATTCGCTGCTCATTTGCAAAGTAAAATTTTGTAACTTTTGTTGAATGACTCGCATCGCTTGACATGCCTACAGCCCTGTTCATCCCGCCAGCAGATACAAAATTATCCAGAACCGATACTATTTAGTAGGTATACTACATGAATGCATACATACATACTTTTGTCTAGTTTTTGCCTATATGTATCTTATGCTCACCAGGACTGCATTATAGTTTGAGAGAAAATACTGTTATTTTTTTTTTAATAAATGTTTCTATTTTACAGTAATAGCAGTACATTTATAAAATATATATATACTGTATATATAAAAGTAATTTATTCCTGTGATGGCAAAGTTGAATTTTGAGCAGCTTTTACTTCAGTCTTCAAAGTCACAATCCTTGAGAAATATTGTGAAATATTATTATAATTTAGCATATTAGAATGATTTCTGAAGGATCATGTGATGGACCTTATGCTCACATAGGCTGCATTTATTTGTTTGTTTATTATTTTTTATTGCATTAGCATTCACTGTTTTGTGGTAATCAAGCATTCATAGCATGCCAGAGACATGTGCCTCTCTAAATTAATATGCATGATCATGCATGCATGCAAAATGAATCTGTGTATAAATAAACACTCATGGGATTCTGCAAACTGGACTACTTCTTCAAAACAGCCTTGAATGGCATTAAGGATGAAACTGATGGGCAGAGCCTAGCAAAATTGGACAAGCATCTGCCATAGGGCCCTTGGCCTTCATCCAGGCACTGACAGAACATAAGAAAGGGTTCATCAGGCTTCAGACCTTGGGAACGTGGCCATTGTAAGAGAAGCAGAAGAGATGGGTTATTTGGATGGGCCTTCATATTAGTTGTCATTCACTCCAAAGGTTCCTTAGGCTACTTTTTTTTTTTGGCTGGCTGGCTGGCTGGCTGAGATTGAAGTGCCTCATAAAGCAGTAGGGAGTTAAGACCTGTCTGCAGATGTTGTGGCCTCACACTGATGTGAGGTTTTTTCTTTTTTTACAAGAGATTAGAGCCACCGTAAACACAAAGATTAAGACAAACTTCTGACTTTGAGGTGGGTGCTATGTTATAGAAATTGAAATGTTTGATCTGTGGACATCTGAGAAGAAAAGGCTCTGTTCTTGTTTTTGTCTTTTTTTCATTGTGCACCTTTATCTTCCATTTTGAAGTGTGACCGTTCCGTTGAATGCCACCAGTGGGGAACAAGACGTTCTGGAGCATGACAGGTTATAGCTTGCACATCGGCCTGGATGAAGGATGATGGCATTTAATAAGCGCTTTCTAGGGTGTTCTGAGTGTTTGCAGGTTAAAAAAGAAAAGAAAAGAAAGCTCAACCTCAAGAATCTATGATATTCTTGTCCAGAATTGGTGACTTGTTCGATGTAAATTTGTGGTGTTTTCCCCCTGTTGTATTGTGTGTTAGTTCATTTGTTTAGAAAAGAAACTGAAGATTTCTCCTCAGGAACAAGCGGTGATCTGTCAGTGATGCACATTTGAGCAAGACACTTCGGGTTGCTCTAGAAGGATTGTGGTGTTGTTTTAGGGTGACATTCAGGGTTCAGAATTAAGTGTGTCTCCAGTTAAGTGTGTGACTTTAAGAACTGCAACATACAGTATATCTTCTGTTTATCACAAATATGCAGGGAAAACAGTTAAATAATTGCATTTTTACACAGACAAAAAATATATAGTGCAAAATGTTCTTAATTCACTACTACTCATTTTGGAAACCCTGCGATCACACCTGCGATTACATGGAAACAAATATTTTTCACATTGTCAGGAAGAGATTGTTCACATTTTTCTTGTACTTTTCTTCCTAGCTTAGCTTTCTAATTCTTGATCCTATCTGTTCTCCCATTTTAGACTGAGAGTTTTCTGATAATATGATGCAAACACACACACACATTGAGATGTCCTTTACCACACAATCATGCAAATGTTTCCCAGGAGCAGCGTATGGCATGGCAGTCTACGTACCGGTGCCTGTCAGGTAGATGCATACAAGTAATCAGAACATAAAACCTACTAAATGACAGCGTGTGGTCTGTGGGCTCTCTACCACTCAACGTGACACTCCAGTCAGAGCTGTAACAAATCAGGCTATTATTTAGCTATCAATTCTCCGGAGCTGATGTCAGCTCATTTCAGGATCCTGTGCTATCAGTTTGGGGGAGAGACAGGTAGTCGTTGATCATGTCAGGGTGTCTTACATGGTGCGTGATCACTAATGTAGAGATGACCAATGTGATGAAGAAGCCTGTCTTCACTATCCTGTGTCTTTTTTTTTCTTTTTTTTTTGTCTCTTCACTGATTTTAGAGAGACTGGATGGAACATAACCTACATTTGCCATTCATTTTGAAAACATTTCAATATTGATATGAATTGGATAAGATTACTACTCTTCAAAGTAAAGGTTCTAAAAGGGGGGCTTTTACAGTGATGCCATAGAAAAAACATTTTGGGTTTCAGTGAACATCTATTATCCATCCGTATATCTGTCAACTATCCATCTATCTAGATTGTTATCCATCTATCTCAAACCATTCCTGAAACATTTTTGCTTTGTGGCAGGGCGCATTTGTAACCCCTCCTGTTCTTACCCCGAGTCGGACGCTCTAACAAGGAGGCTAAAGGCTGCAACCCCTAGCGTCAGTTGCTAGAGCGTCTCTTGAAGACAGAGGAGTGAGGTTTACTTGCACAGTGACTACCGTTACACTCACTCCCTTAAACCTCACTCCCATCCGGGTCATGGCATCAATGTAACCCCTCCTGTTCGAACCGCCCCGCTCCCAGCGGGACTCAAACCCGGGTCCGCCGGCATGAGAGTCGGACGCTCTAACAAGGATGCTAAAGGCTGCAACCCCTAGCATCAGTCGCTAGAGCGTCTCTTGAGGACAGAGGAGTGAGGTTTACTTGCACAGTGACTACCGTTACACATTATCCTGCTGAAAGAGGCCACAGACACCAGGGAATACCTTTCTATGAAAGGGTGTACATGGTCTGTAACAATGCTTAGGTAGGTGGTACGTGTCAAATTAACATCCACATGGATGGCAGGACCCAAGGTTTCCCAGCAGAACATTGCCCAAAGCATCACACTGCCTCCACCGGCTTGCCTTCTTCCCATAGTGCATCCTGGTGCTATGTGTTCCCCAGGTAAGCGACATACACTCACGTGGCCATTCACGTGATTTAAAAGAAAACATGATTCATTAGACCAGGCCGCCTTCTTCCATTGCTCCATGGTCCAGTTGTGTTTCTCACATGCCCACTGTTGGCGCTTTTGGCGGTGGGCATCTAACTGGTTTTTGGCAATGCAGCCCCATACAAAACAAACTGCGATGCACTGTGTATTCTGACACCTTTCTATCAGAACCAGCATTAACTTCTTGAGCAGTCTGAGCTACAATAGCTCGTCTGTTTGATCGGAACACACGGGCCAGCCTTCGCTCCCCACATGCATCAATTAGCACTGGCCCCCATTACCCTGTCGCCGGTTAACCACTGTTCCTTCCTTGGACCACTTTTGATAGATACTGACCGCTGCAAACTGGGAACACACCACAAGAGCTGCAGTTTTGGAGATGCTCTGACTCTTCGGCCCCACTTTATATTAGGTGGCCTTAACTACTATGTACTTACATAAAAAAATAAGTACAATGTACTTACTGTGTTCATATTGTGTTGCAAAACACCTTTGCTGATATTGAGGTGGGATACGGGTAGGGTTAGGGACAGGTGTGGTGGGATGGGTAAGTTTAAGGGTAGGGTTAGGTGTAATGGAAGTGTCAACTGTGTAATTACAAATGTAACTACAGAAATTAATTACAGATGTAATTACATGCAGGTATTTTTTTAAATGTAAGTACAATGTAAAAACATGTTTGTACACAATAAGTGCAATGTATCAAATTATTAATTAAAATGTTAGTACATTGTAGTTAAGAACACCTAATATAAAGTGGGTCCGACTCTTCTAGCATCACAATTTGACCCATGTCAAACTCGCTCAAATCCTTAGACTTGCCCATTTTTCCTGCTTCTAACAATAATCAACTTTGAGGACAAAATGTTTACTTGCTGCCTAATATATCCCACCCACTATATTTAAGTATGTAAATATGTTATATTTTTATTTTAAAAAATCATATTTATAAGATTAATTATATATACAGTATATACATGCAAATATTACTTAAATATATATTTGTATGTGTGTGTTTGTATGTATTTTATTTATATATATATATATATATATATATATATATATATATATATATATATATATATATATATATATATATTATATACACATAATAATTAGACACAGTACACACACATATATTATGTAAACACAAACGTATATTTTTGATGCGATTAATTATGATTAATTTTCCCCCAGCACTAATATATAGTATATATAGACTGATAGAATAAATAGACTGACTCGAGTCATGGTTTTGTGTCTTTATTTTATGCGAGTGCTTAATCCGCACTGCTGAATGTTTGACTGTGTTCCCCTGGAGAGCCTGGTCATTTATTTCATGGCTCTCAGGAAAATTGAAAATGAAATGTTGAGTTGTCGTAAATGGGTTTCTTTATATAATGCAGATTTGCAGAGAGAGGCACACAGGTTTCAAAGCTCATTTAACTTTTCTTATAGCGTGAGAGAGTTTGTGTGAGATGTTGAACATTGTGATATGCATACTAATGATAAAATGCTTTAAAGTTTCCCTTTCCCCTTTTTCGTGTGTAGTGTTATAGAGAGATGCTGGGAGATATCTTATTGTCTGTAAACGAAATACTTGCAGAATATTTATTATGCATTTTTCTCTTTTTTTTTGTCTCTCTTCCAGATTTAGATCTTCGGTATTTCTGGAGCTGGAGTTCTTTTGAAGACTATCTGGTGTTCTGTTTTGCCTTCATGATTCTGTGCGCTTTCATAACGTTCCTCTTCCTGGACTGGGTCCTATTTGTGGAGACCATGGGCTCTTTGGCGGTGATGTTTGAAGCCATGTTGGGCCTGCCTCAGCTGCTGCAGAACTATAACAACCGCTCTACCAGAGGCATGAGGTAAACAAGGCCAAAACTGTTATTGATCTTTCATTAATATGCTTCATTTGGGCCCTTAAATTGTTACTTTAAAGTGTTACATTAAGGCTCTGTTCTAGAGTTCTTCTCCTTTTCTTAAAAAAAGAAAAACCGGACCCGAGATAAACTCAATAAAATTAGACCCAAGCCCGAACCGGCCTGATGGCAATTTTTTCCAAACCTAATTGGACCCAAAAGTTTCTGCAATCGATCTGGCAACAGTACATCATTTTCCACTTGGGCGAGCACCTTCAAGTAGATAAACTGCTCATAAGCATTATATTTCACCTCAAAAGACAAGGACATTTATATTTATGTTAAAATTAAGAAGCAAATCCTCACACTCATCCTCGGGAATGGCTTGGGTATTGTAGAGCACAGTTTATGCAGTGTTTATGTGCAGTTTCCTGGAAAGTTTGGTAATTTACAACTGGTTTGGATCTTCTTGGGTCCATTCAGTAAAAGCACATTTATTTCAAATCACCCAAGACCCGAGGCACTTGTCAAAGGTTTCGAACCAAACATCGGGTTTTGGGTCGGACCATAGGTTTTCAGATCCAAGTGGACCCGTTATGATGTATATTTTTCAATGGATCTTATCAAACATAAAAAAAAAATGCTGTGCTGGGCTAAATGCGCTTGCTGTATGTGCACACATGTTGATATTTTCTACCAGCTGAGAACTCACAAAAGGAGTTAAAACCGTAATGGGTAACAACGCACCTGCAACGAGAAGAAACGGGTATTCTTGAGCATTCTGTCTTTTTTAGGGTCTCATCTTCTGACATCACATCCTGTTTTTGGTTCGTTTAGATGTCTTTAGCACGTGTTATCTTCATATTTCAGTCGAGCCGCACCTAAGTTCGGTTGGAAGTGGAAAAGATGGTTCTCGGTCTGCTTGTTTGGTGTGCACTAAGGTTTGGATGGCAGCGTTCACGCTTATTCAAATGAACCACACTAACAGAGAAATTGCACCAATCAAACCAAACCTGCTAAATGTGAACACACCCTTAAAACCTACCAAGTGGAAAATGCAACCCCAGAATGAATTGGGATAAAATGCATTTGAAGTAAATATTAATATTAGTAAATATTAGGGATGCACAATATACCATTATCATATAATTCATCAGCTGATATTAGATTGGTCGATATTGGATATTTAATTGTTCATGCTGATTTACATTTAGATTAAGTGAGCATTAAATGATGGCAATGGAAACAACTCTAATCATTTATTAACAACTTACCAATCTTCTCTTCGCACACAACTTTTGCCCATAAAACTACTGTCCATAACTATGTTATGGTTCTATTTTATGTAGCTTTCAAAACATAGCATTCAAAACATGTTACAGCCTATGCTTCACAAACTCTTGTGACAGTTTTTCCTCATTTGTTGCCATTATGTGTATTAATGTCATATGTGCCATGGCAAGTACAAGGTGAGAAGGTTAAATTTACACAGTAATTCTTTGCAGGACATGCCTCACCCGAGAACTCATTAAAGGCACATAATGAAGATAATTCATATTAGACAGCTAATGAGTTTGTTAATTGATGTTACAACCCACTCTGCTCAAATCCGAAGACTCCTTGGTGAAACAAAGTTGACCTCACTGGTACTTTTTGAAAAAATCCCAGTATGAGAGCAAGAGAGAATTTCATGCTAATATCTTTGGCCTTGGGCTACAGTCAGCATAATAATCACAGCTCACAGCTCTTTCTTCCTCTCTTTTTAAAAAAAATAAAGGGAAAAAGCCCTTCATCTCATGGTCTGCTCCACAGAAGTCAATGTGACACACGCTCCAGGCTCCTCTTTATGAGCCAAATTAAACATTGTGAGCACAGTTTAGGCTGAGAGAGGGAAAATGGAAGCTAATGTTAATGCCGGTTCTCTGGAAATCCATCTTTTTATGAACACAATGAATGTGTCACCACCGTCGCGTGTAGTGTGTAATGCCTTTGCCCTTCATGTGATTTCAAAGTGTCTGCAGGCGTCTAAGGCACTCGACCGATCACTGCACTGACGTCTGTTTTTTTTAACGTATGCATGTGAATTTATTGTTGGTGAAGCCTTTGGAGACATGGTCCAGAGTGTGTTTTGAAGCCGTCCCTCAACATCTATGAATGGAAGATATCTGTCACCACGACAGTATGGCAGTGTGTGTGTGTGTGTGTGTGTGTGTGTGTGTGTGTGTGTGTGTGTGTGTGTGTGTGTGTGTGTGTGTGTGTGTGTGTGTGTGTGTGTGTGTGTGTGTGTGTGTGTGTGTGTGTGTACACAGTATATTGTGTATTTGTATAAATATGTAATGAAACTTTAAACCTGATAAGACTGCACCTAAACATTCTTGTATTTTGTCTAAAATGATTAAATGTGCTTCAATATTATTTCAACAAAAATCTGTCAACATTTATTTATCCTGAAGTACAAATGCTTAATGCCAGGTTTAACATAATTTAACTTTCTGTAATCAAGTTTCAACATACAGAAGAGTGGATGATATTTGAAATCGTTTGACTTCAGAAGACATGAACAGGTTATATAGACCAAAGATTTATCTACATAGATGACTCATTAGCGGCTGTTTCTATGTTCCACTATACGTAAGCTGTCCACCATATTAGAACAGTCAAAGCCTGTCTGTGAACCTTCGAGGGTCTGCGACTGTAGTTAGATGCATGTATGAATATCTATATTTGCAGTAGACTTCTGCTTATTATTTTGCTAAATGAACACATTACAACAAGACAAAAGCATCAGCTAACACAGAAGGAAGACGGCAGGGTCGGCGAAATGCTGGAACTCGTGGGACTTTGTTTTCAACTCAGTTATAGACATAAACTGGTGCCTTGCGCACTCATATCAATCTCTCAAAACTTGTATCCTCCTCCGCTTAACAACAGCTTTCTCTCAAGTCACAGTCCCAGTATCTCTCCCACGAGTCCTCAGCGTCTCTCTCCTGCACACTGCTTCCGGCCGGGCTTTTAAGCGGTCTTTCCGCGCCAATCACTGCAATCAGACACAGGTGTTTATCATCATGCACTTGACCTACTTTCTTACCGCTCGTCTCCTGGCCTCCTCCGTCCGTGCAGACCTCGTGAAACCACGCCCCCCTCGCCACACCCTGTTTAGTATATCTGGCCCTAAATGCTGTAAGCATATATAAAAGACGAACATTCTTCACTCATCTTCTGTTCCAAAAAAGAAAGACAGTCGTAGTTTGGAACAAAATGATGGTGAGTAAATGGTGAGTAATTTTGGGGTGAACCATTTCTTTAATGTACAGCAATATCGCAGCAACAATAATGCCAGCCCAGGCTAACTAAATAAACTTGCTTGTGGTGACATTTCTGCAAAATAATATAGCATTGCTTTCTTGCACGTTTGAATGCCGATATAAGCATCTAGTATTATCTGAAACAGATGAACGTGAATCAGGCATGTTTAATTACATTGTGTAGTGAATTGTATGTATAGGTATGTTTTGGAGTTTGATTTTTAATTTTTACAAGCCAAGTTTGTAAAATGCTGTGTAGGTGGGCAGCGTTCTACTGTAGGTTGTGGAACAGAGATTGTGTTTGTGCTGCTGTGCCCTTGTAGAGAGAGTTTTATGAGGTGTCGTGACTGGTGGAGATTGTATCTTCACCAATGACACGTGAAGTACTGTCTTTAACAAGACCAACCATCCATACCCCCCTACAGTCCTTAATATGGGCCAGTGAAGCTGGGAGGGTCCAACACTGTGCCCTTGAGCCAGACATTTATTGAAACTGAAGGATTTAAATGGGCCATCTCCTCTTGCTATTTTCTGAAAGCGCCAATCTCTCTTGTTGACCTTCTTTCTCCTCGTTTGAACTTCTTGTTGATCCTGTGTCCTGTTTAAATTCATGTGTTCATTTCTGGTGGAAACACAGATATAAGTAGCAGCGTATCACAGACTGTGACTGACATTAATGGACCAGGTACCCATCGCCACGCTGACCTCCCTCTCCCATGAGGCTTTGCCCCATTGTTCAACTTATGAGAGGCCCTCAGAATTCTTTTTCATTTTAGATTTTGGACCCTGAGGGCACTGTTTATATAAGTGAGCAAAAGGAGCTCATCTTATATCTGACAGTCTGACAACCATATTCAGTGTGAATTATATTACAATTGTCTTTCGCCTTGGGGTGGACTCTTTGATAACAGTTCTAATTATAGCGATGCATTGACCCAGCGGACATGGACTCTCATCTTGCGAACCCTCTTTTCTCTATAGATAACAAATAGACTCATTATCCTTGTTTTAAAACATCTTGTCTGAGGCTACATCTACATTAATCCGGATAGATTTGAAAACAGAGTTTTCGTTTCAAAACGCTCTCCATCCACACTAACATTTTCCAAAAGTTTCTCATCCACACTGAAACGTCAGTAAACGCCCAATTCAACTAAATGCACATGCGTAAAACCTCATAAAAGCTCACTGAGATACAGACATCATAAAGTTATCACACAATTATTCTGGCCGGATCATTTTATTTAGCAAAATATATCACCATTCACTGATGCATCCAGGTTGCACTCGGTCAACCATTATTATGTTTGGTCTAAAACACAACTCCACTCGTGTTTTGCCACTGGACAGCTAATGCGAGTACATTTTCTGTCTTCCTTGCGGGACTGTGATATAAGGTGCAAAGTAACATATTTTAGCAACTGTGTGAAAGTGAATAGCACATAACTGGCACAATAGCGGTATAAACATATCTATTTGTACAATATGTATATAAACATGCGTCATCGATTTCATCCGTCTACACAGTCAACACTACGATGCGAAGACAGCATTTTCAAGTGTATCTGCTTTGGAGAGCGTTTTCAAAAAACCTATTAGTGTGGACATGGCCTGATTCAAGTAAATACCCCGGACACAGGAATGATAACTATAATTACACTGTAAATGCTAAAGCTCAAAATAATGAATTGGTTTGAGTAGAGCCAACTCAAATTAAACAAATTAACTTTATGAGTATTTACAATTTTCTTTTTCTTCTGAGTTCTCAATACTGACACATTTTAAGCAATCTGAAATGTTTTAGTGTTTCGAGTTTTAACTTGTTTCTTTTAATATAGACTAACTTAAATTTAACTGAAACTGGGCTGGGCTTTTTTGTGTCTGCAAGATTAACGTTAAGTTGGAGAGTTAATAGTTGTTTAATGTTTTGTTATGCTAGTTTAGAAGAGTAGGTTGTCACATTGGTTAAGTTGACGGAAGTTAGCCTATTTTCAGGCGCTGCGTAATATCACTGCGCCTGCTGCACCCCTGGTATGGCTGCAAAATTCCTTGATTATTACGCTGGAATTGAGAGTATAGTTCCTAGCCATAGTGGCCTAGAAAATTGCAACTTTTCACGATGTAACTCCAGAAAAGTTGAGTTTTAAATAGGAAAAATATCAAAAATATTTTTTTTTTGTTAACGGTCTAATCAGATTTATTGATCCATGCTAAGCTATACTAAAAGTGCTACTGCCAGACCTGGACATTGACTGAATAGATTCGAAAAGGGTAAAACTCAACTGTTTAACTCTATAGGGGAGTTGGAAAATTAGCCTATTTTCAAAAATAGTGGTGTTTTCCTTTAAGTGTATTATATTGCTGTCCTTATTCAGCAAGTCCTATGCTAATGCTACCTTAGCATTGTGTAACAAATTAGTATGGTGGCATTTATTGAATTAGCTGGTTAAAGTTAGTCAAGTTTAAAGCACTTATAATGTATAATTACAAAATAAAATTCTGCTAGTTCTGCTTACTTAAAATTTACATTTCTTAACTTCAAACATTTGAGGCAACTGGTTTATAGTGTATAACGTTTTATATTTTAATAATCATTCTAATTCTATGAAGATAGGGAAGTCCACACCACAACTAACAAATATGGAGGAACGATATCATTGGAATCCTTTTCAGAACAATTGTTTCCTGCTGATAAACGATAAAAACATTGATAGCTGATCAGATTCCACACAACTTTGAAATCAAAATGGACTGTTCTTATTTGTTATGGAATATTGCAGTATTTGTGTCCTCATAATCTTAAATCAAAGCTTAAATCAAAGTCCTCTTGCTAACATCTTTATAGATTTGATTATTATTGTCACAACTCATAATACACAACAGGCATCACACCGCTGCCTCTGTCTTTCACCTGCTGTCTCACACCTGCTGTCTCTCACTTCTCCCAGTTCAGACACCTCCACACAAGCTCAAAATGTTTTGAAAAAGTTAACCAAAAAAGTTTGAACCTCTCAGCTCTAATGTCGGCTGAAACCAGTTTCTGGAGTTTTAGGCTCCATGCTAAGTCAAGAGCGTAGTTAGCATCAGGACCCTGCTGTGTTGATGAAGCCAAGTGCACTGTAATCTGTCTCTCTAACAAGCAGGGACACGCAGTCAGATTCCCCCATGAGACCGAGCTTCGCCATGGGCCTCGCTGCTCACACAGAGACCTGATCGGTCCTGATTACCCCTGGGAGTTTCACGCTCATAGGAAACGTTTCCCGTGTTTATAAATATAAGGAAGCAGTGGATGTAACTTAGCTGTACTGTGTATCTGGGGAACGGAAAGTGTCCTCGCTAGCATAGATGCCGTTCTGTTTTGTTATGACCACTGTTATGACAACTGGTGGGAGCTATTTGTCTTTCTGTGGTCTGTTTGTGCATTTGATCTATATGCTTCAAATGGTGCTCAGTGATACACCCATGTGGCAAAAACTCATTTATCATACCTAGCGAAGCAACATCCATGAAAATGGACACAAGCAGAGTGAAAGAAATGCTTTATTAACCTCAAACAAGTCAACAATACTGAGGGACTCTGTTTCATGAGCTATACGTGAAGTTACTAAACGTAATTTCGGGAGGAAGTACGCCCATCTAATCTTCCAATTACTACCAAGGTATAAAACCAGCAGCCTACCTCTTCCCATTGTTAGTTCTTGCAGCATCCCTCCTCCTCCCCGGCTCCTCCCTTTTGAACAATTTGCCTGTTATAGGGGGGGCAATCGGAGCTCGGGTAGAATATCCTCTCCGAGCCCCTCTATAGCAGACAACAAGCCAAATCCGTTTACCACTTTCACTAAGATTATATGGGCACACAAACTCGTGAATGTTCGTTTGGAATGAAATACTAGAGTACTGCAAAGTATGCATTGTGTACTACTTGTTAAAAGTTTGCATTATACAACGATAATCCTTTCAAACATTCTTGCCATATATCTATGCACATTTAATTTAGCAGGTTTACTTTTTTAATCCTGTTTGGTGCAAAGTGTCATAACTTTTGGTAATCTGATCAAATAAATCAAGATGGAGATGATATAAAATCATTGTATACTGGTTGTATGCTGCACTTTTTGGCAAATTTACTACACTAAGATAATAATGGAAATTTTCTTGAACATATTTGGAATTAATTCGATTTCTTACCTTCTTATGTCATTACCATATTTTTTCTTGACCCAATATTATCGATTATTTTAAGCATATTACATATAATCTCTGTCTTACTATCTTACAGAGTAAATATAGGATTGTTTTGTTTAGATAATGTTACTGCAAAACAAGAGGAAAAATACTGATTAATAAGTCAATCAAAAATTTTCAAAATAAATGTTGAGGTCTCGTATGCTCATTGCTCACCAAGGCTGCATTTATTTTATCACAAATACAGATAATAATTATGAAATAATATTACAATCTAAAATATTTTCAGTTTTTATACATTTTAAAATGTAGTTTATTCTTGTGATGTTAAAGCAGTTTTTTCAGCCTCATTACTCCACTCTTCAGTATCACATGGTCCTTCAGAAATTATTCTAATAATTTGCTGCTTAATAAACTTTCCTTATTATTATTAATGTTGAAAACAGTTTTTGCTTTTTAATATTTTTGCGGAAACTGATCAGGATTCTTTGATTTATAGGAATAAGAGCAGCATTTATTTGAATATATTTGAATCTATTTACCATATTTATCAATGTCTTGTCACTTTTGATCAATTTAACACATCCTTGCAAAACAAACAAACAAAAAAAATGATTATTGATTTAAAGGGATAGTTCACACAAAAAAGAAAATTATCCCATGGTTTCCTCACCCTCAAGCCATCCTAGGTGTGTATGACATTCTTCTTTCAGACGAATACAATCAGTAACACCTATTGTAGTTTAAAACACTACGTCCGATGTCATCGTTACGGCAGTTACGCTTGTTTTTTCGTAAGTTGAATATGGAAGGTGGACTTCCATATTGGATATTGGATGGATATTTTCTTAGAGAAATGCATCACTGCTTCAGAAGGCCTTTACCAACCCCTTGGAGCCCCCCTGGTGTGTGTGTGTGTGTGTATATACAACTCAGATTGAATTCGTCTGAAAGAAGAATGTCATATACACTTATGATGACTTGAGGGTGAGTAAACCATGGGCTAATTGTCATTTTCGGGTGAACTATCCCTTTAAAAAAGTTATCTTATCCAAGCTATACCTTTAAATTAGCCCTTTAATGATGACATAATAAATCTTAAAAACAGTCAAAAATATTTAAATACACAATGAACTACTGATAAATAAATAAATAAATTGTCCATCACAACTGATATGTTGCTCAATATATCGTGCATCCTTAATACTGTGCATTCATGATGCAAACTGCAGAAATAGTATGGTAGTATTCTGTTCTAAACATGACTTTCTGAAACCCGAAAGTGATGTTTCACCTCAACACATATTAGCAAGGTATGTTTTGACACACTTCGATCTTTGCTATCGCTTAGAGGCACGCAAACACACAGACCTTTGTCAGTAGAGTTGTTGCCCTCACAGTTGTTGGCTGTCATGTCTGGGTTAATTAGAGAAGAAAAAGCCATTGGAGTGGATCC
The DNA here is from genome assembly GCA_023029165.1 of Gobiocypris rarus. NCBI lineage: Eukaryota > Metazoa > Chordata > Actinopteri > Cypriniformes > Gobionidae > Gobiocypris > Gobiocypris rarus. The sequence continues at coordinate 13,359,456 of CM040918.1, read as the reverse complement.
CCACATGACCCAAGGTGAGCGGAGGTACGCCGGCTTACAGCACGGTCCCCATTGATCAAACTGAGCCGTGTGATTGAATTAGATGAGCCGCTAGCAGCCACGGCTTGCCAGGACCAGTACCGCAACAGAATTATTCACATTCCCTCCAGGGCAAAGCACAGTGGAGTAAGGGAGGAGACGAAAAAGAAAAGAGTGCTGGCATTCTGAAGGAAAATCAGAGAGGGGAAAGAGGAAACCATCCGTTTTTCCAGTTGACATGCCTATTTGTATGACATTAGCATTGCTCTTAATGGGTTTGTGTATACAGAAGTAGAAATATATCACAGGGGACGTTATAATGTCCAACTGTATTGATTTAAAGGCTGCTGGAGCACTATCCATCCAGAGCACATCGCAGCTGTGCTGTATGCATTTCAGATGGTTTTGATTGGCTAGGTTTTGTTTGTAAGACAGTGATCTGTGTGAGCTTGTTTGTTAGCCATATGGTAGAGAAACATAATTCAATTTTAGGGTTGTAATGTCTCGATCACTTTCTTTTGAGTTTTTTCTTTTGTGTGGTAGAGACTGATCTATTTTAGAGAATGTGCACACTCTCCTGTGTTTTAGCTGGATGGATCGATCTACATACATATTTAATTCTTTTTTCTTTATTTTTCTCACCAGCCTTTGGAATTTTCTGGTTTTCAAATGTACCAAAGTTTTGACAAGCCCACTTTACCTCCAGCCCATGAATGGTTCATGCAGCAGCTTTCTCTGGCGATTCTCAAGGTTTAGTTTTTCTTTCCGTAGGTGAAGAGAAACTAAAAGCAGGACTAGTTGATTCAAGTATTTCTTCCCACTTCCTTCATAAACATTTGTACTGAGTGAGGGTTTTTATATGGGAGGCTTCTCTGTCACGGTTTATCCCTCCATCGATGTGAACTCAGTAGCGAGAAACTGGAGACTGCAGAAAGAAGAGGCCAGTGTGTCAATACATCTGTCTGGAGCAGATGTTCAGGACGTTGCCCCTTCTTAGATGTCTCTGGCAATTGTCAAAACTGAAATCTCATCAGTAGCCCAGTAGGCATGTTTTGCCTCATATGTCTGGTGTCTCTGTCCTCCAGTAGACAGACCTTTTAACTATCAACATGAAGTCTGCTCCTCTGCAGCTTATTCTTACCAACAGACCAGTTATGCAGGAATGTCTATCTGTCTGTCAGTCTGTCTGTCTGTCTGTCTGTCTGTCTGTCAGTCATCTGTCTGTCTATCTGTCTGTCTGTCAGTCATCTGTCTATCTGTCTGTCTGTCAGTCATCTGTCTGTCTGTCTGTCTGTCTGTCAGTCATCTGTCTGTCTGTCTGTCAGTCATCTGTCTGTCTGTCTGTCTGTCTGTCAGTCATCTGTCTATCTGTCTGTCTGTCTGTCAGTCATCTGTCTATCTGTCTGTCTGTCAGTCATCTGTCTATCTATCTATCTACAGTATCTGTCTATCTATCTATCTACAGTATCTGTCTATCTATCTATCTACAGTATCTGTCTATCTATCTATCTACAGTATCTGTCTATCTATCTATCTATCTACAGTATCTGTCTATCTATCTATCTACAGTATCTGTCTATCTATCTATCTATCTACAGTATCTGTCTATCTATCTATCTATCTACAGTATCTGTCTATCTATCTATCCGTCTGTCCGTCCATCTATCCGTCCATCTATCCGTCTATCTATCTATCCGTCTGTCCGTCCATCTATCCGTCTATCTATCTATCTATCTATCCATATGTCTGTCTATCTATCCGTCTGTCTGTCCGTCCATCTATCCGTCTATCTATCTATCCATATGTCTGTCTATCTATCTATCCGTCTGTCTGTCCGTCCATCTATCCGTCTATCTATCTATCCATATGTCTGTCTATCTATCTATCCGTCTGTCTGTCCGTCCATCTATCCGTCTATCTATCTATCCATATGTCTGTCTATCTATCTACACGTCTGTCTGCTCTGTTCGTTTCTATCTACTTATATAACATTTTTATTGGCTTGAATGTTTCCATAAAGAACCTTTAACATCCATAGAACTTGTTTACTGCACAAAAGTATCTTCAAATTATTCAAATGTTTTTTCACACTAAGAAAAAAGCGTATTTTATGAAATGTTGACAAACTATCTTATCGCTCAGTCTAGTGTTCTGTGTATATATATATATCTGTCTGTCTGTCGTTCTTTGTATCATTCTATTGTTTTATTTTATTCTATCATCTTATCCTTCTTTCTGTTGTTCTAACATTCTTTCCCTTACCCATCTATCTGTTCATCTAATGTTCTGTCTATCATCTGTCTATTAACATTGTCTATTATTTCTTCCTTTCTTTCTTTCTTTCCTTACTTCCTTTCGGCGTAGAGATGAGAGTGTCAGGTTGAAGAGGATCAATTGAAGGCTTGTCAGGGTTGAGTGCAGAGCTGTTCACTGTGGACTGGGAGTGCTGTAACCGTGGCCTCAGTTCTCATGGTTTACTCACCCTCAAGCCATCCTAGGTGTATATGACATTCTTCTTTCAGATGAATACAATCAGAGTTATATTAAAAAAATGTCCTGGCTAGTCCAACCAAGCATTATATTGGCAGTGAACACCAGCCCAAAATTTGAAGCCCCAAAAACTGTATACATCCACTATAAAAGTAATCCACACGGCTCCAGGGGGTTGATAAAGGCCTTCTGGAGTGAGTTGATGGGTTTGTGTAAGAAAAATATTCTTATTTCAAACTTTATAAAGTAAAATCTGTAAAACCTTCCGACAGACCACCTTCCATATTCAACTTACGCAGAAAGTGTAACACCTCTCCCAGTTCAAAACGCTTAACGCTATGTTGTACATCGTGGCAATGTGGTCTGGAGGAAGCTAGATATTTTACTTTGCAACGTGTTAAATATGGATATTTTCTTACACAAACGCATCGCTTTGCTTCGGAAGACTTTTATTTACCCAACGAAGCCTTGTGGAGTACGTTTATAATGGATGAATGCACTTTTCTGGGCTTCACATTTTGGGCTGCCATTCACTGCCATTATAATGCTTTGATTAGCCATCACATTTTTAATATAACACCGATTGTATTTGTCTGAAAGAAGAATGTCATATACACCTAGGATGATTTGAGGGTGAGTAAATCATGAGGTAATTTTCATTTTTGGGTGAACTATCCCTTTAAGTGTAGCTGAAATTTGCACCTCACTGGACCCAACTGCACAAGACTTCAGAGGCTTGTAAATGTGTGAGATATACAGATGTACGACTTTATCAAGTGGGAGGACAGGACGTTGTACGATACATTAGTCTGATGTATTGGTGACGCCTTTAAAAGGTTTCGAATTAGGGTAATTTATCAAAACTTTATAGCTGAGTGGGGATCTTTCCTACATGCAGAGACTTTATATATTTCTGAATGCTAAAGTAAAATATTATCTCTTTCTGTCTCTACCTCTTTTTCAGCATAAAGATGGTGCTTCTGTGGACTGCTGGTGACATCTTTAAGACCACATATTTCGTGATCAATGAAAGCCCCACCCAGTTCTTGGTCTGTGGTGCCGTACAGATCTTAATTGACATTGCCATTCTGCTCCAGGTGGGCTTCTACGGCCAGGACACCAGAATCAAACTGGGCTGAACTCACTACAATAATGATGGTCATCAACACTCCTAAACACGGACATACTACATGCTGCAAACCTACAAAACTATGCGCTTTTACTTTTTCATATTTTATTTTTAGTAAAAATACACTGTGGAGTTCAAAACTCTGAGACTATAGTGAAAATGTTTCTGTTTTGCTTTTCTTTCATTTAATATAACTTAATTTAATAGTGATATTTTAACTATTTAACTTACACATTTGCTTTAGCATGACAATTAAAGTAAAATATTCTAGTAACACTTTACAATAAGGTTTCATAGTTAACTACATTAGTTAACATCAACTATTAATGAACTACTACTGTTTCCACTCCACTATTTTTAGATGCATTTTGTCCATAGAAATGCATTATTTAGCACTGAAATTTGCCGCGACTGGTGGAAGCTTTGCATGCACAGAGGCCAGACCCGACTAATCGATAATGAGAATCAATTGCGAGATAAAAACAATGCTTTACTGAGATAAAGGCAAACTTTTCGGTCATGTGACCTTTGTCATTGTCAAGCTACCGTTAGTTAATACACTGTGAAGTAACATATACAAACAACGAAAAGCTGTGTTTTTATTAACTAAATACAGTAACAAATGTATTGCTCATGGTTAGTTCATGTTAGTTAAAGGTGCACTATGTAGGATTTTTGCAGTGAAATACCTTGAAACCCCTAGGCCAGTGTTATATATTTTGTTCAGTTAAGTACTTAAAATATCCCAATGTTTCCAACTATTTGTAAATCGTGAGAAACTTGCTATTTTAACCAAGGAACCTGGATGGGTGTGAGGGAGTCGCCAGTCAATTGCGTCATATCTGCGTTACCCTCGGTTTCCGATTTGATTTGGCAGAAACGCTTTACTCTCACTGCAGTGTGACCAAGTGTCACAGCAGCCGCTGAGCGAACGCATAGAGTAACGTCATAACATCTTTTTCAACACACTCAAATGTATCTTATGATAAACAGAGCTGCGTTAACTCATACTCGTGACCGGAAAAGCGGAAATGGCGCCGGCGACTGTGTAAAAGTCATGATTACCGTCATAATAAAAGTCCCGCTGCTCGCGAGCCATGTGTTGAGTAAAAATCGCTCCGGCGGCCTTGCTTGGCTCCCACAACAATCAGTCCTGCTCTGCTTCATACTACAGTAACGTTAATAATTGCATCCATGAATATGATTTCTGCCCGAGTCCTGTCCCGATTCTTTTCCACCGGCCGTGAGGTGAAGACCACAAGTCCCAAGATGCTCCGCTTAACCTTGGCGTCATCAAACTACAGCTTTGTTTTGAATAGCGGACAGAAAAGTTGCATAGTGCACTTTTAATACATTAACTAATGTTAACTAATGAAACCTTAATGTAAAGTGTTACAAAGATTTCAATTGAAAATGTTAATAATTTATTAGAGGAGGCAAAGTAGTTCTGACCTTTTGTATAAAGTTTACAGGCTCAGTGTCACAAATAAGTGGCCTAGAAATAAAGCAAAATATAATATTTTTTTTTTATTAGTTTTGTCATAATGTGTTTTTAATTGTAATCAACATCCCAAAGATTGTTGTAGCTTTAATTTTGATTTTGGATCAGATTTTCATTTTGGCCTCAGTCTTTTAAACCCCACTGCAAATGTATTTTTATACATACAGAATATTATATTTATCCTGAGTTTTTTTATTTGCTCTCTTTTCAAGTTATTTCACATCTTACCAAACAACAAGTTGTCCAAAGAAGAGTGAACAGGCCTTATATGAACCTACTGGACATCTTATAATTAAAAAAAAACACTTAACTAATCAATCCCATTGACTACAACCTGATAAATGAATGACCTTTCACTTTTTTATTTTTCTAGTATTTGTCTTTTTGCTAGCTTTTGTGAGAGCCAATATGCTCTTAGTGCAATGGAAGTGCTTGGAAATGCATGTGCCAAATGCATCTGCCACAAACTGCTAGCTCGTTTGTCAACCATTTGTGGTCCTTTTTCATTTTAGAGCACTTAAATGATTGTTACTTGCATAGTTGCACACGAAAATCCATATTTTAAGCAGCAGATTAATATTAGACTTTTAAACCTAAGCCTTTGAGTCAAAACTAGATGCTGATGAATGATTTTATTACCAAGCTTTAATTACCTAACTATATCAATGGAACAGCATGAGGGTATGCCATAAATATATAATGGACAACTAATTTATCACATACGATTGCTTTGCAAACCAGAAAAAACGATGTGTTTGTTCTGTTTCATTATCACAGATCAATAGTCCCTTTTCAGCAAAGTTATTTTTCTAAAGGATCACTTTTCTAACAGTGTTTTGCAAATGCAATATTGTTTTTACCCAAAGATTTTGACTGAGAAAGTAGAATGAAAATGTGTAATGGTCCAATGAAAAACTAGATGCAGTTCATCGTAACCACACAAAGCCAATAATGGACAATTTTTGAGCCATCTTGATAGTCTGCTATGTCCTGTAAAAGTGACAATGATTGCCTCTCCACATAACTACAACCAGTTATATATCGTTCATGTTTATCCATGCATGTCACACCAAGACGGAGAGCAGTCTGCCCGCAAATATTGACATTTGGACTGTTTTTATGTGGAAGTTGATGCAACTGGTGGGGGGAAAAATGCCGTGACCTCAATTCTGCTGCTGAAGTTGATCAGCTATGAGGAGTCTTCATCATAAAATAGTTCCACTCTATTAAGTTACCATTCACATCAGCACTGAGTTACGTCTATTTATCACTGCGAAGAAAAGGTCACTATAACTTTAAATCCTGTTATAGCGCCTGGCTGCTCAGGGAGGACTACAGATGTGGCCTTAAAAAAGCACTTTTAAATTCCATCTTCATCTCTTTCTACCTCCCTGCCCATGCTTCACTGTAGAGATTTCAACACTGCGGTAGACTGATTAAGCCTGATGGCTCCTTTGGCATTAGTTGAACGTCAAAGTTTAGCCGTTGGTTATTACAGATGGTCACAAAGCCACAGACTCTCAGCTGTTTCCTCCCTGCATTGGCAGGTTTATTGGCTTTAGTTCTCATTGTGGTGAGACTTTGTTTGTGGTAAATCTTTGTTCTGTTGTGCTGTTAATGACCTTGTCAACATATCTGACCCCAGCAAAGGCCAAAACCACTGACGCATTCATCGACGAGAAGATACGGATATATTCACTCTGGGTAAAAAACAACCCAATGTTGTGTCAAATATGGACTAACCCAGCGATTGGGTTGTCTTAAGCAAATATTTAACCCAACCGCAGGGTTAAAACAAACCAGTCGCTGGGTTAAAACAACCCAATTGCTGGGTTAGTCCATATTTGACCCAACATTGGGTTAAAACAACCCAGCCTTTTTTAGAGTGTTGCATTGTTACAATTCTATGCAGTACATATTTTTGAATGACATTGGAAATTTGCTTTTAGAATGTACTTTGGAAACATTTTAAGTTAAAATGACCTCTTGGATAATGTACACTACCATTCAAAGGTGTTATTTTCTAAATTAAGGATGCCATGGATGCATCCTTGAAAGTGATAGTAAAGACATTTATATTTACAAAAGATTTCATATAAATTCTGTTCTTTTTGAAGTTTTGTTCATCAAAAAATCTTGGAACAAAACAAATTATCATGGAAGTGTATTTTTTTCCACAAAAATAGTAAGCATCCGAGAAGCTGTAGTCTTCATTTGCTCCCTGTGTCTTCGTATTGCTGTCTAGGAAAAACAACTGTGAGAGAGATTTTCGTTGCTCTTTCTTTTTTTGCGGGCCAACTCGTTCAACCATATTGAACTTCTTAAAACCTCGCTGTAGCCAAAAAAAAAAAATAGTTGTTACATCCAAAGACATTCATGTTTAGTTAATTTATCACACACTGGTTTCTATTGTGTGTTATTTTTTCAATTTTTAATTGTTTTGTTAGTTGCACATGACTGGTACAGTAAATTGCTTTTGCCAAGCTTTGTAATTCTCTCATCATCGGTGAGGAAATCACCCTGATGAGCAAGAAAACGGTCTATTATGTGTTTAATGTTGTGTGATAATGACCGTTTAATGTTGCCTTAATGGTCTGAACATTTTTGTCATTTGTGTCAAAAAGGTGCCTTAAAAAGTGACATGACAAACAATCTTTAACCTGTCATTATAAATACAACTGAATGGACATAATTAATGCTTTTCAGGATATTTGTGTTATAACATGCAACCTTGATTTTGGCATTATGTACATGATATGGGGCTGCATTTATAGCTTAATAAAAATAAAAAAATGTCCCCAACTAGTGTCCCTACTGTAAATCTTGGCTATGTCCACCATGCGTGTGCGCGTGCGTGTGCATGTGCGTGTGTGTGTCATATCCTTGGACCTGCCAATATCCTGTTGCACATGGATGAACCCACAATGTCAACATGTTATGTGACAATATCTGTATTGCTTGTTGAAATGATTTGACATTAGTCGACATTATTTGCAAAGCTCCAGCAACATACTTGATTTAATTACATCTGATGCATGATTGCACATTTTAAATTACATATAAATTGCTTGTGTGACCAGTGTAGTGGGGTGTAAAATTAAAAAAACCAAGTTCCATCATTTTCTGATTCTGTACTAAGCATGTGTGACAGGAGACAGTGAATGACCATAATAAAGACAGCATCACTGATCATAAAGTGTGACCTCCGATCCTGAACTTGACAGGTCTGCACTCATGGCTCTGCATTCCTTTGGTGTCAGCAGTGAAAGAGACTCGGTATAAAATATTCAACTTTGTGGGGAAGACTGGATTATAGATGAGAGACTCAGCCTGCAGGATACCTGTATCCCTCCATTAATCGAAGTCCCATACATTAATGATATGGTACAGGATGTCACATTGATGACTGCAGGAATCCTGTGTGTTCTTGCTCATTCCCAGGAATGGAGACTAGAGGTGGGCGGTGGAGAAGCCTGATGCAGGGAAAGGGAAATGATGGCTTGAGTTATGGTATTTGCTAATTTTTATCTCCTTCTGTACTGTAGACACAGTCCATTACAACGATGAAAGCAGACGTTTCAAGTTTCCAATGCTCCAGCAGCACAAAGACAAACAAGGACTGACAGTCAAGGATATGACAATCAGGTCAGAAGGTCAGATTTGACACAATCATGTTTAAGATTTTTGCATGGTGACATTCTCAGTACAATAATATAAATATATTAACATAATACCACATATAAGGAGTCCATATAATTATATTATATAATACATTTATACACACCTAAGCACCCATAAATAAAAACATTACAGAAAAAAAAACATTACTGAATTCCCGTTGGGTGGCAGTTCATGTAGGTGGTCTACAAACCGGAAGGTTGGTGGTCTATCCCCGGTTCCACCTGACCAAGTGTCGAGGTGTCCATGAGCAAGACACCTAACCCCAGCTGCTCCCGACGAGATGGATGGCACCTTACATGGCTGACACTGCCATCGGTGTATGAATGAGTGAGTGAATGGGTGAATGTGAGGCAATATGTAAAGCGCTTTGGATGGCCATTGGTCTGTTAAAAGCGCTATATAAATGCAGTCCATTTACCATTTACTATCAGTAAAATTGATAAATATTTGGGACCAAAATGATTCAGACACTTTGACCTGACCATGGTTTGCTTAAGTGTTTTTCTTTCCTTGCTAATGTGACCTTTTACACCACAGACTGAACAAAATTGAGCATTTCTTGGTAATTGGTTGACCTAAATTGAACAGCTGGATGCTAATTGGTTGATTGTAATCCATTACATACCTTTCTATCTAGGTTATCTGACATTATCAAGATGAATTTGTTCTGACACAGTTTAACTCTGAGTTCTTGTCATATTGTATTACCATTTTCTAAACTATAGCGAATAAACTGATAATGTGAGAAAATGTTGAAGGTGTCTGAATACATTTTGGTGTGTGTGTGTGTGTATATATATATATATATATATATAGATAGATAGATAGATAGATAGATAGATATATATATATATGGTCTGACAAATACTTTATTTTATTCATGTAAAATATAATGTAATGTCACCATGAGGTTTACCAGTTTCACCAGTGTTGCTACTTTCACCTGTTTCTATAAGGAACAGGATCTGGTTGATTTCTCTGATATCCAATGACTTGCTCAACCCTCTCGATGGACCAACGTCATTCTTGTAGAACGTCTCTGCTACTCTCTAAAGCTGTTCTTGAGATGTCCTGATAATTGCTTGTGTAGAGGTGGGTTGACCTGACGTGATATGACCCGACCTGAGTTATGGTACTTTTGTCCTTTACCTTCATATCGTTTTTCTCATTTATATACAGTTACGTGAACGCAAAGGCATTTTTTTGTCATCTGTGAAACAATTGATGTATGTATTAACTTCCTTTTATAGACGCAGAAATGTTGCCACGGAAACGGCATGTGTGTGTTGCATAACTATGGTGCATGTGTCATATATCACAGGACATTAGCCACTTTGATAAGGTCAGCATGTCAGAAAGTATGTACTGTACAATAATCCAATGCTTTGTGAGGTTCTCAGAGCATGCAGTGTCTAGATTCAGTTGGCGGTGATGATGTATGTGGGCAGGAGATATTTTATTCCTAATTGCAAACCATCAGCTAATGGGGTCAAATGGTCACGCTGTACTTCAGCTCTTCACTTGAGACACCATTACAGATATCATTACACATGTATGCACGTGACAGACATGCCTCTGTGTTGCCTTAAATGGTCAGATAATCGATAATCAATCGTCAGTGAATTCAACACAGTTTGAAGATGAGTGTTCTTACTTTATCTTGAATGCTTTCAAGTTTAACCAGGCAATGTGGAGCAATTTTTTCAAAAACAATGATGATATGAATGTTTTTATATAAGGCAAACATGCTGAATGTACTGTATATGTAAGGGATAATCCACAGCTAGCTGTGCAGTGAACTATTTTACTGCACGACATTGAGGCAAAGAATCACCTGACACTATATAGTAATATAGCAATTACAATTAAACCAGTAGGGCAGTGTTGACAAGAAGTTTTTGTGCTCCTGAATGTTTCTGTTTGTGCATAGCGCTTTTTCCCATCTCTGAGTGCGAGTCAGTGACGTACGTGTGTGCGCTTCAATGAAAGCAGCACATTCATATAGAACGGTGATTAGACTGACTTGGAACTACCTGTGCATTAAAGGGTTAATTCACCCAAAAATTTAAATCAGCCCATGATTTATTCACCCTCAAGTCATCCTAGGTGTGTATGACATTCTTCTTTCAAATGAATACAATCGGAGTTACACATGTTTGGAACAACATAATGGTAAGTACATGGTAAGGGGAAGGTGAACTTTCCCTTTAAAATAGCACTATGCTTTTCATTGTTTTGACTTAATATGTCCCACTCTGTATTTTAGCATCACTCCATGGTTTTTTTTTTTTTATCATTCTCAAATGTAAATAATGTAAAGACCATCACTCCACCAGCAGTTTTGTTGTTGTTGCTTTCTTTTGCATTCCTTCATCAGTTTCCCAATGGTCCTCTATCCCTGTCCTGTGTATGAACAATGGCTTGATAGACTCTGGGGATTCTGGCTTCACTGTATGATGGAGAGGCCCTATAATCCTATTTGTTTTAAACCTTCATAAACGCCTCTTTCAGTCTACCCAGGCTAAATTATTCAATCTGTTAGTGTAATGAGAAGGTCTCACGCACCAGAAGAGGTTGAAATATCTTCCTTGTCGCTTACACCTGGCTGACTACTGCGCCATTCAGCTGAACTGCAGTGATAGTGTGTGTGTGTGTGTGTGTGTGCGTGTGTGTGTGTGTGTGCGTGTGTGTGTGTGCGTGTGTGTGTGTGTGTGTGTGTGTGTGTGTGTGTGTGTGTGTGTGTGGACTGGTAATCCCTACGGTATGGGGACAAAATGTCCCCACAAAGATGGCAATATCCGAAATCCTTGTCCTTGTGGGGACATTTTTTGGTCCCCATGAGGAAAACAGGTCATAAATCACACTAAGTGATGTATTTTGAAAATGTAAAAATGCAGCATGTCTCCTGTGATGGGTAGGTTTAGGGGCAGGGGCAGTGTAGGGGGGTAGAAAATACGGTTTGTACAGTATAAAATGCATTACGCCTATGGAATGTCCCCATAAGACATGAAAACCCAACATGTGTGTGTGTGTGTGTGTGTGTGTGTTTATATATATACAGTATATATATATATATATATATATATATATATATATATATATATATATATATATATATATATATATATATATATATATATACTCACCTAAAGGATTATTAGGAACACCTGTTCAAATTATCTAATCAACCAATCACATGGCAGTTGCTTCAATGCATTTAGGGGTGTGGTCCTGGTCAAGACAATCTCCTGAACTCCAAACTGAATGTCAGAATGGGAAAGAAAGGTGATTTAAGTAATTTTGAACGTGGCATGGTTGTTGGTGCCAGACGGGCTGGTCTGAGTATTTCACAATCTGCTCAGTTACTGGGATTTTCACACACAACAATTTCTAGGGTTTACAAAGAATGGTCTGAAATGGGAAAAACATCAGTATCACGGCATTCCTGTGGCGGAAATGCCTTGTTGATGCTAGAAGTCAGAGGAGAATGGGCCGACTGATTCAAGATGATAGAAGAGCAACTTTGACTGAAATAACCACTCGTTACAACCGAGGTATGCAGCAAAGCATTTGTGAAGCCACAACATGCACTACCTTGAGGCGGATGGGCTACAATAGCAGAAGACCCCACCGGGTACCACTCATCTCCACTACAAATAGGAAAAAGAGGCTACAATTTGCACAAGCTCACCAAAATTGGACAGTTGAAGACTGGAAAAATGTTGCCTGGTCTGATGAGTCTCGATTTCTGTTGAGACATTCAGATAGTAGAGTCAGAATTTGGTGTAAACAGAATGAGAACATGGATCCATCATGCCTTGTTACCACTGTGCAGGCTGGTGGTGGTGGTGTAATGGTGTGGGGGAAGTTTTCTTTCACAATTTAGGCCCCTTAGTGCCAATTGGGAATCGTTTAAATGCCACGGCCTACCTGAGCATTGTTTCTGACCATGTCCATCCCTTCATGACCACCATGTACCCATCCTCTGATGGCTACTTCCAGCAGGATAATGCACCATGTTACAAAGCTTGAATCATTTCAAATTGGTTTCGTGAACATGACAATGAGTTCACTGTACTAAAATGGCCCCCACAGTCACCAGATCTCAACACAATAGAGAATTTTCGGGATGTGGTGGAACGGGAGCTTTGTGCCCTGGATGTGCATCCCACAAATCTCCATCAACTGCAAGATGCTATCCTATCAATATGGGCCAACATTTCTAAAGAATGCTTTCAGCACCTTGTTGAACAAATGCCACGTAGAATTAAGGCAGTTCTGAAGGCGAAAGGGGGTCAAACACAGTATTAGTATGTTGTTCCTAATAATCCTTTAGGTGAGTTTATATATATAGTATATTGTGTGTGAACCGTGCTGGCAAAATGAGTCAGAATGACTCAAACTAAATGAGCTAATTACAAGCTACAGGCAAAACAAGTGAAAAATTTACATTTGAAGTTTTCACAAAAATAAGTCCATTAAGCCTTTGTCTAGTGATCCCAATGCTCCAAATAGCAATTAAACATCTAAAAGTATCTTTATTTACATATTCTGAGAGGAGTACCTTTCCCTTGTCCATGAAAAATACAGTTTCTCTGCTCACTTTCTTTTTTGAGTTTCTCTGCTCACTTTCTCGATGGTGCTTCCCCTCAGTTTTGTCATTTAAAGCGCAGCTTTAATATCAATAGCGAATTCTCAATGGCATGAGTCTGAACCAATGAAATGTGATTTTCAAACTCATTCTGATGATCTTACAAAACGATCTTACTAACTGACAGATCTGAAGCATGCGCACAAAGGCGCTCCAGACAGCGTGCAATCCCGATATATACACGGAATTACAGTATTTCAAGATATATGTCTTGGCGAGTATTCACAAACATGATCTGTTATGTCTTAAGTGACAGTTTGGTTAACTGTTGTGGAAAAACACCTGATGGATAACATTAAATTAGATCCGTGCGGTACAGTAGGTCTTAATAATACATTAATGTTAATTAAACAAAACAATAAGTTGAATATATATTTTTCCTATAGATATTTGGTTTTGACTATATACACACACACACACACGCACACACAGAGTGTATCGTACGGTAACTTGCAGTTAAACAATTAACAGTTTTCAACAGTGCGTTAGTCATGTAATTTGTATTACTTTTGCTTGCCTCGCATCTTTCTTTCATTCTTTCTTTTCCGTGTAAGGTCAGACTGTCAGCGCACACAGGCTTGCAGACAAACTGCAGCATCAACAGTAGTCATCAGAATGACTCACTCACTGCCGCCCATACTGTGCACTGCTGTACTGCTGTTCCAAATGATTATCAGAGTGGCTGCACTCGTGGACTTCCCTGAATGACTTCCTCCGAATGCCCCCAGGATCCTTTACCCGAGCAATTAGCCCTCAATCTGATTGAGGGCAGTCTCCATCTCCATCTCCAGCCTGAATCACTGTGCTACACCATATTTAAATCAATATCAGTTTCTCTCCTACAATTACAACTTTTTCTCATTACTGGTGATTCAAATGAAACAATCACTAAACGGGCCGTTTGGCAGTGGAGCTATTTTCTGCTCACAGGTAATTATGAGTCATGTTAAATTGCCACTGTAAGTTGATGATACCCACAAACATTTCCCTTACATTCCTCCATTTAATAAGGGAAATATCGATATAGGGTTTTAGCATAAGGCTGAGAATATATTACTATGGATGATATAGATCATAACTGTCATAGTCTTCTCATCCATGCTATAGGCAGACCGGGTAAAATATCCAACTAAGGAATTGCAAAAAGTCACAAGAAAGCGTTGGAAATGGAGCATAACTATTGTTCGATGGCATCTGTGTGATCACTTATGCGTGTGGTCACACCGCTATCCTTGCTTTTAAAGGGATGGTTCACCCAAAATTGAATGTTCTGTCAATATTTACTCACCCTCATGTTGTTCTCGAAGAAGATATTTTGCAGAATTTCTGCATTGCTCTTTTCCATACAATGAAAACTATTTGGGACAGAGACTGTCAAGCACCATATATGACAAAAAAACACTTTAGTGTGCTGTAATTTATATTAAAGAATAGACCATTATTTATTTATTCATCATTTCATATTATATTTTTAGCTAAAATCTTTTTAGGGTTAGAACGACCACTTTTAACCTGCCATGAGTGTTCAGCAGAGAAGACATTATAAGTCACACTGTCATGGTGTTTCCCAACTCAGAAATGGCTCATGTGCCTCTGTGTCCTCCCTCACAAAAAAAAGTGATTTCAGGAACAAAACCAAGCATTCTATTTCCAAATTGTTCCAATGCCTATAAAGACACAAACATCAGTGCTGGAAGGATTTTATGAAATCTATATTTCACTATGATCAGATGAGTTGCCCATGATTACAGATTATTGCACTGCTGCATTAAATGGAGTGTGAAATTAAGATTTAATTAGTCAAGCAATCTATATATCTGTCTGTCTGACTGTCTGACTTCTGCCTGCCTTGCTATTCTAGCAATTGTTCTCATAGCTATCATTCTATTAACTTTGCATTTTAGTTAAAATTGCAATATGCATTTCTTTCAGTTTCAGTTCATTTAGTTGACTTTCTTCCATTTAATTTTGAATTGGACCTTGTTTATGAGCAGCTGTGTGTTTATTGCTCTAACGACGTGTGTATCCTCTCCATGTGAATGGAAAGATTAATCCAATGTCCTTGAAACCCATTGCATTTGCCTGCTTTGAAGCTGTGCTCATGCTATGGTCACAGCCTCTAGGAAATGCAAATATATGTAGCTCTAAAGATAATCATTATTTCTATCCACACTTGCTCAATCACCACTCCCATCTCTGTCACCTCTACCATGCTTGTTCCTTATGCCCCTTAATTTCAAAAACATCTCTTTGGTGGACTGGCTTCCCGAATGTGTCCTTGCTATACAATGCTATGGTCTCCCCCAGGGTATAGGCCCCCTTTGTTAGCCATGACACTCATTCCATGGCAAGGGACGTCAAGGGCATCCTACCTCAGCCAACCACCTCCCCCTTGGCGATTATTATTGCCCATCCCCTGGGCTGTAATCCCACACAGACTAATTAAACAGGGTCAAAACCATTACTGTACATAGTGTGGGACCCTCCTTGTCACCGCTGAAGGTGACTATGCACAGCTTGTGATGTAGGTAGCTTCTATTAGTTGGTAGTTTAGAATGTAGATATAAAGTTACCAAATGTATAATTTTCATATGGCTTTGCTTGTTCATATAAATTTATTTTTATCTTATGAGGTGCTTTATCTTTCATTCTCAGTCTCCATAGCATTGATATGCACTGCTTCTCATGTTGCCGTCTCAAATAGAAATGGATTCACATTACATGGTATAGAATTCATCACTTAAGTTTCAACAGGGCAACATATCTGTATCTCTGACTAGTATTGGTGGTCTCCAAAACAAAATATGTATCATTGAGCAGAAATTAATTTAAAGAAGCATGTAAAAAAAACTCTAAACTGTCCCTCAGTCAAATCACTTTGCTCATTATGAACAAGTTTGTTCAATTTAGTAATGAGAGGAAATGCAATCATGAGAAACCAAGACTGTTCCTACAAAGCAGTGTTAATTTTGACAGCCATTTCCGATTTAGTCTTAGTCTTCGTCTTCAGACAAAAATGCTTATTAGTCTTAGTCACATTTTAGTCATTTTGTCTTTCATAGTTTTAGTCGATGAAAAGTAACTGCATTTTTTTTCAGTTTTAGTCATTATTTTTAGTCAAACTGCCATTACCAACATTATTTTTGGTAGCTTTGTTTATATCTAGTCTTTAGACAAAAATGGTCATTATAATTTTTCTCTATTTTAGACCAATTCAATTAAGCTTATGCAAAATTTAAATCAGGTTGTATTGACATTGCACTCTTAGTTAGTAGCACTTATGCAATGCTACATATCCCTTTACCACTTAAGGGTGAGTAAATGATAATAGATTTTTCATTTTGGGGTGAACTATACCTTTAAGACCTCATTAATAGTCTACCAGGATCCCACTACTACTACTACACATGTTTTATTGTAGACTGTTAACGTTTATTTAAAGACACAAATGACTAAGTGTACGAGGACACTTGCAAAGACTGAGATGTTGACACGTATTTGAACGTTCAAGCCCAAGGCACGAAATGAACTCATGCGCTGAGTTGTGCCGCGTATCAGGCTTAATTTAACACGCGCAATTACCTAAATTAATTCTCCCTCGGTGCTTAATGTGTCTGAATGTTTTAAACACAATGATTAAAAAGCGTAAAATGATAAGCTTACATGATGATGGCGCAACACGATTGAAATATTTCAACCGCGCCTTAAGCTTTATATAGGCTATAGTTTGTTCAAACATAAAAGCAATATACATCCATCAGGTTTATAATCAAACTAACCTAAAATCGGTGGGACGATGGCGCTGTGTTTTTACCTGCTTCATGTGCCCATCAACTTGCTGTTCCACAACTTCCACTCCATCAACAGCTTTAGTAAAATTACCTGTTGGCTGGGGATTTTACTGACTAACTCGATCTCTGCTCTGTCTTTTAAGTTTTTACTTTTTTGACATTTATTCCTATCGAAGATCGTTCTTTGCGTGACCATTTTCAAATTAGTCTATACGAGAACGCTGCGTTGCATAGAGCTCGCTAGTTCGAGATTTGATTGCCTAGACCACCCGTACTTGTGACGTCGGCTGCAGCTGTCAGATTCAGAGAGATCAGATAATGCAGACACCTTCCTTGACGGACGCACATTTTTGAAAGACAGCATTTGAAGAGATCATGTCTTTTTAATGTCCGACATTCCTCAAATAACATTATAGTCCCGTCTCGTCTTGTTAACAAAGAAAGAAGCGGCATACGTTTAAATCATAGTTTTATCATCAGATATTAGTTTAGCTTGTCAACGTCTCGTTTTAGTCACAGAAAAAGTGGGCGTTGACGAATATTTTTCGTCATCGTCTTCGTTAACGAAATTAACACTGCTACAAAGTTAGTTTTCAATTAATTTGAACAAATCCAACTCTGGCAGGCATAGCAGAATCAGCTGAAAATATGCATTTGGGGATTTGTCTGTTTCAAAACACTGGATAGTGCAAGAGTCTTCACTACGTTTAGACAGAATGAGTCTCTGCTTCATTTGCATAATTTCTTCATTTGATATACACTATATTGCCAAAAGTTCTGGGGCGTCTGCCTTTACATGAACATGAACTTTAATGACCCATTCGTAATCTGTAGGGTTTAATATGGAGTTGGCCCACCCTTTGCAGCTATAACAGCTTTAACTCTTCTGAGAAGGCTTTCCACAAGGTTTAGGAGTGTTTTTTGGGATTTTTGACCATTCTTCTAGAAGCGCATTTGTGAGGTAAGACACTGATGTTGGACGAGAAGGCCTGGCTCGCAGTCTCCGCTCTAATTCATCCCAAAGGTGTTCTATCGGGTTGAGGTCAGGACTCTGTGCAGGCCAGTCAAGTTCCTCCACACACAAACTCGCTCATCCATGTCTTTATGGACCTTTGTGCACATGTGTGCAGTCATGTTGGAACAGGAAGGGGCCATTCCCAAACTGTTCCCACAAAGTTGAGAGCATGAAATTGTCCAAAATGTCTTGGTATGCTGAAGCATTAAGAGTTCCTTTCACTGGAACTAAGCCCAACCCCTGAAAAACAACCCCACACCATAACCCAGTACCGTTCTCCTGGCAACCGCCAAAACCAGACTTGTCCATTGGATTGCCAGACAGAGAAGCGTGATTGGTCACTCCAGAGAACACGTCTCCACTGC
Organism: Gobiocypris rarus; assembly: GCA_023029165.1. Lineage (NCBI taxonomy): Eukaryota > Metazoa > Chordata > Actinopteri > Cypriniformes > Gobionidae > Gobiocypris > Gobiocypris rarus. The sequence continues at coordinate 13,340,815 of CM040918.1, read as the reverse complement.
TCTAGAGTCCGCTGGCGCCATGCTTTACACCACTGCATTCAAAGCTTTGCATTGCATTTGGTGATGTAGCTAAGGCTTGGATGCAGCTGCTTGGCCATGGAAACCCATTCCATGAAGCTCTCTACGCACTGTTCTTGAGCTAATCTGAAGGCCACACAAAGTTTGGAGGTCTATAGCTTTTGCCGTATGCGCTGACCAGACTCTGTGATTTTCTGTTTCCTACTACTTCATGGCTGAGTTGCTGTTGTTCCCAATTGCTTCCACTCTGCCACTTTATCATAATACCACTAACAGTTGGCCGTGGAATATTTAGTAGTGAGGAAATTTCACTAATGGAATTGCACAGGTGGCAACCTATCACGGTACCACGCTTGAATTCGCTGAGCTCCTGAGAGCAACCCATTCTTTCACAAATGTTTGTAGAAGCAGTCTGCATGCCTAGGTGCTTGATTGTATGCACCTGTGGCCATGGAAGTGATTGAAACACCTGAATTCAATGATTTGGAGGGGTGTCCCAATGGCGATATAGTTTATGTTCACTTTCTTATACTCTTCTCGGTAGAAGGGCAAAACAACTTTTTTCCTTTGACAGTCTTTCAAAAGTAGCTGTGTATTCTGACTGGCGCTGACTGCAAACTGCCATTGAGATGAATAGGAATGCTGCTAACCGATAGCTTTCAACAGGTATTGTAGACATCAGATAAGTTGAGAGAGTTCTTCAGAGAAGGTGAAAATCTTGCCAAGATTAAACGAAACCTGAACCTCTTTAGCCCTGCAGACAATGGAGCGCATTCTAGCAGATTTCAGAGGATGTGCTCTTTTTCCAGCCCATCTAAAGGACACCTCATGAAACATTCACCGGCTGGTTGATGCTAAAACTCGTTCACTCAATGGGCCTGACTCACTTTGCAGATTGTTCTTTAGGTTCATTCTTCTGTTGCTGGTTAATTAGAATGGATGAAATGTTTAGTGTTTTTTTGTTCACTCTTTTATCTTTTGCTTCTGTCTGGCTCCCTCACCCTTTTTATTTTAATAATGAATGTCCTGTGTAAGAGAATCTGAGCTTGGGAAAGACTGAGATCATTGAAAGGGATCCTGAGCATTGTGGGTTAAGTTTCCGTGCAGTTTTAAACAATGGTCGGCAGAGGAAAAGTAACAATTCAAGTGGTAATGATTGTTCGGTACAGAATATCTGGCTGTGTGCAGACTTTGGAGAAATTATTTTACTGACATCACCCTCCCCCCTAATATTGAGCTGAAATCTTCTGACCTTCATAATACGAATTTAATTGTGTACACTACTGTTTAAAATTTTGGAGTCAGTAAGAGGTTTCTAAAGGTCTCGCCAAAGCTGTATATTATATGAGCAAAAATACAATAAAACAATAATATTGTGAAATATTTTTACTATCTGAATTTTAATATATTTTATGATTTGATTTATTCATGTGACGGCAAGGCTGAATTTTCAGCATCATTACTCCAGTCTTCAGTGTCACATGATCCTTAACATAAATCATTCTGATATGCTGTTTTTGTTCTGAAGAAACATTTCTTATAATCAGTGTTAAAAACAGTTATAATGCACAACTGTGCAATGGCACCACAGTGGATTTCATTGCCTTGTTAAAAATGTTCTGTCAGGAAGCCACAGAGTTATTTAGTACTTTGTGATGACAGACAGAAAAGTGAGACTTTAGTAATAGCAGACTTTTTTTATAAATGGGCAGAGATGATCATAAAAACCATGACTCTACTCGCTTCCTGAAATTGATGATGGGATGGGCGGCTTCTCTGTAAGCATCTCTTTTTTCCACTTCCTCTCACCTGTCCCTGACCCTCTTCACAGTGCATCGTGAACACTGAAAACGCATTAAACAAACCTAGTGATTTATCACAGTCTGACCTATGGTGACACTCACACCTAAGGGGAGATTGATGGGACCACCAACATAAAGCCTTTGAAGTTGTGACCTTTCGGTGTCCTTTCTCTGATTTCCCTCTTTCTTTGGGTTTTATTAGTAGTGGAATGTGAAAATGCATTTAGATCCCTCCATTCTACACTTGAACAGTGCTGTGATTGTTGTTGGTAACTGCTGTAAGAGCCCAAGTGTCCAAGCCTGTGATAATCTGGAGTCCAACAGGTGGGCACTTATAGCCAATCAAAGTAACAAGTAAATGCATATCTAAATACTCATAACTACTGTATTCCATTTGTAGAATCCTAATGTAAGTTTATAAGTACAGTACTGTATGTAGGTATAATGTTCAGTCAGACAGTCATTATCACTAATAAAATCAGGGTCTCGTATCATCCCGAATGGTTTATTTTGTGCAAATGATTGTCTGAGTGTACATTAAATAGATTTTTCCATGGCCATTTTTTTAAATAATACATAAATGCACATGAATTATCGATTTAAGCTGAAATAGTGCTATTATTTGAGAAAAGAGGCTGTGATATATAAATTATATATATAATTTTTTTCTTTATATATATTCAATTTTGATACACTGTATATATATATATATATATATATATATATATATATATACATTGCCAAAAGTATTGGGACACCCATCTAAATAATTGAATCCAGGTGTTCCAATCACCTCCATGGTGCATAAAATCAAGCAAGGCATGCAGACTGCTTCTAAACACATTTTTGAAAGAATAGGTCGCCCTCTGGAGCTTAGTGAACTCAAGCGTGGTACTGTGATAGGTTGCCACCTGTGCAATAAAACCATTCGTGAAAGGTGAGTCTGGGTTTGGCAGTTGCCAGGAGAACGCTACTTGCCTGACTGCACTGTGCCAAGTATAAAGTTTGGTGGAGGGCGGATTATGGTGTGGGGTTGTTTTTCAGGGGTTGGGCTTGGCCCTTAATGCCAGTGAAAGGAACTCTTAATGCTTCAGCATACCAGTTTGGTGTGGAGGAACTTGACTGGCCTGCACAGAGTCCTGACCTCAACCCGATAGAACACCTTTGAAATGAATGAATGCGGAGACTGCGAGCCAGGCCTTCTCGTCCAACATTAGTGCCTGATATGCACTTCTAGAAGAGTGGTCAAAAAACCCCATAAACACACTCCTAAACCTTGTGGAAAGCCTTTCCAGAAGAGTTGAAGCTGTTATAGCTGCAAAGGGTGGGTCAACTCCATATTAAACCCTACGGATTAAGAATGGGATGTCATTAAAGTTCATGAGCATGTAAAGGTAAATGTCCCAACATTTATGGCAATCTATTTTATATATTATATATTTCTACAATATATATTCATATAGTTTATATATTTTTATTTATTCATCCAATACCTTTTTTTTTTATTTTGCTTGACCAAACAAAAATGTGAAAAGTGCAAATTTCCTGCTTATCACGATAATATTTACAAGTATATATATATATATATATATATATATATATATATATATATATATATATATATATATATATATATATATATATATCCCTAAACTACTCAAAATTCTATTCAAAACATTAAAAAGCAGAGATACTGTAATTTATAATTCATACATACAAGAATATAGAGTGGCCTATCTTTATAGAGTATCTAACTGTTTTCATAAACCTTGTTTCTTTATATTTGTTGGTAATGTTTTTTTGTTTGTTTTGAGAATGAATGAAGGGATTAACATGAGACCAGAAGGATAAAAAAAGAAAATGGGCTTTTGAAAATGAGAGATCTCATTAAAATCCCCATCTCTCTCTCTCTCTCTCTCTCTCTCTCTCTCTCTCTCTCTCTCTCTCTCTCTCTCTCTCTCTCTCTCTCTCTCTCTCTCTCGTGTGCATTCTGACCAACCATATGTGTCTTTGTTTACACCCTTCAATATCTGTAGGCAAAAGTACACTTCACCATATGTGTTGCATTAAGATCTGTCCACTATGCATTAGTCTTCCTGTCGTGATATCAGAATGCCAGCTTTACATTTGATAGTGGTAATTGCGTTGAGAGTGGAGGTGAATGCACTGTAACCATATCAGCAACGGATTAGAAAAAGCTCTTCAGTTCTGCCCTTTGAGACCCAGACCAGTGGATTCAAGTTATTTTCCATTTACAGAGTTTACTTCATGCTCCACTATACCACAACCATTTTCATCCATAGAAACACAAAGACTCCGAACCACAAAAAGCGAACCACAACAAGGACTCTGTCATCAGTGTCTTTGGTTGTGATGTACAGTAACACATTTAAAATACCTATTGGGTAGCATCACATCAGACGGGAAATAATTAGGAATTTAATCAAGCCATGCGTTAACTTCAATGTACTAAAGTGCATAAAGTTATTGGGCTGTGTAGTGTGATTAATCAAATTGGAGATCAAATCTTACTTTCTCACATTTTGTGAGAAATGCTCAATTTAACCTATACAATGTTAATGTACCTAACTGTGGTCGTTGGGTGACACAAAATTTGAATTTAATCCATCCCAAGAGATATACTGACTTTATTGCTCTCATTTGCTGCCTCTTAAATTGAAAGTGTTACTGGGGTTTTAAAGGGATAGTTCATTCAAAAATGAAAACTCATTCCAACTTGTAAATGCAGGACATAAGATATATTAAAGAATGTTAGAAACCAAACAGTTTTTGGTTCCCATTGAGAGGGAGGGGGAGGGCTATGCATTTAAATATGTGATTAATGGTAACTGTAGACCATTCTTCACTTGATCACTGTTATATCTGATTTCAGAACAATATACTGTAGATTAGAATAAAAAAGAACAGAATGGGTTTCATTGAACCATGATTTCAAAGCAAACCGGGGACCAGGGTGAGAAAATAAAGTTCTGCGGATAAGAAATGTGCCTCTCTGTTGTGGCAAAGACTTTAGTTCTCTGTCCCAGTTTCACAAACAGGGCTTAGATTAAGCCAGGATTTGGCCCTAGGTCAGTTAGGACATTTAAGTAGCTTTTATTAACGTGCCGTAGAAAAAAACGCCACACCACCTCTAACAGCTCAAACATGCATTTTAGTCTGTGGGTTAAGCCTTGTCTGTGAAACCGGGGATCTAAGCAGCCAAATTTATTTTATAATCAAGAATGAATCATTTAGTTTCAAATTATTTTTTAATAAGATTTTTTTTTTTCACTTGAGAGAAAATAACTCCTCTGACAATCCCACAGAATGAAAGGTCAGTTACTCCCATATCATTCGCCCAGCGGCTGTAAAGCTACTATTCCTTCATTTACTTTTGATATAAAGCTCTATCAATATGGTTATTTCTGACCTCTGTTATTTTTTCAAACATTTATTTAGACCCACACTTTGATGTTGAATATTCAGTATTATTCAGCATTCTATGTCCTATTTCAGTTGTGCGAATGGCAACTGTGTGAGAAGATGTGCATGTGTATCCATTGAGTTTTAAACAGATAGCCCAGCCAAAAACTGGTTTCTTTCGTCACTAACTCAGTGTCATGTGAATCTATCAATTAATTTAAATGGTTTGACTCAAAAGAATGATTAGTTCACAAATTGTGAAGGCGAGAAGGAATGGAAGTTAAATCCCTATACGTTTCTATAACTCAAAACTATCTTACTTCAGTATGACAAGACTTGCAATATAACAATATCACACAAGTCTTATGAGCCACTTTTATGGTGTTTATTTTAGAGCTTGACAGCATATGCCCTTAACTCCTTTCATTATTTCAAATGACCAGGATATTCTTCAGAAAGTCTTGCTTTTCATTCCACAAGGGAACAAAAGATGTAAGGGATTTGGTTCAGTATGAGTAAATAATGACATAAATTTCTTGTTTCGAAGAACTACTCCTTTAATGTGTGTGTGTGTGTGTGTGTGTGTGTGTGTGTGTGTGTGTGTGTGTGTGTGTGTGTGTGTGTGTGTGTGTGTGTGTGTGTGTGTGTGTGTGTGTGTGTGTGTGTGTGTGTGTGTGTGTGTGTGTGTGTGTGTGTGCGTGTGCGTGTGCGTGTGTGTGTGTGTGTGTGTGTGTGGACTGGTAATCCCTACGGTATGGGGACGGTAAAATGGTAAAATGTCCCCACAAAGATGGCAACATCCAAAATCCTTGTCCTTGTGGGGACATTTTTTGGTCCCCATGAGGAAAACAGGTCATAAATCACATTAAGTGATGTTTTTTGAAAATGTAAAAATGCAGCATGTCTCCTGTGATGGGTAGGTTTAGGGGCAGGGGCAGTGTGTGTGTGTGTGTGTGTGAGAGAGAGAGAGAGAGAGAGAGAGAGAGAGAGAGAGAGAGAGAGAGAGAGAGAGAGAGAGAGAGAGAGAGATTAAAAGCAAAGGAAGGACCATTATGAAAGTGAGGCTGGCCTATTCTGACATGCATTTGATTAGGAAGAATGCAGAGAGCTTGCTTCTGAGTTCTGTAGAGGTGTGGTGTGAGTTTTTCTGTGTCTGTATCAGCATTTTAATCTGGCGGCTACTTTTCAACAAAGTGTACCCCAAATACAAGGCATTATCATTTATTGTAATCCTAAACATGTTTCACAGTACAGCTATATTGCATCAGCTAATTATAGCTTAGATGCTAATTATAGCTTACCAAAGATCTAGACTGGGTAAACCCAGCCCGATATGCCAGCGATATGATTTCACCTTGCAGCTCAGGTTGGAAACCTGTACATATTCCTATCCTGCTTCTGTTACAAATTTGTAGGGACCAATCACAAACTGAAGGACTATCCAACTGCGTACAGAGTCATTTGAACTATCCTCGTTGATCATGCGTCTTGTGGTCTGATTGGTTAAAGGTCTATCCAGTTGCGTACAACGTCATTTGAACTATCCTCGTTGATCATGCCTCTTGTGGTCTGATTGGTTGAAGGTCTATCCAGTTGTGTACAGCGTCATTTGAAAATGATCAACATTTATTTGCCATTGACTTAATATCATGGTTATGCTGAATGAGAGAATCACCAAATTAGCAATTTCGGAATCGGAAGTATCACTGAATCTTCTGTAAACAGTGCATATATAGTGAATGTTGGCTACATTTCATTCCATCCTGTTAAAAAAAATGTGCTTGCCTTCTTTGAGGTTTGATTGGTTTTGATTAGGTTTCTGTGACCTCAAAGAGGTTCAAATTTTTGTCATTGGTTTTGAAGTATGTATGACAGGATTTATTACATTTCTATGAGGCATCTGCTCCATATTCAACAAAGCAGGGCTGAGGGCACTGATCTTTTCTCTATATATTATTAGACCGGCCATTCCTCTTCCCTCCTGTTTGATCACTGAGGGCTGTACTGTACACTGCTGTCACAAGAGAACATGACTCAGCCAATGGCCCAGCCAATGGCACATGTTTTTTAAATGAGGTCTGAAGCTTTGTCATGTACTTTAGAGGTCATGCTTTAACTTTTTTCTGTTAGGCTATGGCATTCAACATACTATGTGTTCTGGTGACAAAGCCAAAGGAACACAAAGGCTTTTGGGAGCGTACAATATACAGCATTGTTCAAAATAATAGCAGTACAATGTGACTAACCAGAATAATCAAGGTTGTTAGTATATTTTTTTATTGCTACGTGGCAAACAAGTTACCAGTAGGTTCAGTAGATTCTCAGAAAACAAATGAGACCCAGCATTCATGATATGCACGCTCTTAAGGCTGTGCAATTGGGCAACTAGTTGAATTAGTTGAAAAGGGTGTGTTCAAAAAAATAGCAGTGTGGCATTCAATCACTGAGGTCATCAATTTTGTGAAGAAACAGGTGTGAATCAGGTGCACCCTATTTAAGGATGAAGCCAACACTTGTTGAACATGCATTTGAAAGCTGAGGAAAATGGGTCGTTCAAGACATTGTTCAGAAGAACAGCGTACTTTGATTAAAAAGTTGATTGGAGAGGGGAAAACCTATAAAGAGGTGCAAAAAATGATAGGCTGTTCAGCTAAAATGATCTCCAATGCCTTAAAATGGAGAGCAAAACCAGAGAGACGTGGAAGAAAACGGAAGACAACCATCAAAATGGATAGAAGAATAACCAGAATGGCAAAGGCTCAGCCAATGATCACCTCCAGGATGATCAAAGACAGTCTGGAGTTACCTGTTAAGTACTGTGACAGTTAGAAGACGTCTGTGTGAAGCTAATCTATTTTCAAGAATCCCCATAAAGTCCCTCTGTTAAAAAAAGGCATGTGCAGAAGAGGTTACAATTTGCCAAAGAACACATCAACTGGCCTAAAGAGAAATGGAGGAACATTTTGTGGACTGATGAGAGTAAAATTGTTATTTTTGGGTCCAAGGGCCACAGGCAGTTTGTGAGACGTACCCCAAACTCTGAATTCAAGCCACAGTACACAGTGAAGACAGTGAAGCATGGAGGTGCAAGCATCATGATATGGGCATGTTTCTCCTACTATGGTGTTGGGCCTATTTATCGCATACCAGGGATCATGGATCAGTTTGCATATGTTAAAATACTTGAAGAGGTCATGTTGCCCTATGCTGAAGAGGACATGCCCTTGAAATGGTTGTTTCAACAAGACAATGACCCAAAACACACTAGTAAACGGGCAAAGTCTTGGTTCCAAACCAACAAAATGAATGTTATGGAGTGGCCAGCCCAATCTCCAGACCTTAATCCAATTGAGAACTTGTGGGGTGACATCAAAATGCTGTTTCTGAAGCAAAACCAAGAAATGTGAATGAATTGTGGAATGTTGTTAAAGAATCATGGAGTGGAATAACAGCTGAGAGGTGCCACAAGTTGGTTGACTCCATGCCACACAGATGTCAAGCAGTTTTAAAAAACTGTGGTCATACAACTAAATATTAGTTTAGTGATTCACAGGATTGCTAAATCCCAGAAGAAAAAAAAAATGTTTGTACAAAATAGTTTTGAGTTTGTACAGTCAAAGGTAGACACTGCTATTTTTTTTAACACACCCCTTTCAACTAATACCCCAATTGCACAGCCTTAAGAGCGTGCATGTCATGAATGCTGGGTCTTGTTTGTTTTCTGAGAATCTACTGAACCTACTGGTAACTTGTTTGCCACGTAGCAATAAAAAATATACTAAAAACCTTGATTATTCTGGTTAGTCACATTGTACTGCTATTATTTTGAACAATACTGTATGTACAATACAACCATCATCATGATGTTCCAAACCCAACCCGATCTCACAGCAATTCGTACGTATTTAACGAGGTGGCTCACTCGCACCCTAACCCCGCACCTTAAACCTACCCATCACTCCAGTATAGAGAAATCGTATAAATCCAAACGAGTGAGGTCATACGAATTCGTAAGAATTAGCCACCTCGTCAAATACGTACAAATTAGTCATGAGCGTTGTCCAAACCCAACTATGTCTTCCAAAACATTTCACAAAAGGTCCAGAGCATACTTTTTCTTGTTCATAATAGAGTCTGAGGCAGTTTAGCTCCAAAAAACTGTTCAGGAACAAATGCTTCAGCAGAATTTTTCTAGTGTTATTTATCAACTATTATAGAATTTATTGAATTTAAATCCAGCTTTTATTTCATTGTGTTTGCAACTAGCGCTGACAGAACAAGAACGGACCACCTGCTAATGGATTTAGCAGCAGTGAAAATTCTCCTCCTCACGAAGAGGGAACAGTCCCTCGAGAGACACAGGCCTTCCTGGATTTGTACCATCTTGTCCACTATGACAACAACAGCCTGTGTATGTTTTTCCGGGCAGGTCTCAACACAGAGACATGAGAGTGCTTGCCCAGAGAACGTTCAATGAGTATGTAGCCTGGGTCCTGCTACATCATGCTTCCCACCTTGACCATCTGCGAGAGAGAGGAGGAATTCAGCGCATCATCCACAGCCATCATTCCAACGGAAGCTAAGCCCAAGCCCACCGCAGACAATGAGTCTGAGCCTGCCACGATACGAGAGCCAGAGCCGACGCCTGAGCCACAGATCACCCCGGAGCCTGAGCTAACCATGTCTGACTAGGTGATGGAGCCCTGTTCCTTCAGCTAAGGTGGAAGTAGATACACTAAACTCTGAGCCCCTGATTGATTTGGAAAATGCCAAAGTTTTCATCTGATATTTATATTTTATTTCAGCTTTCATTTCAATTACCAAAAACAAGGTTTAGTTAACAATAATAACACTGCATTTAACACAGACATTTAAGCTGTTATTCACTGAAAATATTCACAGGAAGCTTCCACACAATGAAAACATTTTTGGATAGTTTTAGGTCACTATATGTTTTCTGCTAAAGTTCTCCTTTTTGTTCCTTTTGGAATTTAAAAATGGCATAAGAGTGAATACATTTTCCAGTGAAGGTGAACTAACGCTTTAAATATCATGGCTTTTCTTTTATTTGTTCTTTACTATGATCATACAAAAGCAACTTCAAGCTAAAACATCTGTCACCTACTCTGACTTGGCAGAACCAAGCTTTGCTCCTCATGTTTGATGCTGTGGTGTGCTAACATACTGTCGATATTCCCGCTGTAAGCAGTGTATCGGGTGTGGAATGAGAAAGAGCTCTATTAACTCAGCTAGCTAGCAAATACTTCCTGACAAGAATATTTAATTCTGTTGTAGTGTAATGATTAATTGGACCAGGCAATGTAACAGCCCAGCACATGTTTGCTTATCAGAGTTAGTTCTCCCTTAAAATTAAAATATATCATTCCTGCCGGGTTTTAATTATTGAAAACTCATTCCCCACCTTTTTTTCTTGCCCCTGGGCATGGAGAGGTGTGGAGGAGAGAGGCTGACTGATTCAGTCTATTGGTTTTGTTATGATGTGTTTCGATGGCTGCTTGGTGTGTAGAAGCAACTTCATTTGAAAGCTGGAATTCATTCTAAAGAGTTAATGATTCTTTGCAATGTTTGCAGGAATGGCGATTCAATTTCGATGACTGTCTGTGGGGATGCGTGGTCCTTCAGTCCACAGGCACCCGTATAGCCGCTGGGTGAGCGAGTTGCAACAGAAAAATATGAGGCTTCGTGTTCTGTGTATTTTGCTGGAAGCTGTTATCTCCATGACTGCGCTCATGTCCTGTCTTGGTCTATTCTTCATTCTTCGGTAGCATGTTGACAGGTCAGGGTATTTGGGAATTGTTGAGAGGCTCTTATTGGTCTCCTCATCTTTAAAGTCCATATGAAATCAAAATCTGCACTATTTGTATACATTTTCCTTATGCACAGGTCATCAGTGCACATTATTCCAAAGATACATTTTGGTACACACACACACACGTAATTTTTTTATCAAATTTGAAACATTTTTATCTGACACAACCAAGGTCTTTCGCAAACCAGGCTTACTGAAAAACTTTTCTGTGGTGACATTAGTACTGTATCTTCAGTTTTATCAAAACAGATGAACATGAATTTGGTAATGTTTTATTGTACTGGTTGTTTTACATACAGAGATCAGGCATAACATTATGACCACTGACATGTGAAGTGAATAACACTATTTATCTCTTCATCACGGCACCTGTTAGTGGGTGGGATATATTAGGCAGCAAGTAAACATTTTTTCCTCAAAGTTGATGTGTTAGAAGCAGGAAAAATGGGCAAGCGTAAGGATTTGAGACGAGCTACTGTTGCTCAAATTGCTCAAGAAGTTAATTCTGATTCTTATAGAGATGTCAGAATACACAGTGCGTTGCAGTTTGTTGCATATGGGGCTGCATAGCTAAAGACCAGTCAGTGTGCCCATGCTGACCACGTCCACTGCCAAAAGCGCCAGGGATTAAATGATCTGCTGCTAACATCTTGGTGCCAGATACCATAGCACACCTTCAGGGGTCTAGTGGAGTCCATGCCTCAACAGGTCATGGCTGTTTTGGTATCAAAATAGGGACAAACATAAAATTAGGAGATAGGTCATAATGTTATGCCTGATCAGTGTATCATGGCAGTGTGGAAATTAATTGCATGGTGACTGCCGCTAAAACGTTAATGCTGAATGCTTTGAAAATAACGTACCACATATAATAACCCCTACCCTAAATCTAACCGATAGTGTAAAAGTGTAACTCCGATTTTCAACACGCTATTGTACAATGTCTGTAGTGCGTGTAAATTAACAATGATCACTCGTTCTCTGTATTACCTGGACCAGCAAATAAAAGTTCTGGATAAAGAAGTCTGGATGATGTATACTTCTGAAGTCTCTAGTGCTTTCGTGAAAACATATTATGCTTCTGCATTTTTGTATTCCCACCCACGGACAATTATTGTAAAGGTAGGTGTATCAGTGAAAATTGTGTCATACTATATATACTATTTAAACATCATTATGGTAAAAGTGGAACATTATAGCAACAGCTTTCTTACCTGTACATGACAGCATTTTGCTTCAGGGAGTTTCTTTAGTTTTTTTGGGCTGTATTCTCTCTATATTACAGTTCTTTGCAGCCTTTAGCTACTGACTACAATGTGCTGGATCCTTCACTGGAAACCGAAAGTAACTCACTCATGCTAAACATTTACTCTTTGAGCACCCTTGCACCCTTGAACAATACACCATTATGACTAAAAGTTTGCTAAAAAAAAAAAAAAAAAGTATTCCTTACTCCAAAATTGCAGCTCTATTTGACTCTGGTAAGCGTATCTAAAGCAGATTGGTAGGAGTGGCCTTGGACTGCAACATGCCCAGTGCATTATGGGTGTTGTTCAAAAGGAAAGACAACAGCCTTCTTTTTCCTCAAGTCAGGTAGCACTGATTTTAAAAAGAAAAAAAAAATATTTGGAAACATTTATTTTAGAATACACACAAGCTAATTTGTAGCTACAGTGAAAAAAAACAGTGAACATTTTAAATTTGAACAGAAACAAGTTCATTATACCCTCGTATAGCAATCCTAATGCTCCAAATTGCAAGTAAACATCTAAAGGTATTGTTATTTGTATGTTTTCTGAGAGGAGTACCTTTCCTTTGTCCATGAAAACATGTTTTAGATTTAAAGACTAAACCAACACTAACATATAAGTTAATTTAACTTAATGTATATGAGTTTACAGTACTCATACTTATTGGCTTTAAAACTTAATTGGTTTAAGGCAATTGGTTTCCTCAAATGGTTTGAGTTACCATAACTTATCAGGTTTTACAGTGTGCCAGCACTGGTCACAGTTGTTTCCCCTTTCTACTGTATAGGCTGCCAAGTTTTATTGAAAGCCGATTTTGACAGCTGTGAAGTACACTTTCAACAAAAGAAGACATGATTAGTTAAACACTTAGCCAATCTCATGTGAATCTTGAGTAACTACAGAGTAGTATTGCATCCTTCATATATCAAAAAAGTCTTTAGTTTTATTAGATTTGTAAAAGATAGATAAGCTGTATTCCAACTCTTTCCGAAAAAAGCTGATCTCACACACACACACACACACACACACATCATCATCATCGCATCATAGACTCTCTATTCGTTACGGTTAAATCACAATAAAAACATTTTTTTAAACTATACAATGGTGGATTCGAACCTAGAACCGAACCCTGACACACTCGCCAGACATAGCTCTTACATGCACATCTATGTGAAAAATCTCGCGACTGACAATATTGTATTATGCTATAGTTAAGAGATGTAACGTTAAGGTTAAAACTATCACATTAAACATGACATCTCATGACTTTCCCCACTCACCCACTTTTTAAAACAAAGTTACGCCACTGGATCGCATTATCCATTGATAACTTTTGATTCACTTTAAGTTTGTGTTACATTGTATGCACTTACGCGCCGATTTCCATCAAAACATAGACATTTGATGCAGTTTCACTCACCGCCTGGAACGATCCGCAAATCCAACGGGCCTTGCTTATAAGACATTTGTCACCGAAAATGCCAGGAACACACTTGAAAAACAAACTGCATCCACTGTTTCATTAACACTGAGTTCTTTGGGAAGCTGAACAAGGTTATCTATCCCTCACAACCAAAAACATTGTTACGAATCCTCCACTTGTGTTACCCCGAATAATGGACGTGCTCTCTCCTGCTCTGGTTGGTGTGTGCACGCTCTTTTCCGGTGTCCATACAAGGATTTCCCCCATCTATTACGACATACAGGGCCATTCTCTGAAAAAAAACTTTCAGAAACCGAGTATTTTTTTTTTCAACTAATTTTGTTTTTACTTTGGCCATGTTTAGCATGGGAGTCCAACTCTTTAACAGTGTAAATTACCCCCTTTAAAGCAACCATGCCATTTCAGTTTGCTTCTGCAAGTCTCTGATCTCTTTTATCATGACTCATGGTTCACAGAACCGGTCGCTTCATTTTGCAGGTGAGCTACCAAGCAAATTTAGGTTGAAGCACGTTTTTTTCCAACGAGTCTATGGATATTGTTAATATTAACCAATTTCCAAATATTCAGCCATTGTTGCATTGCAGTATTTTTATGCAATAAAGGGCACTGCTTACAGAAAATATTAACAATTAATTTGAGAAAGAAAATGTTGAGGGTAAAACTGACCTTCAGAGTCAAAGAAAACTCTCCTGAAAAAGGTTCTGGTGGTGTTTCAGTAAAGTAAAAATCCTTAGTGCCAAGTTTTTTTATTCCGTTTCTGATAGATGAAATCAGATGCAAACCCATTTTTTTCCTCATCCTGTTTCATTTGTAAATGTATCACATTACAGAAGTTTAATGGGATGGAAAAGTTTTATGCTGACTTTAACAGGAGAGAAGATGAAATATTGATAATCTTTCATTCTAAAAAGAAAGAAAAGAAAGTTTTCCCAGTGTTCTGATTTGATTCATGATGGGCCGGGAAATGGAGCCGCAGCGTCAGTAAACTGATCAGAGATCAGGGAAGTGAGATGATCGGGTTGAGTGCTCAAGTTCTTATCCAGGTGTGTCATTACAGGTAACCTGAGCATCAGGGTAAGGGCTGCTGATTTAAATAGACTCAATTAGTGTGGAAATAAAACACTGCATGCACAGCAGAGACACCAGAAAGTCCCTCGCTGTGAGACAGACGGTCATGTTAGTTCCACTACTGGCTGCAGTTATTGGCAATGCCATGTGTCCTTGTAAACTATATCATTTGATGTTGTTGACAAGAACCGGACGCTTCTAGAGTTGCAGCCGAGAGTTAATTGATAGGCAGATGGATTCATTCTATAGAACACAAGGTTTGTTTGAAATGCTGACGGGGTGCTTTTGGTACAGGAAAGGCTCAGATGTGCTTCACCATGTGCAGATGATGAAGACCATTCTATTTTTGGCCCTCCTGTATGGGGATATCCGGTCTGCACTTTGCTCTCTCACAAGCACACACACATGCACGCTAGACACACACGCAGGTGGTGTGACTGCTAGGGAGTTCTACGTTCCTGGCTGTTCTCAAATTCCAATTTAAACTCAAAGGGAGGTTTGATGTCTGCATAAAGGGATAGGTCTATGCATCCTGTCCTCCAACATTAATGTTTAATTAGGAACTCCATGGAAGGCTTCAGACTGCATATCTTTCTCTTTAAAAATATCCAAAGCTACAACCGGACCAAATTCCAGATGACTGACATCTGCCGTCCCCCAAGAGAAAACTCATTTAACCTGCTTCCCTTAGCTGCCTTCAGGATTTGATTACAAATTTGAATGTTATGTAAATCATCCTGGATTAGGATTGTTGTCCAGTAGACAAAATTTGGTTTAGACAAGCATGGTTGTGCACGAACCAGCATTTCCTGCTCCATTTCATCATGGTTCTTTAAACACAACAAAAATCGCATCTTTGATAATATTGATTCAATTGGCGGGGGAGGGAATTCATCAAACACCTATATTATTGGGATTGGGAAAGTCTCACAGCTCCAGAACTCATTCTCCTCCACTCTGCCAGGCACTGTTTGGCAACAATCTAGCTATCCACACATCTGCTTGAGGAGCAATTAGGTTGCTCGGAATATACACGGGATCAAACGGATGTCAGTGGGACACACACCTGCCCATCAGATGCTGAAGCTGCTCCACATCCCGTCCCCCAGCCTGACACTCTCATCTGTCTGACCCATCCCTTTGTCACTGGGGATTACAGTTTAATCCTCCAACTGATTCCTGTACTTTTTACCTTCTGTCTCATTCTCAAACAGTCTCTCTTAAATGTTGTAGGGCCATCACTTAAACCACTGTATCCTTGATGAACCCACTCATTTGTGTGTGTATAAATCGCACAAGGGAGACAAGGAGCATTGTCTTAGACCCTTGGACAAGGGGGTCCACTAAGGTATGAAATAACTCTTACACACATTGGTCCTAGGTGTAGGCAGATTGTATCACAGAGGAGCGACAAACTCTTTTAAAAGCGGCCTTGAAATGCATCCTTTGTTTCCCGGCCAATGAAGGATACAACAGATGGATCCTTTGCTGCCTTGCCTATCCCAGAATTCATTGCACTCTGGTGACGTTTTGAGAGAGGGAAGTTGCCGGTTTAGTTAATACTCTTCATTATACACAGAAATGGACCATGGTGGACAGGTTGTGAAACCTGTTTTGTTTACAGACAATTGAATATAACTTTCAAAAAGTCCAGTAAACATTACCGCCGCTCATCAACGGCAGCTGTCAGGGTTGCTAGATGACTAGAACAGTCCTTTGTAGGCTAGTCCCAATTAACCTACCTTTGCAGCCTTCAAAGACATGGCCTTTAAAGTCCGATCCCTTCGAAGGATGCAGCCCATGAATTGGGTAGGCTAGTAGGGTTGGAGCAACTAATCAATAACATAAGTAACGACAATAATCAAAGACAAATGTCTTTATTTATTTGTCAGGGGCAAATCACTTTAAAGTATATACGACTGAATAGCATGCATTATATATAATTCACAATGTGTGAAAAAAAAGATAGATAGATTGATGGAATACACAATAGCATACAAACATATACATACATTACTTTGTTTGAAGAAAATCAGATCAGGTACGTATTTGACAGATTTATTTCAGTTTTTCAAGTAAATACTATTTCAGTCTTTATACTTTCCATTTCTTTTAAATTATTTAATTATTTAGTGTGAAAAAAAATTCAATTTTTTTTTGTGTAGCCTACATATATTAGAAAATACCCTGAACCTCAGAATGGCTTTATTTTGTGGCAAATACATAAATGTATGACTAAAGGGGTAAAAAAAAAAAAAAAACTTTGAGCCAGTGAGGAGGGGGAGGATATGCATATAAGCAGTGCATATCTGTGCAATCATTCATGGTTTTTATGTGTGCAGACCCTTGGCATCCAGTGATGGAGAGTGTGAGTGAGTGCACAATGCCAGCTGTCTCACTTTCCATTCATATGCCACCAGGACCTGTGCAAACTGCTTAGTTATTTTAGCATTTCACTGGGCATGCACAACCTAATGAGTACAGTATGCACATACTTTGTACTCGTCTGTTTGTAAGCTCCATAATACTAGTGCTGCCAGGTGAACAGCATGTATGCAAATACTGAATCAAACAAATTGGGCTGTCCCGGGGTGTATGCACTGTGTGCAATGCATAAATAGTATCATGATTTCTACTGTGTACAGCAAAGAGATTATGCACTTACCTGTAGATATATGAACTGCAGTAATGAAACATTGCGGTGTATGAAACAACCTCGTCATTTAAATATTATGTTAGGAAAGCATAGGCTACTTTCCCTTACGATCTTTATATTCAGTTACTAGATTCATAAAATAAGTTGAAAACGCCATTCCAACCAGGAAAACAGTTCAAGTGTCCCCTGCGAGTGTAATTATTCATCATGCCTCAGTCGTGTTGACGCGCACCATGACGTGCATTTAAAGGAGGAACCTGTAATGAAATAATCTGCTGTGTATAAAGTTTATTGCGAACGGTACGTGACCAGGGTTTGCATTCAGTACGTCCCTACGTTGATTTAGACTTCCCTTTAAACTTACAGTGCCTCTGACAAGGCGCGAGAGGGGCGCGCGACCGACCGGCGTTCACTCACACACACTCGCTCGGGTCTATGCAGTGATAGTGACTCGAGCGCGCGGGACAGTGATGATGTGTCAGCGAAGAATATTCGCGCTCTGATCATATTCCTGCACCTGACTTCAGCATTCCATCAAGAAGCTTTAAGTACATACTAAAAGTGAGTTCGTTGATCTGGTTTTGGAGGATTGTGGACAGAAAATGTCTCTGCTGAAAAAAGCCGGAGTCGTGGCGAGGGGTGAGTTGGGAGTTTCTACTTTGATGCTCTTTTAGATTTTATTTAGTGAACTCATAGACTCATTAACGTTACATTTTTGCATATATTGCATATTTATCTACTTTTAGGCTGTCAGTGGTGCGTTCTGATGCATTATTTGATGTCTGTTCTTTCATAGATTAACTGTATAATCTATGTAAATGTTATTTGAATTTTTTTAATGTATTTTCAGTGTTAATAAAGTTAAATTCGGCAGCGTTTGAACTTATTAAATTGTATTATTTTTTGTATTAGCCTATGGTTGTAAATGAGCCAGGAATTTTCATAAATTATTGATGGGACGGGATAGGATAAGGATTAAGGAGAATCGTAAGGTAACGATTTGTTTTAACTGATTCGTCTTAAACTATTTCAATAAGTATTTGAATATAAAAATGCAGTTTGTCTTCAAAATTGGTACGAAAAAATACTTGCACATAACTAAGTAAAATTCAGTGAGTCAGTTTAATTCAATAGCCTAACTGCCCTGACTGATTCAATAATGTTTTCGTATCACCAAAATGAACTGGCTCTTTCTTCAGAAATAGCCTAAAATACTATAATATAGTAAAATATAGGGATTTAAATTTTGTTTACAAAAAGATTTGTTGGAATAAACGGTTCTGCATGGAACAAATGGAATTGTTGTCAAAATGCAACCAGATGGCAGACATAGACATTGTGGAAATGTTTTGCTTTTTGTTTTTCATGGAACCCCCATTGAGTTAAAGTTTCAGTATAATGATCTTTTACATTTACTTAAGTCAATAAATCACTCAGCAGTGCAGGGGATTCTTCAAAAAGCTTTTTAAAGGTAACAGAAGTGGCCCCTGACCCTTCTTGCATGCTGTCTGTTGTTATAAAAGTATGCCCATTATTTTGCCATTGTTAAGAGGCATTTGCAATTACCATGCATTGTCTGCTTGGTTCACATCCTTCCTAATTTCCACAGTTTTAACACCTGCTTATGTGTGATTATGAAGAATCTTGCTCCCCTCACTTTCTGCTCATCAGCCTGTACTGGAGAGAATGTTCTTGATAGAGCCACTGCACTGGGCTGCTCAACACACTTTCCTCAATTAACTTACCACACAGTAAAGCTAGCCTCACTCCCAATGGGAATATGCTTCTATTAATAAATAGTTTATCACTCCCACCAATAGTATAATGAAACACCTTGACAACAGCAAATTATTTAATCTCAGTTAAGAGTTGTGGGATGTCTGGAGGCCTCTGCTAATACTCCCAGCCTCCATAGACTGTGCCAAACAGTAGTGGCCTTCTTTATTGAAATTATTGATAATATACAATTAAAGTACTATTTCAAACATATCAAACTGATTTTATGAACACAACTATTTGACCTCTGAGTTTTGTTTTCTCTTTGTCTCCAACAGGGTGCAAATGATGTGGGCTGTTTGGCTCTTCACTGAACTGTGCACAAGATCCTATGGGATCGACTTTCGAATAAACACCTCAATGCCCAGCACCCAGGTATCAGGCTAACACTGAAACAACCTGTGCTTCGCCCATCACTTTGATCAACTTTCCTTTTCAATGCCATCATGCCAATCATCAGCAACGCCAATCATGACTTCAGCAACCTCTCGGTCAGTGATGACAGCAGCTTGGACCACATCTTTACTGAGATCCCAGAAACCGAGACCATCAAGGGAGTGTATTATCAGCGTGCTCAGTTCATTCGCCGCTCGGAAGATTTGCTTTCGTTAGACCATGGCCTGCAGGCCCTCATCAACGTGGGGGGCAACCGTTACATCTTCCCATGGAGTACGCTGGAGCAGTTCCCCTTGACACGCTTAGGACGTCTAAAACCCTGCAGCAGCCCTGAGGAGATCGCTCACGTTTGTGACGACTACGATGAGGCCCGCCGTGAATTTTTCTTCGACCGTAGCCCCAATGCATTTCGTGTAATCCTCAACTTCCTAGCAGCCGGAAAGCTACGTATGTTACGGGAGATGTGCGCACTCTCGCTGCACGAGGAGCTCAACTATTGGGGCGTGGAGATGGCCTACATGGAACGCTGCTGCAAGCGCAAGATGTACACACGCATTGAGGAGGTGGCCGAGCTCGAGCGGCGAGAAGAGGAGCGCCGTCAGCGTAGTTTGCAGCTGCGCCCTCCTGCAGTGGAGACACGTTTCCACAAGTTCATGAACGATCTGAGGGACATGGTGGAGAACCCTCAGTCAGGCTTGCCAGGAAAGATATTTGCCTGTTTGTCTGTGGTGATGGTGGCGGTGACAGTGATCAGCCTGTGCATCAGCACCATGCCGGACCTCAGAGAGGAGGAGAATAGGGTGAGTTCATACAAAATGTCCTTATTAAAAAGATGGGCCACCCAAAAATGAAAAGTCTGTCATCATGTTGTTCCAAACCAGTATGACTTTTTTTTCCGAATATCTGTTGTATTTCAAGAAAGAAAGAAAGTCACACAAGTTTGAAACAACATGAGGGTTGAGCAAGTAATGACAAACTTTCCAAAAATTCTGTCATCATTTACTCACCCTCTTCCTCTCTCTTATTTTTAATGAAATCTGAGAAGTTTCTGTCTTTCCATTAAAAGTCCAGGTAATCAAAGTTTAGAAGATCCAAAAAGGTCATAAAACCAAATATGGATCAAGCTGTTTAAGCATGGGTCCTGGAAGCAAAAAAATGTGGGTGGGTCCTCACCCAGAAAAATTTTACTGGAGTAGGTGCCATTTACATTAAGTGCAAATAGCCCGCCTTGTTTACTACACATCTGTTTGGGCTAGACAAAATGACAGAAGACACCAAACTATATGCAGTGGCGATAATGGAGTGGTAAGGCATGTGGCAGAAAGTTTTGACGCAAATCGCCCTGAGGTTCGAATTCGCCTTTTGCCGAACTCGCTCCACTCCCTTTTCCTATCACATATCAGATTGGAAAGAAAATATTTTAAAAGTGGAAATAAAGTGTCCAACGTGTGTTTAATAATAAAGTGTTTATCGGTTAGGGGTAGGTGAACAGACGTGCTGAATCAGAGACGGTAAAAGTGAGTGGGTCTAATATCATTGTCTTAAAAAGTGGGTGGGTCTTATCCCATCCACATACAATGGTTCCGACGCCAATGCATTTAATTCTTATGAAGAGATATGATTGCTTTATATGAATTAACTATAAACTATATAGAAATTAAATATAACTATAATTAAATTCATTGTCATAAAAGCAATTCTCTCTATGGTACATTTTACTTCAGTTCGTCTTAATATAAGATGAAAGTAGCAAAAGCCAAACACATGTTCAGCTGTTCACTTAGACCCTCTTCTCCTCAGGTAGAATGTGAGTACGTTACTGGAGGTGAGTTTCTGGTCTTCAAGCAGACCTTTGAGTGCTATTCCTAGTGAGAAATAATGAATGCACCTCAGCAGGGCTCCCCAATGTCAGTAAATACCCAGAGAGTAATGAAGTGGACCAGCAATGCCTCCACAATGTCAGCAAACATACATAGAGAATAATGAACCAGCTCCATAGAGACCTCTGGAATGTCAGCAGGCACACAGGGGGGTCCGCTTGAGAAGACTAGACCTTTTTGCTGTTAAATGACTATGAATTTTAATCGCCCTTAGGCAGACACCTCACACTGTCCAAAGTGTAAGGGGTTAGGCCGCTGACTGTAGCTTTATTTGCCTGAAGTTTCGCTCTACGTGTTTTGATTAGAAAACGGAATACTTTGTGTGTGTGATTGGATGTGCTTTTGTATATGCCAAGGTAAGATGTGGCAGTGTATGCAGTTACGCCAGCATATAGCATCCAACAGGCAAAGTCCCGCTGGAAGCAGCAGGACTGTCATATTTAATTCACACTGCCGGGCCGTTTGTCAGTGTCACCAGCACGGTAGAAAAGGAATGGCCTGAGCATGGAGTCATTCATCTCCGCTCATAAATGCGTGTGTTTGTGTGTGTGTGTGTGTGTGTGTGGGCGTGTTCATTGAGTGATAACAAGATGACATCCTCTGTCTCTCACAACACTTTCAATTATTTGTGTGTAGTCAAATGTGAAGATGTGCCGATTGATGTTTCACACTTCTGTATATTTACAAGCATGAAACTTTTTGGTGAAGTTTTATCCCCCTATAAATTATATACAACACGATTTTAGTTTAGAGCTCAATATCAGATCCGGAAAGGCTTGGCAGCAAGTCTCTAGTAAACAGGAAACATGACCAGAAGTGAGAAACACTGTGAGCAAACTCACAATGAGCTGGTAGAGAAAAACATTGAATAAATTCAACAACCCACAGGCTTGTCTGAACATTTGAAAACAATGTGACCTACAGACCCCAGTAGCTTATGCATCTCTTGTTCTAGCACTGAATGAATCTATATGAATGTACAGTGGTCTCACAAAGTATTTGGACACTTGAGGAACCCATACAGTACATTCATAGGAACGACATTGCATTAGACAACAAAATATCAAAACATGTAGCATTCATTTTGCATTCACTTCTCGAAATGTTTCCCAAAAAGTTTTAAAATAATAAAACAATAGTGAATATTTTCTGTTCAAAATCAAGACAAAAAGTATTTGTTCACTTAATTAAAGGGATAGTTCAACTAAAAATGAAAATTAGCCCATGATTTACTCACCCTCAAGTCATCCTAGGTGTAAATGACATTCTTCTTTCAGACAAATAAAATCAGAGTTAAATTTAAAAAGTCATGGTCCCAAATCGATGCGTTTGTGTAAGAAAATATTCATATTTAAAACTTTATAAACTTAAGTTTCAGCCGATTGCCATCCATATTCAATTTATGGAAAAAGTGTTGAAAGTGCCTCTGCAGTTCAAAAGGCTTATGCTACCAGGTACGCTTGTCAGGCGTAGCATAAGCATCTTGAACTGCAAGAAGGCACTTTCAAAACTTTTCCACGGAAGGCGATCGGCTGGAACTTTACTTTATAACTAGGGCCGGGACTTTAACGCTTTAATTAAGATTAATTAATTGCGTGACTTTAACGCATTTATTAAGATTAATTACGCAAAAAATAGATAACAATTTTAACTTATTTTTGCACCGCGGAACGTTTTTTAATGAATGAGTTTCGACGGACCGATTATACTGGAACACCAACTAGCGTTCTTGACTTCTGAACACAACAAACCACAGTGAACATGAACGAAGAAGCTGACGAGACTGCTTTGCTTGGCCCCGTGGATGGGAAATTTTGTTTTAAAAATCGAAAGGATGGAAGCGTCGACAAGAACATGGTTGTGTGGAAGCTATGCAACAAGGAATTTGCATATCGAGCCTCAAATATCACCTCAACGCAAAATGCTGGACATAAATAAATAAACAAAATTTTGTTGATTAAGCTTATGTATTCAGTCATTATTCAATGGTATACTAAAAATCCATGTGAAAAAAATTACTTTTATAATTACAGTTATTGCCCTTTTAATTCTTGGTTTAGCCAGGATTTTTTAAATATAACTCAGATTGTATTCGTCTGAATGAAGAATGTCATATACTCCTAGGATGACTGAACGGTGAGTAAATGATGGGCTATTTTTCATTTTTGGGTGAACTATCCATTTAAATTGTCAAATGTTAGAGGAACATGCACATAGTTGTGATAAACTACTTCTATGTGAACATCCATCCACTGAAAATCACTGGTCAAGTAAAGTGAAGTTGATCATTTGAATCGAATGCTACATAATTCAGGAATTTTAAGTGTGATTTAAGTGTCCAAATACTTTTGGGGCCTCTGTATACAGTACATACTCTCACTGGTGCAATTGAAATTGTGTTTTGTATTTTAAGTGTGCTATGGATAAATAAGAGGTACAAAACATTAATGGAGTAGCATCTGAACTTGTTTAATCTGACAACCTTGGGAATCGATCCAAAGAGGTTAAGTATCTTGTGTGTTTGAGATCAGGCGGTATTCTCATAATCCCAAGCAGTACCTTTTTTATATTGTTGAGATAACAATAAATACATTATTGTATGGTGATAAGATGAGTTTTATCTGGATTCATATGCCCTAATACCCTTTATCTTTGTGGCAGCTAGACAAGTCTGAAGCAGTACTACTGGAATTGTAGTATGTGTATGCATGGGTGTACATTCTGCAGCTTTGTAAAAGTTTATTATATATATTTTTTAAAACTGACCTTCATTCTGCTAGTTCTATATTGTAGGGATAAAACATCAGATATCCTATGGATGCTCAGATTCTATTGACTGTGTGCTTCTCTTAAATCACTCCTTCCTATAGATATTTAACCTTTTCCTCTCTTGTCCTACAATAGATTAGTCTTGTGTAGCCATACCTTCAGACTGACAGGATAAGGTCTGGACCCCAATAGCAGCTTTCATTGGCCAAGGAACCCCCAGAGGCAGTATGACTGACATGTAAAGCAACCAATCACAATTTCACATCATGTTAAGGGGCGTGAAAAAGTAACATCGATGTCCCTACAATAACAGAAAATTGTATGTTTTACAATTTAAAGAGTCTATGCTATGAACTTTACACACTTCACATACTTTTGAAAATCCTGATAAGCGCTCATTGTCAAAGTTGTAAACGCGACTGTTCTTCTACAAGACTGGCGTCATTGCATCTTTGTTTCTAGGCAGAACATTAAAGAATGTGACACATCTCCCAGACATTCTGTAAAATTCAACCAATCAGATGACGACTTGGAAAATCCTAAAGTGTTTCCAGTTAATTGTGCCATATGCATCAGAGATTCAGCCAGTATTCCGTAGCCGTAACGTCTGAGGCTGAGACTAAAAAGTGAATGCACTCAAGCCATGCTTTTTATAGTTTTCCCTGCTTTCTTAAATATTCATTCCACCTTGGCTTTTCTTCTTTTGGACTTCTTTTCTCTCTGCCCTCTTATCTTTTTTCTGCCTTTTCTCACCTTTACTCTTGTTACCACTCTCTGCCCCGTCCTTCCCATGCTGTCTTATACTCTCTCTCCTTTTCTCCTCCCCCGGAGCTGCAGGTGTAAATTTTGCTTTGTTTGAGTCAGCAAGGACTCAGAACCGAGGCTGTTTGTATGCTATGAGCATCCTGCAAACTCTCACTCACCAAGTGTTGGTGACACACACACTTATTCACAGTATCCTGTGAAAGTGAAGCTGAACATCCTAAAGATAAAATCAGTGTTATTCACTTCACCTGTCATAATGTTATGCCTGATCATATATATATATATATATACGAGAATGTATTTGGACCTCAAATATGTGTCTCATATATAAGCATTGCGCCTATTTATGATTTGTTTACTTTAGACGTAAATGCGAGTTCCAGGCCGTCAGCGGCCATTCAGCGCTCATGTACCCGCAGAGAACAGTTTCATCTCGGCCAGTCCTTCGGGAATTTGCCGCTATTTCTTATGTAGATAGTGGTTAAACAAATATAATTAATATGGGGTATATCAACCGGGCAATCTTTGATCTTATTAATCTATTACATGTTCCAGAGAAAATCAATCTTGGTTAAGGGGAAAATTAAGTTTCATAACTTTATATTTAGGCTATATTTAACTTAAGTCCTGTATGGCCTACTAGAGAGCTGCTTTTGTTTGTTTGACTGAATTGTTTCCTTTTGTCTTTATAATGGCTATTGTTGTTAATTTAAATATTATTGTTCAATAAATATTATTTGATATAAATATGCCGTATTTGGTATTGAGAAATGGTCCGTCAGTGATTGCAATAGTCGACTTCAGTGACAGTTACATTATTAAACCACTTTAAACCGTCTTTATGAGTGACTGGTTGTTAACAAGGAAGTTGTTTTAAGCAATCTTTTAAAAGGACAAATACAAATATATTTCTTTCCTCAGCGGACATTCAAACTGATTTTTTTAATGGATTTAATATTATGGTCATCGACCTGAAGAAAGAACGCTATATCAGTTGCTGGTAATAAGCTTGTTTAGTCGATCTCTCTCTCATAACATAATACATTATGACATTTTATGAATTTTATGAATTTTGGATGTGTCAAAGTTTGTGATGTCACAGGTCACCCAATATCAAAACGAGCTGTTTTTCAAGCTTGATTAAATGAATGTTTTGTTTATAATGAGGAGGATGTTTTGAGCTATGAAACTTGCAGGATGTTTTAATGGTACATTTTTCTAAAATTTAAGGCAAAATGTATTAATTAAAATTTATACACATGTTTGAATTGGCCTGCATTTAATAAATGCAGAGGGGAATAACATATTTAGTATGATGTCATGAACTAATGTTTTTAATTTAGCTAAAAGTCTCCATCCAATACATCTCGCAAAGAGTAGATTTGTGTTAGCAACAAAAAAGACAACATAATCATTGATTTGATGGAAAGCTTCTAAAAAGAGCTGGCTTTACCGGGAATTGTACTTAACGCTACAGATAATCAAAATCTTTTATACAGTATTGCAGGTGTATTCACTTGATTACACACATTAAGAGATAATGAACAACCACAAAGTTGAGCATATTATCTACATATGCTAGATGAAAGTGCTGGGGGAAAAAAAGAAAAAATGTAACTGATGAATTAATCATCTGTCTGTACTCAAGCACATAATGTGAGAGAACATTTTACAGCTCTACATCACATTCACGTCTGTGAGTTTCAGGAGATTCAGCCAGTCTTGCAGTTCAAACCAAAGCTAGTTTCATTTTCCTCTTGACCGATCATATTCTCCACACACCCATCAGTGACAGACTAGCTAATGCGCTACATGTTCTGCTTATGCTATGTTGGACAGAGTATTACAGAGGGCCAGATGGTGTCGGTACAGGTGCAAGGCGTGAGTGGTTTTGGTGTTGTGTTGCAGTTTTGCATTTTGGCTGTATGATTTGCCAGAAGGGGAGTTCCTGGAACAGGTGGTGTCGCAGGTTTAGCAATGATCTTAGGCACTGTTCTCTAGCCTGGGTCATTAATATAAGGTAGAAGAGAGTGAACAATACACAGCACAATCTGGACAAAGTGCCGCAGGTTTCCCCTTGAGTGGGCTGAAACGCACCTAAACTCAGCATGATGAGGCCAAAGTGACATGGTCAAAGAAGGGAATAAAAGGAAAACTAGATGAAGAGTGGGTGCACTTGTAGAAGTCTTCTGTTGATGGCAAATTTTGTCAAACCATTTAAATTAAGTAGCAAAGTTTACAACAAACTGGTTCTTCCATATAATTTGACTTTGTAGTTTTTGTTTGGAAATGTCTTGCTAATGTGATTTAAATAATGCAGACCTTACACATTTGCATTTTTAACATTGGTTTACAAATCAATGTGCACGTTAGACAGTGATTGTGTATTCCAGTTTTTCACCCCATTGCCCACAACAATATTCAAAGGCCCCATAACTAGATTTTTAGTTGTTTGGACTTATTTTAATGCTTTTTGTGTCTAATTTAAAATCATTTTAAGTAATCTTGAGACCCCCTGAAAGTTTTCTAAGACCTGCTATTGGGACCTGTACATATATATATATATATATATATATATATATATATATATATATATATATATATATATATATATATATATATATATATTAGCAAAGTAAAGTGTAAAGTGTCACACACTAAGAGACACAGTGCAGTGTCACGTCTTTAAAAACTCAAAATAGGGAGAAACTTTCTAGAAATAATGACTTAATATCTCGAAATAAGGAGAAACTTTCTCAAAATAATGACTTAATATCTCAAAATAAGGAGAAAATTTCTCAAAATAATGACTTAATATCTCAAAATAAGGAGAAACTTTCTAGAAATATTGACTTAACATCTCGAAATGATGAGAAACTTTCTAAATAATGACTTAATATCTCGTAATAGTGAGAAACTTTCTCGAAATATTGACTTAACATCTCAAAATAACGAGAAACTTTCTCAAAATATTGACTTAATATCTCGTAATAATGAGAAACTTTCTAGAAATATTGACTTAACATCTCGAAATAATTTGAAACTTTCTAGAAATACTGACTTAACATCTAAATAACGAAACTTTCTCAAAATAATGACTTAATATCTCGTAATAATGAGAAACTTTCTAAATATTGACTTAACATCTCGAAATAATGAGAAACTTTCTCGAAATATTGACTTAACATCTCGAAATAATGAGAAACTTTCTTGAAATATTGACTTAACATCTCGAAATAATGAGAAACTTTCTCGAAATATTGACTTAATATCTCAAATAACGAGAAACTTTCTCTAAATAATGACTTAATATCTCGTAATAGTGAGAAACTTTCTCGAAATATTGACTTAACATCTCAAAATAACGAGAAAATTTCTCAAAATATTGACTTAATATCTCGTAATAATGAGAAACTTTCTAGAAATATTGACTTAACATCTCGAAATAATTTGAAACTTTCTAGAAATATTGACTTAACATCTCGAAATAACGAGAAACTTTCTCAAAATAATGACTTAATATCTCGTAATAATGAGAAACTTTCTAAATATTGACTTAACATCTCGAAATAATGAAACTTTCTCAAAATATTGACTTAACATCTCGAAATAATGAAACTTTCTCGAAATATTGACTTAACATCTCGAAATAATGAGAAACTTTCTCAAAATAATGACTTAATATCTCGTAATAATGAGAAACTTTCTCGAAATATTGACTTAACATCTCGAAATAATGAGAAACTTTCTCGAAATATTGACTTAACATCTCGAAATAATGAGAAACTTTCTCGAAATATTGACTTAACATCTCGAAATAATGAGAAACTTTCTCGAAATATTGACTTAACATCTCGAAATAACAAGAAACTTTCTCAAAATAATGACTTAATATCTTGTAATAATGAGAAACTTTCTCGAAATATTGACTTAACATCTCGAAATAATGAGAAACTTTCTCAAAATATTGACTTAACATCTCGAAATAATGAGAAACTTTCTCGAAATATTGACTTAACATCTCAAAATAACGAGAAACTTTCTCAAAATAATGACTTAATATCTTGTAATAATGAGAAACTTTCTAGAAATATTTACTTAACATCTCAAAATAACGAAAAACGTTCTCAAAATAATTACTTAATATCTCGTAATAATGAGAAACTTTCTAGAAATATTGACTTAACATCTCGAAATAATGAGAAACTTTCTCGAAATATTGACTTAACATCTCGAAATAACGAGAAACTTTCTCAAAATAATGACTTAATATCTCGTAATAATGAGAAACTTTCTCGAAATATTGACTTAACATCTCGAAATAATGAGAAACTTTCTCGAAATATTGACTTAACATCTCGAAATAATGAGAAACTTTCTCGAAATATTGACTTAACATCTCGAAATAATGAGAAACTGTCTTTGGAACGTATTATGCACTTAAATCATGCTATAGGCGCTGGTGTTGCGGATGCTGATTCATGCAAACGAAATTATGATTTACTATATCGAAATTATGACATGCTGCTCATTAATCTGCTGCGACCCGACACAGGATGAATTGTGAACGCATTAAGGAGTATTTAACTGTGGTTTTAGCTAATAATGAATAAATGATTGCGAAGATTGAGAAGATGAGAAGATTGTAAACAAGAACGAGCTTTGGTGCAGAAATAACAGAACAGAGGTGGCTGCATGAGGTGGAAACATTCATTGAACAACTTCAAACCTCTGTCTGGACACAGCCATAAAGTGCATATCATATGCACGCGCGAAACTGCGTACCATTTGCACGCCAAAACTCATTTTGGCTTATACATTCCACAACATACTCGTACTATTTATACGCATTTTCGTGAGAACAGGCCTGTAGGCTATGTTTGCACACACAGAATTTATTTTCAGTACACAGAGACAAAAGTACACAGTAAAAATAAATAAGTCAATATTTCGAGAAAGTTTCTCATTATTTCGAGATTTTAAGCTTTAGACATTGTTCTGATTTTTGTTATTAGTTTGAAAAGACAAGGAGGCTGCTTCATGCAATAGATAGTCAAAGGAGACAGTTGGTTTGTTTTCTCCCCAGTGGGTGTGGTTTTTCAGATTATGACACATGTCGCTTTGTCTCTATGTGAAGTTGTTGCATTTTTTATAGCATGTTAAAATTGCCACTTTTGGGGGGTGAGCAAGAATGTGCCGTTTATGTGTGTGTCAAATGCAAATGAGCTGGTGTTCCCACCCTCCTTTTAAGAAGAGGGCTCCGGTGTCTCACACACACTGAAAATGTCAGAAACTGTCGGTAGCGGTGTTCAGTTCGAACTAGAGTCAGAAGATGCCTACAGAGCCAGAGAATAAATGCTGCATGGAGATAGAACATAGTGTAGTTTTGTTTAATTACGGTTATACCTTATGTTGTCATCTTGCTTTTATCTATTTTATCCATATTAGTACAAGCCTGTTGTAGCAGACCCTGTCCGAATGATGGCCAAAACTTTATGAGTTTAATGAAGTTTATTGTACATCACACAAAAGATGAAGCGTCTGTTTTCACTTCAGAAAATCACAGTAAGAGCGGAATAAAACACAGAACAAGAAGTGCACATTAAAGTCTTGTCCATAAACACTCTCTATCCCTAACATTAATAATGCATTATCATCAACATGCGAATTACACAAAAACAATTTACTGGACAACTAACAGTAAACAAATATATACAGACCTTATCCCTTTTGGGGGGTGCTTAATAAACTGGCAAACTTTATATGCGAAAACAACTCTGATGAACTGTAATAAAGTGCATGTTCTCCTTTCATTACTGCCGTGATTAGTATTGCTCAATAAGCTAGATCATGAATAGTTGGTACTGATCCATCCTTGTGTAACAACTTTTTAACAAGACCTGTATTTTGTATCGTCCCTTTGTATTGACCCTCGTTCACAAAGCAGCCTGGTGTAAAATGATTTACGCTGACATAAACAAATTTAGGTATGTAGGGGCGCATTGGCTTCAAAAATAAAATGAATCTATTGCGTGTTCGGCAGCTCTGATATCAGGAGTACATGTTATGTTTATTCTTATATTAGTTACAACTTCAAACCACGACTCACGACTTTGTAGCGTTCCAGGCAATGTCATGCCAAATTGCCTGAGCGCCAGTAATTGTGGTAGCTAGATGTATACAGGGTTTATGCTCAATAATTTATATCGCCATAGGTGCTTACTCCTTGCTTATTTGAGGGAAAAGGAGGAGAAAAAATGGCGCATAAGGCTAGAGAAGCTGTTATACCTTTTATTTTACGCTATTTGTATATTTGGAAACGTATTTGGTATTAATTTATTCTTGCACTCAATGGACTGAAAACTAGCTACCGCTAGAAAAGCTTTGATAATGCATAACATTTGCGGATAAATAACGTTAGAGCAATACCTTATTTTAACAAACGATTTGGTTTTTAATGTATGACTTCCATAAACACAGCATCCGTAGGGGCTGCCATTGTTGTTTCGCGGGCTATGAGACATCAGAACTCGTAACTGGGAGTACATCGATCTAGTATGAGTTCACGGGTGGGAAGTCACGGGTTTGACGGCCGTTCCAGTGCACTTTCACGGGTAGAAGGTTGGAAAAACACAGGTTACGGGTTGCCTGGAATGCAGCATTACATCCCACAACAAAACACCTGAGGTGCGTAAGAGACAACTCATCTATGCGTGTTCAACTTATGGTAAAATGTTGAAAGTGCCTCTGCAGTTCAAAATGCTTACACTACCAGTTATGCTCGTCAGACGTAGTGTAAGCATTTTGAACTGTGAAAGGTACGTTCAACACTTTTTCCATTAGTTGAATATGGAAGGCGATCAACCAGGACTTTACTTTATAAAGTTTTAAATATGGATATTTTTTCTTACACAAATGCATCGATTCGCTTCAGAAGGCCTTCATTAACCGCCGTGTGGAGCACGTTATATGACGGATAGATGCATGTTTATGGATTTTAAAAACAGAACAACAGTCACTGCCATTATAAATCTTGGATTAGCCTGGATTTATTTAATATAACTTTAATTGTATTAGTCTGAAAGAAGAATGTCATATACACGGATGACTTGAGGGTTAGTAAATCATGGGCGAATTTTCATTTTTGGGTGAACTATCCCTTTAACACTATTATATTATATTAATAAATAATAAAAATGTAATTTAATCTTATAAATTTTTTCGCAGAACACATTCTTTCCCTTTCATTACATTAAATTCACACTGCAAGCTTACATCTCAGCAGGAAACTCTGCAGTGGAATAATGGTGCCAGAAACTCTGCTTAAGTAGGAAGGGTTGATTACTAATTCCATGGCTTTGAGAGAGTTGAATTTTAGTTTTTCTATTTTACGAGAATGCTGTCTCTCTACTGCAAATGGACTGACTTTTTTTTCTGCAAATGGATGCTTTTTATCAAAAGTGTGAAGGAAGTAGGAGAGCTGGCAACCCTGTGGTGCTCCAATGTTGATGCAGGAGAAATTGGGAGGTGATTGCTCTCACATGCAGCTTACAAAATAGGTTTTTATATGACACTCAACAGCAGGACTTTCCAAGCCACAAAGTACCAGTGTAGGTCAAAAGTGTTATTGCACCAGAATCACCTTTGTTAAAGCTGGAGCTGAGGTCCTGAACGAATTGACTCGCTTGAACTCTTTAAATGAGCAGCATTACTTGAAAGAAAATGTTCTGAAGTGGAGTTGTGCTTACGCCTGCCTACTGTTTACTATTCCGAGCACTAACATCTTTTCGGTTCCAAGGTTACAGGGTTCACAAAAAGATACTCTGGAGTGTCTCACAGGTGTGCGTAAAAACAATCACACACGTGGCTGACACTATGCAGTGGGGCTTATCTTTGTTTGGGGAAGTAGTTACAAGCTCAGGTTAAACAGAAGTTAACTCAGGTTTTAATCACCTGAGTCTCTCAAACCCAGGTTGCTTCAAGAGGATTCCACAGATCCAAGTTGCATCACAATACAATATATATATATATATATATATATATATATATATATATATATATATATATATATATATATATATATATATATATATATATATATATATATTATATTTAATTGGCTTTTTTTGCTTTTCATTTAATACAATAGAAGAGAAGCAATAGGAAACTACAGTGAGAGGATGCATGGTGTGGTGTTGCTAGGCCGTTAATGTATGTGTGCACGTTTGATCATTTTTCTACTTGTGCTGCATACTCATTTTTGATTTAGCAGATGCAGAGATAGTAAATAGAGTAAATAGTGTCATCTATCAAAAGATTCATTCCACAAGTAGCTTCATCCCAGAGTTAAAGATGCATTTTTAATGCCCGCCTGCTTATCTTCCTCTATAATTTTCTTGAATTAAATTTGCAAGATGCTCAGATGTATACAGTTCATCTTGTGTAGGCCACACTTTGTGGGTGCTTTTCTCTCCCTCCATACAAACACACTTTTCCACCTTGTTTTAAATGAGTCATGAGATATGTTTGCATCAAAGAACATGATTACTTACTGTGAACATGATTACTGTGTCTATCGACAAGAAACTGATGCCTCGACTTCATTAAGTTTAGAAGAAACTGCAGTTTAAGTAATTTCACAGATGCTTACTGGGTCACTCCAGGACTTCACTGTTTTGGGTTTTAAATGTGTATTTTGCTGTATGCTTCAAGTATCTGTCCTGTTTGAAGATAAATCACCCTTGAAGTCTTAGTGCTGTGGAGGACAGTACCATGTTTTCTCCTAGGACTTTCTTGTTTTCAGCTTTATCCATTGTTCTTTGTCTCTCTCTGAGTTTTCATCCCCTGTTGACAAGCATAGCATTATGTAGCCGTCACTATGCTTTACTCAAGTGCCTGAAATCATACTCTATCCAATAGGGGTGGGTGATGTAACCTAATTCTTATTTCACTATATGATAAACTTTATTTCACGATAATGATATATATATCACAATATTGTTATTGCAAATTAAAAACAACAGGAAATATACAATATAAAACAAATGAATTAAACAAATTCAGAATTAGAATTAGTACAGAAATGTAATAAGCAAATGTAAAAATAAAATATTACATAGTCTTCACTGTATGAATTAAATAAATGTATTCTTATTAAAGCTAAAAAGTTATTCAGTCAAGAGCAGTAAGTTATTTTCTCCTTTGTTGGATTCACATTAATGACACAGAGCTGCAGGTATATTAGGCTGCTGTCACTTTAAGACCAAACGCATGTATGGATCCATTATACTGATATACATCCGGTTTACTTTCACTTGGGACATAACCGGATGTGTTTACATGAATACTCCACACGATGGGCATTAAGACATAATTGTGTTCTTTTTCACTGCTCATTGTGCTTATTGCTTAGTTTGCTTTTTAACATCGGGTTCATCCCGAATTTGCGATCACTTTCTGAGAGAGGCAGTTGTCTGTGGACTCATTTTGTCAGTGTGCCAGTCAGCTAGGGCTTTAGAGTGCGACTAATTTGGTCGCACATGCGCCCAAAAATTTGTAAGGGTGCACCTTACATTTTTCCTGGGTCGCACCGGTGTACCTAACGTAACTGTATCCGCTCAGCTGCCTCCATGAACTAATTGTTTTTTCTCCTTTGACGGAACTCACACACTCATGGTCGGATCATGTCCTGGTCTAAATCAATCAGAGACAGAGATGGGGCGTGTCTTTGCCTCAATTGGCTGTGGTCCAGAATCCTGAAATTCCTGCTCCGTGCTGTGTGATTTGAAATTGCGACCTGAGCAGCACCAGAAAGTCAAACAGCATCTGCATCAGCAAACTAAACGTGACGGTTTATGAGTCCATTTTATTGAAGGTGTGTGTTTGAGTGAGAGAGAGAGAGAGAGAGAGAGAGAGCACATGTTTG
Organism: Gobiocypris rarus; assembly: GCA_023029165.1. Taxonomy (NCBI): domain Eukaryota; kingdom Metazoa; phylum Chordata; class Actinopteri; order Cypriniformes; family Gobionidae; genus Gobiocypris; species Gobiocypris rarus. The sequence continues at coordinate 13,305,810 of CM040918.1, read as the reverse complement.
AGAGTTTGTGTGTGTGTGTGTGTGTGTGTGTGTGTGAGAGAGAGAGAGAGCCTAAACTACGTCAATGTCATGACAACCGTCTGTCAGTGTCCGCAAGAATCAAAACATCTAGGAATAGATGTTTTAGGCAAATAAAAAAATCCTAACGTTAACATTAAAGTAAAAGAGTCCTAAACTCACATTGTCAATCAAACCACCAAAACAAAATCGTCATGTGTAATCATTTGTCGTTCACCGTTTGTAATCTTCCTTTGAAGAGTCTGGCAGATCGCGCTGCAAAATTTCCCTCCGATGCGGTACTGCTTAACGTTTACCCAGTTGGCGTCACTACTGTGGCTGTGCATTGTTATACTCCAAATATAATCTCTTTGAGAATGATATTTGTTGATATATCTACTGTCCTTCCTCCTGAAACGCTAACATTAGTATTGTTAATTTGTTGTGCCTGCTGCAATGTTACTTTCTGGTTCTTTGAAAAAACCTTCAACCACTTTTAATCCTGCGGTGATCTACCCGTAATAATTCATAATTTCATTATAGCATTTGTTCCTGCTGGCACAATTTTATTATACACATATGACACTGTAGTTTTAAAATAGTAGGCTAATGTTCAAAGCATTGTTTTCCTTGATTTTAATTCCTGTGTAACTGCATATATTATGTTGTCCTTTACATAATATATGAATGTATATGGAGCGTGATAAAAAGGTGACATTGAAATTGGCGTTAAAGGTGGCGCGATCCGGGGAAATTTTTGGGTGCAACTAAATTTTGTGCTGGTGCACCTAAATAAAAAAGTTAGACGCACCAGTGCAACCAAGGCAAAAAGTTAGTCTGTAGCCCTGTCAGCACAAGCACAGCACCGTGTTCCTTTTCAGGATACAGAGCATCCGGAAAGTTTTCACAGCGCTTCACTTTTTCCACATTTTGTTATGTTACAGCCTTATTCCAAAATGGATTAAATTCCCCTAAAAAATGTCCTCAAAATTCTACAAAGAATACTCCATAATGACAAGAAGTTTCTTTGCAAATGTATTAAAAATAAAAAACAATGTCATATGTACATAAGTATTCACAACCTTTGCCGTGACAAAGGTTGTGGTTGTGAATTGATCTCAGGTGCCTGTAAGGTAGAGTGGCGAGACGAAAGCCCGCCTGTAGTTTGCCAAAAGGCACCTGAAGGACTCTCAGACCATGAGAAACAAAATTCTCTGGTCTGATGAAACAAATATTAAACTCTTTGGCCTGAATGGCAAGTGTCATGTCTAGAGGAAACCAGCCACCACTCATCACCTGGCCAATACCACAGTGAAGTATGGTGGTGGCAGCATCATGCTGTGGGGATGTTTTTCAGCGGCAGGAACTGAGAGACTAGTCAGGATTGAGGAAAAGATAAATGCAGAAATGTACAGAGACATCCCTGATGAAAACCTGCTCCAGAGCGCTCTGGACCTCAGACTGGGGCGAAGGTTTATCTTCCAACATGACAACGACCCTAAGCACACAGCCAAGATAACAAAGGAGTGGCTACGGGACAACTCTGTGAATGTTCTTGAGTGGCCCAGACAGATCCCACACTTGAACCTGATCTCTGGAGAGATCTGAAAATGGCTGTGCACCGACACTGCCCATCCAACCTGATGGAGCTTGAGAGGTCCTGCAAAAAAGAATGGGAGAAACTGGCCAAAAAAATAGCTTGTAGCATCATACTCAAAAAGACTTGAGCAAAGGCTGTGAATACTAATGTACATGTGATTTATTTATTTAATTTTATTTATTTTTTTTCGTTTATTTTTAATACATTTGCAAAGATTTCCAATAAACTTTTTTCATGTTGTAATTATGGGGTATTGTTTGTAGAATTTTGAGGAAAATCATGAATTTAATCCATTATGGAATAAGGCTAACATAAAATGTGAAAAAAGTGAAGCGCTGTGCATACTTTCTGGATGCACTGTATACTGTGCTTATAACACTTTTTAACATCAAGCACGTCCCGCTCTTCATATTCTCATTCATGCATTTCATTACTCTGAAGTGTTAATGGTGCTATATATTTACATGCTGTGATATGAACAATATAGCAAAATCTCTAATGATAGACATTTATACCATGGTAACGATATATATGGTCATACCGCCCAGCCCTACTATGCAAGTATGCATACTCTTCCAGCTTCAATGCAAGTTCAATTTTTTGTTGTTGTGTGAAAATACATTCTCAGAGTTGCCACAAGGGGTAGTATAGCAACAATTAGCTTGAATATTTGTAATTTACTGTCAGTTTTTCACTTTCAGATCACTGCCCCGTAGTGTACATTTAGATGGCAAAATCTACTGATATAATTTTTTTCTGGGAAGCAATGTTTAAGTTACTAGGCTACCATAATGTCCCTGCTTTTGCCAACATTAGGTTCATGACATTTTATTTTTAAGAGACATTCAAGAGTTTGTTCGCAGTTGTAAACCGCTCCAATATTATGGTAGCGTTGGTTTCAGATTTGCATGTCCATAATCATGTTGGGCTGGTAAATCTGAATATGGTTAGTTATTTTACATATCAAAATTCCTGTCTAAGTATAGGTTTACTACAATAAATCACAATGTGCACCTGGTGAATTACTAATATGCAGTTAAATCAGTTAAATGTCTTGACATTTTTCACCATGACATTATAAAATACTATTTATCTAATTAATACTAATTTTCCAGTACGAAAGTTAAAAACACCAGGGTTCCATGTTGCACAATGAAATAAGAATATTGCTAACCAAACCATTTTGGTGCCTTCCATGGACCAAAACAAAGTCTCAAAATATCTTCTTTAGGTTTGGAGTGATCTGAAGGGGAAAATTGATGACAGAATTTTCATTTTTGGGTGAACTATCCCTTTAAACATTGTATATTTACACCCAGCCCTAGTTTCCTTAAGACTTTTTTCTTTACAGACCAGCATGATGAATAAACTCCTCTGTTGACCTCTTGGTTATTTTTCCACTGAGATGTTTATGGGTTGGCTGTTAGGTATCCATGTCTGTTCAATGTCTCCTGGGTCCTGACTAAAAGCTAGAGATGCTGCACTGAGAGGGAAGGAGAGGATGTTACAGTGCCATTTACACTTAGACCAGAAACATAGTTGAATGTGTGGCCAACAGCGGAAGCAGATGGTTCCATTGTATATACTTTCCATGTGTTATGTTACTGTGATGGTTACAAGTATGGCTACAAAAGGTAGCAAGCTATAAACATGTCAGTTTGGTGTGAAAATCATGGTTTATATGTGGCCAGCTGTATTTTTTCTTTCCACTGCAGCTAAGCTAAATGAAATAAATGACTATCAAAATGAGCAGAGGAAAGAGCTAATACATTTCTAATAGTTTTAATGGTTGCTACCTCTGATTTCTATAGTCTGATGTAGAGATGCTCTGGCAGATGGAGGCCACAAAACTGCTGGTGCAGGACTACGGTAGTAAAACTCGCTTGACAGGATTTGCAGTGACCTGCCATAAAGGACAGATCAAATGGACCGAGTGCAGCGTCAGAGTCCAGGGACCGGGGAAAGAGTATGCTGAATGAGAGCAATGCAGTTAGATGAAAGGTGTGTGACCAGTGCCTCCAAAGGTCATGTGGGAACAGTCACAGGTAGTTGCAGGCGGATCTATTTTTGTGTTAGAGATATATGTGGTTGATCTTTTGCAGCGGAAAACTCTTTGCAGCCTGTCTATAGACACACACAGAGAGAGAGAGAGAGAGAGAGAGAGAGAGAGAGCGCAAAAGGCTGCCGAATTTATGGTCTTATGATTTCTGTGATGCAAAGGGCAGAATGTATGGAATCCCAGAATCTAGTCATAAAAATGGAATTTACTGTATAAAGCGGAATGTCACAAAATAGTTTGATTAATAAATGCAATAAGGGCTGTACATTTGATCAAACCACTATATCGACTAGTGTCTGTGAATAATAAACTGCTATTTAAAGGTGCCCTAGAATTAGTTGAAACTATATTTTAAATTGTTTTCTGATATCTACATAGAGTGTATGTGGCTTATTTAAGGGTAAAAATTGTCCAGACATGGTTTTTTACAGGTCCTTTAACAACCCTAGAAATTGTCCCTAAAATGAAATGGTCTGTTTTTGCCTTATTTGGAAGGGTCATGTAATGTGGAGCTATGCTCTGATTGGCTGTTTCACTGCACAGTTCTGTCAGTTGCGGCATGACAATGGAGAGTTTGAGCCTGTTTCTGTAAAAATATACTTGTTTAAATTCAAATCTGTGGTTTGTTTATAAAGAGAGCGCCTTTTTGAAAATTTGATCTGCAGTTTTTGGAGTTCTCAGCGCTTATTAGCCCGGCTAGAGCAGTCTTCCCTTGGCTAAACCTTCTGACGTCTGCCGCTGGCTCTGATGTCGTTGTTGTTAAACATATAATTCGTTTTGTTTATATCTAACAAGCGATCTTTTACCTCATGGATCTATCATTTGTTCCCTGGCTATTCGTTTTGGCTGAGGGTAAAGTGAAGTTGCATTTATTTCTTTGATCATTAAAACTTAACGAAATGAGACTGGGTTGTGTTTTATGTCATATTTAATTTTATTACAGTGAAGATAATCATATATGCACACATATTGTGTGAACCACATATTAATATGCTTAATGCTGTAAGAACGCTGCTGCTCCGTTTGCAGAATGACTAGACTTCCTCTGGAGTTCGTTCTCCTGAGTTGAACTTAAAGTCATGGGCATATGCAAACATATGCAAATGTTGGGGGCGTACATCTCAACGGTTGCGTCAGAGTCTGTGTTATGTTGAGATTCGCCTATTTTTCCGTGGTGTTTTTCACGCACAAGATTTACAAATGAAGGAGGAAGCAATATTGTTTGAGATTCACGGTATGTGATTTCCATGTACTGAACTCTTGTTCCCCTCTTGTTTCATGTAGTTACAGGGTAAGTACAATAAAAACACATAATCATATCACTCAAAACAACTTAATTCAAAACAGATTTATATCACTTCTTATTCATTTTTTTTAAAATAAACTTTTCATTTCAAATTATAACGTCCTCACAGAAAGAAGCACGTTTCTTCCCTTTCTCTTTCTTTTCTTTTCTTGTTCCTCTTCTTATTTTTCGTTATTTTCATTGATGGATCTTAAGAGGAATCCCATGTCTTTTGAAATCTTGTATTATTAAAAAAAAAGTAGTACACTAAGAAATGCTGTCATAATTTATTAATCTTTTCATGTCCGATCAGCTGTTACCAGCGCGTACATGAGACGCTTCAAGCTTTCATGACATTCTCATGCGCGTTTCATCTGAAACACACGTGAGAACTGTTTCTAATTGTTATTATCATATATTATGTTATTGTTTGTAGCCTATACTGTTAAATACTGTGAGCGTTAAAAAATTAAAAACGACAGCATCCGACATCCGCAGAGTTTTTCGGCGCACGCACGTCTCGCTTTAAATTACGTCAAGCTGAAATCAACCCTCACATGCACACCCAGATGACTGCTGGTCGGAAACAATATAGTCTACAGTTTAATTTTTTTTAAATATTGTTATTTTTCTTACAAACACTTATTGTTTAACTTCAGAAAAATTGATTCATTCGTTGGGATCGTATGGATTACTGTAGTTATTGCTGTAGCCATACATAGGCTACAGCATTAACTACAGTAATCCATACGATCCCAATGGATGAATCAATGTTTTCTGCTGTTTGATGCTTTAACTCTTAGAAACCCAAATAAATTTTCATTAGCAGAGATTATTTATTTATGTATACGACTTTATTCTTTATAGAATAAAGTCGTATACATCTCGGATGGCATGAGGGTAAAAGACGAGTAAACAGTGAGGACATTTCTGTACGCACTGTATTTTCAGTGTAACAGTTACATAATACAGAATACTAGCAAGAGATGTGGGATTCCTTCTTAAGATTCATCTGTGGCAAGGGCGAAAAAGAAGAGGAACAAGAGGAGGATGATGCCAAGCATGAGAAATTAATGTGTTGTAAATCTGTTTTAAAAAATGTTTATATATGTATATATATATCAGATTGTGTACGTGTTTTTATTGTACTTACCCTGTAACTACATGAAACAAGAGGGGAACAAGAACCACTTTAATTTACAGCCCGCAGATTCATACTTGCCCTGTAACTACACGGATAATTACCCCTTAATTAAAAAAAATACTTACAGTATAAATCATTTGTTAATTTTCCTGATTGTTACTCTTAATGCCCCCAATATTACATATTATTCCCTTATACCTACACATACTTACTTTATAGTTACACTATAATTACCAAAAGTTATGCAGTACTTTCCAGGCTGTAATTTCTGGTAAAGCGTTACCAGAAATTTTCACTACAACCCAAAAAGTTGATCAGTTGACTTAACTTAAAAAAGTGAGGAAACCTATTGCCTTAAAATTATTCAGTAAATAAACCATGCGTAATTGAAACAACAGATGTTCTGTGGAATTGTCAAGTTCACATAACAATTACTTACTTTTAAAGTTAAATGATCACTTTTTACAATGTTACTGGAAGAAATTACTAGTAACATTGTACTATCAAACTATGTATTTCTACATAATAATAATAATAATAATAATAATATGTTTATAAATACAGTTTATTAAAGCATCTAATTTGAAGAATATCATACGAATATCATTCAAATTTTGATACATTTTAAAATATTGTATAAATGGTTAAGGTTTTATGCATTCATTTGAATTTTTGATCATGCATTTGTATTAAAATATAAAACAGAATTCAGAAAAATCAAAAGAGACTGAAAAACTAAAACATTCCATAGGATACTATTATTGTTAAAAAAATTATAAATTATTACATTTGTATGTATTTTTTAGACATTCTTTTTGATTATTAAAATTAAAATTAAAATTGATTCCAGAATTTAAAAAATAAAACAAAATTTTGGGAAATTTCATAGGGCCCTAATAATGCCAACTTGCTTTGTCTTCATTTATCCCTTTATTTCTTCATTACTCTCCATTATAGGAGCATAAGGTAGGGAGAAGTGAACGAGTGTGTCTCAGTTAGAAATATGGAGTGCTTAGCAAGCAGGAGATGGAGAGGCAGGTGTTTAAGATTCTGAGACCGTCTCACTGTGTACTTAAGCTAGCACAGAGCTGTACCGTACCATCCAAACCTGTGCTTTATACTTTAGGTTTCTGGGCTAAGATGGAAAAAGACAGAGAAAGAGGGAGAAATTATTCAGGGGGAGAAATTGAGTAGAGTGCATTTTGAAGGATTACGCAGATTAAAGCATCTAAAACTCGTTGTGTGTGTGTGTTTGTGTGTTGAAAGAAAGAAAGAGACTTTAAAAAATAAGAGGCGAGGTGATGTAAGCTGAAAAGCAAAGTTGTTTCAGACACAGAGCTTTTACATTTTGATTAAAGATTATGATGAAATTTTTTTCTTTGAAATGCACTGATGCACGATAAGATCAGGAACAAGTATTAAGAAAATGGGTTTAATTTTGATTTTCTATTGACTTTGTTATCTCAACTGTTTATCCTAGATATAAGTATGATAAAATGGAAAGCAAATGAAAGCTGCTGCTTAAATCTTTTGAGATTTTTTGTTTAGTTTGCTAAGGCAGAAGGTAATCTTACATTGGTATATTTGCACTTTACAAATATATATAAACGATCTGAGCTGCTCCCGACGAGCTGGATGGCGCCTTGCATGGCTGACACCACCGTCGGTGTATGAGTGAGGGTGTGAATGGGTGAATGTGAGGCAAGATGTAAAGCGCTTTGGATGGCCATTGGTCTGTTAAAAGCGCTATATAAATGCAGTCCATTTACCATTTACCATTCATGTTTCTGTCGTTCTCTTGTTTCTCTAAGGAATTCAAAAAAATGTTAAGAGAAACGAGACAAATCTGATGCCCAAAATAAAGTTTGGTCAGGACTGGGCAGTATGACAATATACAGTATATTGTGGTGACAACTACTAGCCCACTAGCCACTTTGCCGGGTTGAATTTTATTGTAGTCTTCTCAAAAGGCATCTGTTATAATCGTGTTGTGCATTATAACCAATCACACATGATTCTGTTGAGCTTATGAATGCAATGTCTATGGGGTTCAGATAAGTCATCACTAAAACGCCAGAGATTTGTTCAGAGCGCACTCTCACTCACTGAAATCTGCACTCATCATAAACAACAAAGCAAAGATGTACGTGTGATCTACGTAGGAGATTCATTCATTCATCATAAAAAAATAGAAAATAGTTTCAAACTAAGATCACAGCAGAACCATAGCACATCTGATGTGACTGGCATAAGTTGGCTTGACGTTGGAATTTCGATATTTGCGAATTTAGTCTCTAAAATTACATATGACACTTGTATACACGTTTCTAACTTCAATAGCATTTGAATAGATTGACTTACAGTCATAAAAACCAACTGTAAAGTGTTCATCTAGGTGTTGGGTACGATGCTCACCTTTTAGAATTTTTTTATAAAATAAACTGTCAAATCACATGAAAATATGGATATTTTTCACTAGACTATACTGTATGGGCTAGATATGCTAGATTTACATTTGTCATAGCAGATAGAACACTGATGAGAATATTGTTTGAGAACAATATTGTGTGTTGTTGTTGTTGTTGTTGTTGTGCATTGAAAGCCACGTTTCTAGCATCTGTAAAATTGCATTCTACCATCTTACCATCTACCATCTAAATTATGGCACATGCTTTCAATGCAAAATGCTGAACAGTTAGTTCATGCATTCATGACCTCAAGACTAGATTATTGTAATGCTCTACTGGGTGGTTGCCCTGCTCGCTTAATAAACAAAATCCAGCTGGTCCAAAACGTAGCAGCTCAAGTTCTTACTAGAACTAGGAAGTATGACCATATTAGCCCGGTTCTGTCAACACTGCACTGGCTCCCTATTAAACATCGCATACATTTTAAAATCCTGCTTACTACTTAAAAAGCATTTTGAGCCTAAAATATAGAAAACTAACTGAAGGCGATCAATCCTTTTCCTATTTAGCACCTAAACTTTGGAACAGTCTTCCTAGCATTGTTAGGGAAGCAGACACACTCTTGTCAGTTTAAATCTAGACAAAAAACACATCTCTTTACTATGGCATACACATAAAAAATAAAATAAAAATTATACTATTCAAATCAGTTAAATGATTGTTAGGCCGTATCCAGATCAAATGGTGGACTTGCGGCCAAATATGACCAACGCATCCCTGAAGTGTCTGCAGAGACTGTGCCAATTAGACTCCCCCTGAAATTGCCTCATCAACACGGCATTCTCAATAAACCCTTCCCCGGCGTGATGACTCCAATCTTTTCGAATATTCCTATCTTAGAAATTGCCTTACCGACATGACATCCCATAATACCGTCTCCGGCGTGATGACTCCGATCTTTCAAATATTCCTATCTAATAATTACCTCATTGACACAACATTCTCAATAAACCCGTCTCCCGCGCGATGACGCCGATCTTTCTAATATTCCTATCTAATAATTACCTCACCGACACGGCATCCTTAATAAACCCGTCTCCGGCATGATGACTCCGATCTTTAGAATATTCCTATCTAATAATTACCTCACCGACACGGCATGATGACCATAGGAGAACAGGCACCATGACTGAGCCTGGTTTCTCTTAAGGTTTATTTTTCTCCATTATGCCACCTGATGGAGTTTTGGTTCCTTGCCACTGTCGCCTTTGGCTTGGCTTGCTCAGTTGGGGACACTAAACATTTTCAACTGAATATTCAAATCAATTTTCAACTAAATTACTGATCTACCTGCATTGTCACTATATGATAATTGAAATGAGCTGGATAACATTACCGTTTTGTCCAGAGCGGCTGTATTTTACTTATTTTCCTGTTTAACACTGTGAAGCTTCTTTGAAACAATCAGCATTGTAAAAAGCACTATATAAATAAAGGTGACTTGACATGACATGACATGACTTGACTTATTGTTCCAAAAAATAGATACATTTATTGGATATTTTTCCCCGTTTTCCTAGGAATGAATAACGATGAAATAGGTGGGGGTTGTGGCATGGACGCGGAGGAAGTGAAATAGCAAATGGGTGATTTTCTATTTCCTATTCCAAAATGGCAGGGTCATAACTCGTAAGACATTGGAAATTCAATTGCAAATGGACTTTGTGTTTCCATTTTAAATTTGGCAGACATGTTACATACACAGAAATGAAAATCCAAACGCAAATCACGCATTTGTGTTTCCATTATGTCATAACGTATGCGTGTACAAATTGAAAATGTAATTTCTAATACAATTTGGAATTGCTTTTGAAAATTGTCCGAAATATCATTCCATACGAACATTTGAACTTAAATTAGCGTGATAAATACAGCCTAAAATGACAGAAACCATCTTTAGAAAAAATTATTTGAAGTGTAATTTCGATTGTTTAGTTTATCTCTTTACATTTCATGGAGAAGGTGGGGTTTATGACCTATACTGCATCCAGGCACCTGGGGGCGATCGAGACGCCTTGGCTTGACTTTTCAGGACTTGTGTGGCACGCTTGGTCTAGATTAAGGAGCTTTACACACAAGAGCTAACTTATCAGAGCTTAACAGAGCTAAATAGGCCAATTTGATGACCTGTCATGTTATATACATTTCATGTTGATTGGGGTGTGGTACAGTGCTCATTTACATATAGCCAACAACAAATTTCCCAACAACAAAATTCTGGCCAGTGAAAATGCTGAGTGGCTAATAACTTTGGAAAACCACTAGTCACAGTGGCTAGTAAGTAAAAAAGTTAATGCCTGCCCATAACCAAGAACTCTGTTCAGAGTACACTCACTGTCATTGAAAATCTGAAAATTTCAGAAAAATTCTAAAGCATGAAAGTTATTTTTTTTTTCTAGTTATGAACCCACAAACTTAACGTTAATCTGTTTTATGTGTGTTGTGGATCGGTTTTAGTTATTTTCTCTAGTTTTCGGTTTGTTTCTATGGTTTCTCATTGATTCAATATTGATTATCTTGCGCACCTGTCTTTCATTTTGTTGATTGGTTTGTTTGTATTTGAGCTCTGTTTCTTTCATTTTATTTTCTGTTCTCATTAGGTTTATATGGTTGTTCTGTTCAAGGTTTTCAGTCAAGTGTGTTTTGTTTTTGTTATTAATCAATCTTTCAATTGCTGAGATTAGATCAGTTTCTCATCTTTATTTGCAACTGCCGCTGACGACAAAAGACTTGCATGTTAAGCTAAGATAGGAGAAGTAATGTTTTTAAGAAAATCTTACACGTCACCATAAAGTCTCTTGACCTATAATTTTATTTTCTCTGTGTGAATTTTCCAGGGAGGAAAATGGAGGTTGGTTGCCAGTAAGACCCAGACACAGATATATCTGATCGTCTGTCATGTTCCTGTCTGTCTCTGCTCTGTGACTGTATTAGTGCACACCAGAAGGGTGAGGGTTTCTGGGTTACTGCAATGTAGCACACAGAGTTCTTTCAATGTCCCAATCACTCCATCTCTGCCTCTGCCTCTCTCTCAATCTCTGGCAATGACCTCAAGGTCATTTTGACATATGCCTTCATCAGCACACACAGCCTGGTAAACACCCAACATGACAGATTGAGCCTGCCTTTACATTTTTTTGCTTACTTTATCCTTTATGTCTTTGAAACAATGTTCAATCCGAATATTGAATAGAGAGCAGACAGGGGACTCGAGAGTACAGTGATTTAAATAAAAGCAATATGCTGACCTCAACAATTTCCTGCCTGTGGCCTTTTTCTAGGAGCTCTCAGAATGATGTGGCATTATTGACCCGGTGCCAGGAATTGTTCGACAACACATATTTTGGCAAGAGAAAGTGGAAAAGAGCGAGACAGAGTATGAATAATGGGCTTAGATTAGGGACGAGAGACAGAGTGTGTAGGCTCATGTCGAATGTGTTAGAGCTGGAAGACACAGTGAGCAGCAGTGCAGTGGAGACGGCTTAATCACATTACATCATATCACACTACACAGCTACTGTCACTGCAGGATTACAGCACCATGTTAAACATCCATTTACCTCTATTTCAAGGTGTTTTGTTGTTTGCTATGTAGTGTTTTTGCCGTTAATCATCCCTCTTGCCTGTAGAAAGAGTTCTGAAAGAGTCCTCAGCCTTATATTTTATCGTGTCTGTGACAAAGTCACAAGCTCGAAAACATCAGAGACAAGACATCAGTCTTGGAATGTCTGTGAGCTTTGTGATATCTTCTCTCCTAGCCTCCCTCTCTCTTCCTCTCTCTCTTTCTTTCTCTGCTAAAATGCTTGAATTGTGCATGAATTTGCAGTGCCATATACTGTACTAGTACACACTACACACACACACACATCAGTTTGGGTTTGGTACAACTTTTGGTACCACTTTAGTTTAGGGTCCAATTCTTACTATTAACTAGTTGCCTATTAGCATGCATATCTCTATAATATTGTCTGTTTATCAATACTTACAATCATACCCAATATTTAAACTTAACAACTACCTTACTAGCTATTAATAAGCAGTAATTAAGCAGTAATTGGACCTTAAACTAAAGTGAGACCCAATTTTTTTATGATTTTGAAAGAAATCTTGGTAACACTTTATAATAACTGCATGCTAGGAATCATTAGTTAAGCATTAGTAAATAATTAGTTTATAATTTAGAACACATTAATAGACATTAATAATAGTTTATAATTGCATACAGTTACAAATGTTTTATTTTTGAAGTATAAGCATATCTATAATGTTTAATTATTGTATATTCATACTTTATTAATGATCAATTATAGATAAGCTTATAAATCACGAATAAAGCATTCATAGCTGTATTTATAAACTACTTATTAATGTCTATTAATGCTTTATAAATGTTGAATTAACTGTTTACTAATGCTTAACTAATCATTCATAGCATGCAGTCTCTTATCCTCATCAAGGCTTAATTTATTTGTTCAGACAGTAAAAACTGTAATATTCTGAATTATTAATATTATTACAATTTGAAATAGCTGTTTTCTATTTTAATATATTTTAAAATGTATTTATTCCTGTGATGACAAAGCTGAATTTTCAGCAGCAATTAGCTACTCAAGTCTTAAGGTTCACATGATCTGTCAGAAATAGAAATACTTTGTAATATTAATAATAATAATGTCTTTACTGTGACTTTTGGTCAGTTTAATGTATCCTTGCTGAATAACAGTTAGTTTCTTTAAAAAGTGACCCCAAACTTTTGAACAGTAATGTATTTATATTAGCTGAGTGAACTTTGCCATCAAGTTGCTCACCTGGTGCAGTTTAATGAATCAACTGGCGAATTGTGTTATTGAATCAACTTGGATGACTCACTTACTCACTGAACAGCAGGTTTTTATGTCTGTGCTCTGTGTCGCCTACTAGTAAAACAATATCCTGTAAGAAAGAGTTTTTTTGGCCCCACTTTATATTAGGTGGCCTTAACTACTATGTACTTACATAAAAAAATAAGTACAATGTACTTACTGTGTTCATATTGTGTTGCAAAACACCTTTGCTGATATTGAGGTGGGATACGGGTAGGGTTAGGGACAGGTGTGGTGGGATGGGTCAGTTTAAGGGTAGGGTTAGGTGTAAGGGAAGTGTCAACTGTGTAATTACAAATGTAACTACAGAAATTAATTACAGATGTAATTACATGCAGGTATTTTTTAAAATGTAAGTACAATGTAAAAACATGTATGTACACAATAAGTGCAATGTACCAAATTATTAATTAAAATGTTAGTATAGTAGTTAAGGACACCTAATATAAAGTGGGTCCGTATTTTTTAACGGATGAGACTAGAGTGTGAACAAATGTGCTATACCATACATGGAAACTCCCTCCATAATTTTGGAAAATAATCCCAGGATGCATTTTATGAAGTTGGCGCCAAACATTTAAAAACGGATTTAACCATGCTTAACACTGTTTATACTTTATGAACAGCTCTATATCTCACCTTTTCCTCATGTGTTCCTGTGCCCTTTAATATTCAATCATGCAGTTGCTCTGAGTAATAAAATATTTTGCTCAAGGCCCTACAGGGCTCTTATATCTGAAAGTGTAGAAACCTAGTTGCAAGTGTTTTCCATAACTTCATTTAAAAAAAAAAATTATAAAAGCTTTAATATTAGATGTTGAGAGTAATAGTTTATGGTTTTCAAGCATGCCTTCCACTTGCCATATGCATTTAGGGCCAGACTCCTGATGCGGCTTCGCTTCTCATTAATATTATTATTTTTTTATGAATATCTAATGCATTTCCATGAAAATATAAGATGTGTAAATGTTTAGAGGTCTGAGTTCAAATTGAAATTTTAGGAAACAGTTGACCCCAATGGTTTGTGTGTTGTATCTTAACATATATGAATGAGAATGTGCTTACAAGTGTTGAGTTCTGTACATGCCTGTGTGTGTGTGTGTGTGTGTGTGTGTGTGTGTGTGTGTGTGTGTGTGTGTGTGTGTGTGTGTGTGTGTGTGTGTGTGTGTGTGTGTGTGTGTGTGTGTGTGTGTGTGTGTGTGTGTGTGTGTGTGTGTGTGTGTGTGTGTGTGTGTGTGTGTGTGTGTGTGTGTGGACTGGTAATCCCTACGGTATGGGGACAAAATGTCCCCACAAAGATGGCAATATCCAAAATTCTTGTCCTTGTGGGGACATTTTTTGGTCCCCATGAGGAAAACATCTTATAAATCACACTAAGTGATGTTTTTGAAAATGTAAAAATGCAGCATGTCTCCTGTGATGGGTAGGTTTAGGGGCAGGGGCAGTGTAGGGGGATAGAAAATACGGTTTGTACAGTATAAAATGCATTACGCCTATGGAATGTCCCCATAAAACATGGAAACACAACATATGTGTGTGTGTGTGTGTGTGTGTGTGTGTGTGTGTGTGTGTGTGTGTGTGTGTGTGTGTGTGTGTGTGTGTGTGTGTGTGTGTGTGTGTGTGTGTGTGTGTGTGTGTGTGTGTGTGTGTGTGTGTGGCAGTAGCGCTGCTTCCATTATTCAACTCTCTGTCTAACTCCTCCTCTCTTCCTGACATCCCCACTCCTGGGTCCCTATATCTCATTCACTAAGCAGCTCACAGATCAGATTATCCTTACTGCATTTCGTTTTCAATACATCCATTTATGCATTCTCAGACCCTCCCTCTAGATTCATACAGACAACCAGACCACCTAGCATTCAATCAGAGACTCATTCCAGAAAGATGGCTGCCAGTTCATATAACCAGTTAACCTTAACAAAGACTGTGATGCATGCTGGGAAGATTTCGATGATAGTTCTGTGTTTGGTTGTTTCATTTCTTTGTTTTACTCTGGGACTGCAGCATTTGGGTTGAGCCAAACCTATTCCAACAATCCTATTGATTTTAATTCATCATTATACTCTGCTATTCACCCAGAATGCATATGAATCCCACATGTAAGACCCTGCTATTTAAGGCTGAACGATTTAGTCAGAAAATCCTATTATAATCGTGTTGTTAATTGTTAAATGTTGAACAATTCATATTTCTTAGGTTTTTAGACTTAAAGGGATAGTTCACCCAAAAATGAAAATGATCTTAAGCCACCCTAGGTGTATATGAAATTCTTCTTCCAGACGAATACGATCAGAATTATAAATGTTCTGGCTAATCCAAGCATTATAATGGCAGCCCAAAAAAGTGTATCCATCCATTATAAAATTAATCCATATGGCTCCGGGGTGTTAATAAAGACCTTCTAAAATGAATCAGTGTGTTTGTGTAAAAAAATATCCATGTTAAATAAATTATGGGATCATTTTAATTTTGGGGTGAACTATCCCTTTAAAGAATAAGAAGCAGCATAATTTCAGTTTTATTTTGATTAAGTGTGCAGCCCTACTGCTATGAATGCTGAACTCAAAAGCCCTGGTATAAGCCTTGGTAATCTGCTCAGTGATTTCTAAATGTACAGGTTGTATAGATGCTGGGGCTGCAGCTGATTGGTTTTGGGCACAAAGAAGGAGGGGGAATGTCATTGACATTTCTATTGGCAGCGCAGAGATAAGGTCACCCTAAGTGCATTAGCACTGAGAAATTGACAATCAGCTTGACGAGTTGCAAATTGTTATCCTTCTTTTACATGCAAAATGTCTGCAGCTGCAGTCACAGCACTTCATCCCCACCGCAGGGATGAGAAATCAGATGTGAGGAAGGTGTTGGAGTAGAAGGAGCGAATGAGAATGACTGAGAACTGGGGAGAGTGACAGAAAGGGAGAGAGAGGGAAAGGAGACAATGTACTGGACAAAGGAGTACAATTTGTGTGCTGTACATTTAAAATAGCTGAATTTACACAAATGAATCACCTCCGAGCTGCTGCAGTTTGATAATATGTCCACTCTAAATGTGAGTCTGTTGCTCCAGTCAAAGATTAAGAATTTGCAATTTCATATTTGACGAGCAAAAGTATGAATGAGTTTTGAAAGGTTTTTGAAAGATATAAGTGTGGCAGTGTGAGCTTCCTAAGGCAGGATGTTTGTGGAGCGAGATTTGCAGTATGCAGTATTTCAGTTGGTTTCTTGATTCTGAATGTTTCAAGGTGATGATTTACATTGTAGTATTTCACAGATTGTACTTGAAGATTCTTTGTTGTTTTTACAATTTTCTTAGAATTGCTCTGTTTATTATGTTTAGTTTATACCTTTTCCATTTTCCCCTTCCCTTTTTTTGTATTACTGACAAACCTTTTGTTCTCTCAGATGTTATTTTAAATCTCTTTTTCGCAAAAAAAAAAAAAAAAACTCTACTTTAACTTTTAATATGCTAAGCTGTCTTAAACCAGGGGCGTAGCCACGAGGGGGCCTGAGGGGGTCCTCATTTACATACCGAACCCCCCCGCAGATTTCTGATTGTTTAAATTTTGTTGAGCACACATATCTTTTTCACCAACATTGCTGGAATTTTGTAGTTCGGTCGGACATAGCAATAGCAAAGAAAGTAAAATGAGAAGCATATTACTAATGTTAACTTCTGTTGCATGCTCTTGATTGCTGATTGTTTACACAGCACACGTGTCAATTGTATGTGTAGTACAAACGTGAACTGTTACATGATTTATGTATAACAAGTGGTTTTCAATATCTACAAACTCTGCAGCTTGAAAAAAAAATGATTGATGTAAACACATTATGAAGACATGTACATGTGGTACTCCCGAACTGTAACAGTCCACCATCAATTATTTCTTACATATAATGTTGTTCTCCTAGGCTATGTTTCACGTCAAAGATCTTACCACACTGTTACCGCACTGCTAAGAGATATAATCTTTTTTCTTTGACTGTTCACATTTGTGTTTATACTGTAAATTACACATACCTGCATCATTGTGAACAGGCAGCTGACCTTAAAGTACCTGTGAGTGAGCAGAAACAGAAACAATAACATCATAAAGATCATGTGCATATGACAACAACAAAAGCGCCACATCTCCAAGTGTCTTCAAGCTACTGCAAATTGAACAGCCAATTTGCTAACTCGGAATGACTGTCTGTGATAAATTCCCTTGAGTTTTGCTTGAACTAATGCATCTCACCAAATATTAATTAAATCTGCTATCTCAGCATCTTTCCAGAGATTCTGCTTGCTCCTCCCCCGGTTTTTGAGATTTTAGCAAGGCGCTTACTGGCACTGAATGATAACTACATTTTAAAATGGTGTGATATGCATACAGTATGTTAACAGAATGTGTGATTTTAGGTCTGACTGCATCAGATATGTATAGCTTTAAGGATCACATCTAAAGACATGTCACATGAAGGAAAAATCCAATTTGGGTCACTTCTAGCATGTTGCCTGAACATCGAGTGTTTAATTCAGGCATTTCAAGGTCAAAGTGTTCTGTTTTTTCTTTTTCTATTAGCTCTTCATCCCCCACCATCTCAATCTGACCTCTGACTCTTGCTAATTAACTGATACAGCTTGACTTATCGGAAAGTGTGACTTGAATACTAAAAGTAAACACTGAGATTTTCTGGTAAATGTTGTGGCTATCTGCACTCTCCTTATCTTATCCATTTCCCTTCCTCCTTTTTTGTATTACTGACCAACCTTTTGCTCTCTTGGGTATTGTATTTTAAATCTCCCCATCGCAATTGTTTTTCTGTTTTAACTTCTAATAAGCTAAGCCTAAACAGATTGATTTTAAATGTGGATCCAAAGGTTTTTTTTATTAAAAACAATTGATTTGGGAATTAAATTAGTTTCTGTCTCTCTCTCTTTTTCTCTCTCTGCAGGGTGTGTGCTCCCAGAAATGCCAACACATGTTCATCATAGAGACGGTGTGTGTGGGCTGGTTCTCCCTGGAGTTTCTGCTACGGTTCGTGCAGGCGCGCAGTAAGCTGGAGTTCCTCCGTGGACCTCTGAACATCATCGACGTTATGGCCATCCTGCCCTACTACGTATCTCTGGTCGTGGGTGAAACCCCCACTGAGGAAAATGAGCGACCCTCTGGAGGTAAGGGCTACTTGGACAAGCTTGGGTTGGTACTGAGGATCCTACGCGCCCTTCGGATCCTGTACGTAATGCGGCTGGCCCGTCACTCTCTGGGCTTGCAGACGCTGGGGCTGACAGTGCGGCGGAGCATGCGCGAGTTTGGCCTTCTGCTGCTCTTTCTTTGCGTAGCCGTGACGCTCTTTTCACCACTGGTGCACCTGGCGGAGAGCGAGCTTACCGGAGTACAGGATTTCAGCAGCATTCCCGCCTCTTACTGGTGGGCAATAATCTCTATGACTACAGTGGGTTATGGGGATATGGTGCCCAGGAGCATCCCCGGTCAGGTGGTGGCGCTCAGCAGCATTCTGAGCGGGATCCTAATCATGGCCTTCCCAGCCACTTCCATCTTCCACATGTTTTCCCGCTCCTACCAGGAGTTGAAACAGGAGCACGACAGGCTCTTTAAGGAGGAGTGCGCAGCAGCCGCGGCTGCTACCGCAGGAGCCGAGGACGAGCAGGATGGAGGATGGGTGGACTTTCCTCCTCCTAGACTAGTTCTTACCCCAGACACAGAGACGCCAGGCTCTGTTGAAGACCTTTCCTACTCGGGAATGGTGGAGAGACTTCCGGGAATAACAAGCACCCGTTACCAGCAGGAGCCTTTTAAGTTATGTACAACAATTGTACTCTTCACTAGATCAAACATGTTCTTCCATGCCCTCAAACTGAACACTTTTGCAGTGGACAGGGTGAATTGAAGAATTAAAGGGCCTTGAAGCTAAAGTATTTTGTCTTCCATCAGCCACAAGCTGACTTCATCTCATTGAAGTACTATTTCCTTCATATTTACACTGTGGATTTATGCCAGATTTAGCACTCCATGAAAATCCATGCAATAGAAATAAAAAAAATTAAGCTACATAGTTTAACTTTGGAGCCTTTTCCCACACCGTTAGACATACAGCAGAGAAATTTACGTTCCTCAAATTAATTATAGGTAGTTTTTTTTAACAAATCCAAAGATGTGCTTTTTTGTTGACTGTTTTAAATGCAAGAAATGCTCTTCCAGAAAATGTGCATAATGCATATACGTTTCTTAATATAATAAAACATGCATTGGCTCTTGAACAGCTCCAAATAAAACAGCAGTAATCTCAGAGTCTTGTCCTTTTTTTAGGGTTCATATAAGGATTTTCTAATCCTCTTCTTTGAAACGCTCAATCATTAAAAACAGTCACCCTGTTTTCTTCTCTTCTTTTTACGAAGCAGCGCATATGTGCCCCTGCCATCTGCCAGGTCTGACATGCAGCAGTTACGGAATAATAAATCTTAATGTTTATTGCAAGAGTTAAGATTCACCATGACGTGATCTCAGTGAGGTCAACATTTCTGTGGTCTTCACCTCTTCTTACCGATTTCTCCCTAAGAGAGTCTGATGCCCCCAGGTGAAAAGCTTCTCTGTAAGGTCACAAAATTGTCCCACTGCCCAATGCTTGCAGGGTTGATGAGACTGGGGATTAAACATGCAATAAATACTCAGAGATAATAAAAAAGTGCTTCTGGAGTCAGACTCTGTGACGGACTTTGCTTTGTCAACAAATCACAAATTTGCACTTAGAATCCAATTATGCAGTCATGTTGCGTCAGATGTTCCATAAACAGCGTTTCTACTGCGCCAAAAGTCCCAGAAGGCTGAGTCATGAATCGGAAAAGGTACAGAGGAAACAAAAAGGCTTTGATGGACCAATCAAATTACATGTGTAGCTTTTCTCAGAATTAACCAGCTGGTTGGATCATTAAATGGACATCAGCTTGTTTTTAATGTAAAGGTTAAACCTGTTTATCACTTGTTTTTCTTTCATGATTGACACAAGCAGAGCCAGGATCAGGTCTTAGTCCACTCTCAAGTTACGTAGTAAGTACACTACCCAGATAGTCAACCATTTCTGTCAAAATCCCTATATGTGACCCTGGACCACAAAACCAGGCATAAGTCACACAGGTATATTTGTGACAAAAGCCAAAAATACATTGTATGGGTCAAAATGATTGATTTTTCCTTTATGCCATAGATTATTAGGAATTTAAGTAAAGATCATGTTCCATGAAGATATTTTGCACATTTCCTATCATAATATACACTCACCTAAAGGATTATTAGGAACACCATACTAATACTGTGTTTGACCCCCTTTCGCCTTCAGAACTGCCTTAATTCTACGTGGCATTGATTCAACAAGGTACTGAAAGCATTCTTTAGAAATGTTGGCCCATATTGATAGGATAGCATCCTATCTATGGTACCTGGTGGGGTCTTCTGCTGTTGTAGCCCATCCGCCTCAAGGCTGTTCGTGTTGTGGCTCAACAAACGCTTTCCTGCATACCTCGGTTGTAACGAGTGGTTATTTCAGTCAAAGTTGCTCTTCTATCAGCTTGAATCAGTCGGCCCATTCTCCTCTGACCTCTAGCATCAACAAGGCATTTTCGCCCACAGGACTGCCGCATACTGGATGTTTTTCCCTTTTCACACCATTCTTTGTAAACCCTAGAAATGGTTGTGCGTGAAAATCCCAGTTACTGAGCAGATTGTGAAATACTCAGACCGGCCCGTCTGGCACCAACAACCATGCCACGCTCAAAAATGCTTAAATCACCCTTCTTTCCCATTCTGACATTCAGTTTGGAGTTCAGGAGATTGTCTTGACCAGGACCACACCCCTAAATGCATTGAAGCAACTGCCAAGTAATTGGTTGATTAGATAATTGCATTAATGAGAAAAAAGGTGTTCCTAATAATCCTTCAGGTGAGTGTATAAAAAAGTATTATTATTAGTATATGCATTGCTAAGGACTTAATTTGGACAACTTTAAAGGTGATATTCTCAGTATTTAGATTTTTTGGCACCCTCAGATTTTCAACTAATTTTATCTCGGCCAAATATTTTAGCCATACATGTCTAAGTTTCAAACAAATTACCCTTATGACCGGTTTTGTGGTCCATGGTCACATATTACTTTCTTCAATCTCTCAAGTTGTCAGAAAAGGAGGATAAGACTATATTTCACAATGGTACTGTACTTGTAAAGAGCTTCAATGAAGCCAAACAAAGCCAACAAATGATACCATGGCATTCTCTGCTGTGATGTTGTTGATAAATGTCAGCAAAAAAACAAGTGATAATGCACGACTGAAATTGTTGCCGGTCAATGAGTCATCAGCGTCCTAATGTCTGGTGCTTATATTTCTGTTCACGTTATACTGATCTTAAACTGTTATGGAACAACTTGAAAGAGAAAACTATTTTCTTAACCATTTTGATGGAACATATTCTATTGCAGTAACAATTCATATGAACTTAATAACCATCTGCACCATTTAACAGCATTAGATGGGGGGAAGCTTCATGAGATGTGCCATCAGCTCAGCTATAAAGATGCTTTTAGCCGCAGTGCTTATTGAGAAATCTTGTTGAAGGATGGCTTGAATGATGTATCATATGCCATTATTTATCAAGGAAGGCCAAATCTAGATAGCAAGTGTCTTCTCTTGGCACCAGTGATTGATGTAGAAACATCAAGAAGGGTTTAAGAGGCCATCCATCAGATATACTTGATGGTGAGATTGATTCCTATTCGATGGATAAGTTGCTGTTTAGATTTCAAAGTGTGGTGGATTTAAGATTTAGTATTTAGTACCCATTTACAGTTCAATTTAAGCAAAAGGGCAATGATGAATGTGAATAAGTGTTTTGATGTTTCACAGCATTTCAGCAATAAGTAACAGCACTTTTCTGTCCTTATGCACTTTTAATAACAGCCACTTGAAATCCACACTGAAATATGACACATAAACTGTTGAAGGACTACAATGATCAAAAATAAAGTTACTTGTTTTTAACGTCATAATATCCAAAGTGAAAGCCCGAAACAGCTAAAATTGCAACATCATTAGTTCTTCTAGTGTTTAGAATGTGGGTGGTTGTTAAATGTGGATTTCTGATGTCAGACAGTTTAAGCTTTTGGAACAAGAAGTTTTTGCAGCGTAGTGTCATTAGATGGTTTTCAGTTCTTGAAGTTACAATATGTTTACATGCCATTTTCAAAGGATCAAGGGAACTTGTATTTCTCATTAAATCCTTTTAACACTGCAGAACTAGTGGCACGAGTTCTGCAGTGCTGTCTGGATGCTTCTATTAGCATATCTGTTGTCGTCATATTATATTTCAGGCTTAAATGTGACTTTTTATCACTTCATTTAGCTTTATCACTGCATTTAGCTGCCTGTTGGCAGTGATGCTAGAAGTGAACAGATGTCTGAGTTCTCACTATTCAGTCCTTTATTTATCTGATATTTCAGTGAGGTTATAATTGGGCATTGGCTTGTCAGTCAGTCTGTCCGACTTGTTTGTTTGTAAATGGATTTGATCTTGTGAACTTTGGCTGACATTATAGTGATCTAGATATACAGCAGCTACGTTATTACCTAGAATGCACTGTCTAATCTCATTTTCAGCAGGACGTTGGTTTCAGCATGAACACTGCTTTTTTAAATACACAGTTGGTAGTGTAGAATAAAGAAAGGGTCGCTGGTCATGTAACTAATCTTAGCCTCATTGGCCTCAAATAGCTCTTTTTGCTTTCACTGTGGACAGACAAATTGCTGGACGTATTGCATCGCTCCTGGCTACGACGCGCTGTAATTTTTTTTCCCCCTCTGTCTGTCATGATGGTAAGAGCCTCAATGGGGCAGTGAGCTTCCCATTAATCTTAGCTGACAACTTGACCGTAGATGTACCGCAGTGTGGCGATGAAATTCTGGAAAGGGTCTCGCTTGGAAAGTTAAAGCATTCCTCTTGTCTGTATTACACAGGCATCATCATTGCAGTATAGTTCCAGCCTAGGTGGAGGTTTCACTGAACATCAGAGACCTCTGTGTCTTTGACAGACAGCTGTGATTGATTCCTAGTGTTTCTATAAAGGCAAAGTTTGAAAAATGAATCAAAGAATCTAGGAGGAGGCATTTTCAGTTTTTCTTTTCCCTAGGCTTACTTCACAGTAAGTATCCATGTATTATTTATGCACCACACAAACCTGAGTGAAAGAGCAGGAAGTGCAGTTCGAGCAATCATTCATATGCAGAATAAGTCAAGCTCATTTAAAGAGTGCTATGATGTGCTATCGGTTAATAAACTCGATATAGGCTTATAATATCGCAACTTAATCCGCATACATCTACCCAAAGCAAAATGTACTATATAGCAAATCTCAACTGCAAAATGTACCTATATTATCACCTAGCACTTTAAATAAAGTTGTCCAACTTTATCCGAATACATACAGTTGATTCATGTAAGGAGATATATAATATTTAGCATATCTCAAATGCTTGATTGCTTGTATCCTTGCAAAATGTGAACTATATTATCGCCCAGCTCTAATCTGCTAAATACGACCATAAAGCATGAAGATGTTATAAACATTAGCATCATGATTTGCTTTGAATAAATGTGTATTGTGAAAAAAGCTATACAAATAAATTTGACTTGCCATGACCTGTACATGAACCTGGTAACTTTTGCACTGTACACAAATAAACAGACTATCTGCAAAGTACTGTTTACATATTTACTATTTATATAGAGGCTGATGATGCTTTGTGCATTTTCTTTCTTATTTAGGTTTCTCAGTCTTTTAAGCAGGTGTTTGGGCATAATGGCTGTCCACAAATGATCCATTTGTGTAGCGAGTGTTTTGCTCAGGTACAAAGTGTCTTTTTCTGTCCCTCAGAGATCAACAACTAACTGTTGGATTTTGAACTGTAACAAGCCTTCCCCTCTTATAGACTAACTAATATACTTGACTTTTTTTATTTTGTGCTGAAAAATGTGATATTTTGTCTCTTGTGCTGTAATGAAAATCACTAATACAGATGATATGTCTGCTTTTAGGTGCCAACCAACATCTGTTCTTCTACATTACTATTAAAGAAAATCATATTTTCATATTTGAGATGCAGAAAAAGGTTGAAGAGAGCTTATGAATAATGCGAGTAGATACTAATATGATAAAGTAAATTAAATGAACAGAAAATAGGTACTTTATAATTACTGCAAAGTCACTGCATTGCAACACTGGTAGCGAGCTTTGCTATCTCTTGTGCTTGAAATGACTAAACCGGTTGTTTTATCGTATTGAATTTCTGTATATCATCCCATAAATGGATTGAATGTCATATGTTCGGAGTGAAATAATAGCTTACTGCATTCTGTGCAGTTTATACTGAAAACAGTACAAAATATATGAAACAGTATGCATTATAAAATGATTATTTTAAACAATAACCTCACCTCAAGTTGCATGTTGAATTCGGGTGGTGGACTTCTCATAAACAAATCGTCAGGGTCCTGTCCCCTTGATTAGTCTTGTTCTTAGTTTGGTGACAGGATCCTGACACTCATGTGTTTGTGTGAGCGTACGGCTTTGGGATTGTTCTCTGGGCCTTGCACTCTTACGTCTGTGTCTTGCATGTTCGGGTCATGGTGTCTGGATCCTGACACTTTGTTTTAGTCTTGGTTCAGTTTCGGCGTTGGCGTCCTGACATCCATGCTCTGTGCACTTCTGTCTGTCTTGTGTGTTGTTTTCTGTTTGGGCACATGCCGGACGAGCATGTTTGTCTGCCATGTGCTCTTCAGTCTTGTTGGTTTTTGCGAGCACATAGCTTCTGTCATGTTCTTTTTGTTTGTTTCAATGTGCCATGTGCTCTTCTGTCAGATTCTAGTCTTGGCTCCGCCCTCGCTACTTGATTATTGGTTCATTTGCACCACCTGCTCTCGCTTGTTACCCTTCTATTTATTCTCCTTTTGTTCTCTGTCCTGTACCAGATCGTCGTCTATGTAACTCGTGTGGAAGCCTTGTCTGATTGTCGTGCCTCGCTCCAGTCCTGCTGCCTGTGTTTTTCACCGATTGGGGAGGTTTAAGTTGTGTTTTGTTTATTTTTTTTATTAAAAAAAGCACTTTAAAGCTCTCTGAGTCCACATAATTCTTGACCCACGCCTGACATAAATATGGTTGTTGTTAAAAATGTAGTTAAAAATCATGATATTGATATTACTTCAATGTCACTTATCATCTTGGAAATGGAAGGTTAGGTTGCGTGCATTGCATTATGGTATACATTACATTGCATCCCATACATATATTCCAAATTCCCTCTGTTGTAAACACATTTAAGCAAAAGTAGCAGGTCATACAGGTGTATACTTCATCAATTATGCCATTAGTAGCTTTTCCGGTGTGTGTAGAAGTGCACTGACATTCTGTAATTGCTATAATGATACACACTTGTTCTGATATTCTACAGAGGCTGACGATGAACAGAGAGACAGATGGAGGGCAGAGATGAAGCAGATATCTAGAGATAAGAAGATACAGGACTCTGATGATTATTGCCTTAAAGGGCAGATTAAAGGACCACGTTAATCATCTCATCACCATGGGTAATTAGTTTCAACTTCTAACATCCTAGAACCAATAGATCAAAGCCCACTCTAAATAGCCCACAGACAGGGATGAGCTATTCTAATGGTCATGGTGACCAGAATGATGTGATGTCAGGGAATGTAGAAATGTCCCCGAATCAGTTATGAGACTGTAATGTATTAATGAGCTTCATGAGACCTCTTGAGGAATGGTGGTGAATCCATAAAATGTCCACAGAAAAATGGACTGATGATTTCATTCATGATTTATAATCACCTTTCCCAAGGTCTGGGTTCTTACTGGGTACTCCGCATAAAATTCCTTACCTTTTATTTTCAGCAGATAAGAGAATGGCAAAAACTGCAATGTGCAATATGGCTGCTATACAAATGGAGGTCCTACATTTTGGTTTAAAAATATAGAGTTAAGAGGCAAATTTATTTGTTATTTATTTCTTATTATTTAAAAGTTTTATTTAAATATGATCGTGACCGTTTTAGCAAGGTCTTTTCATATATAAACGTATATAATGAGTTTCTAAACCCTATTTCAGACATGTTTAAGTGGGGTTATATCTTCATAACGTCTGGGAACTGTTTGTTCAATACTTTAACAAACTATAATACATCATGCTATCTTGTCATTCCATTCAATTTTAGTCTCTAGTCTGATGTCATGCTTGTAGAACTGGCTTTCATTTCCTTTCTCTCATCTCTCCTGTGCTGCTCCAGCAGAGATATCATCACTATATCATCAGTCTCACTCTGGATCACTGCCAGATGTTAGCTTGCCTAAAATCAAGAAATCGTTTCAAGAAACACAAACAAAAAACAAGAAAACTTTTCCACAGGGATCTCCATGTACCACAGAATCAATCAAGCTACCAGTATGACTGCGCCATTTACCTTCGAGCATATATGTTTGGAGAAAAGAAAGCAGTCCAATTGGATTGAAATTGGACCCCCTCCTCCCTCCTTCCAAATGTTTATATTAGATATACAGTGTAATTCATGATCAATCCCGAGATGGGGGGAAGCGGTAGAAAAAGACTTTGTGTCCTCTCAGCTGTGACAGGGCTGGATTGAGTCTTAATCATCAACTATCAGCACAGACTGTGAATAAGCCCCTTATGGGCCCTTCATTTCGCATGGGTGGAAATGCACCGAAAACCATCATCTTGTGTTAGTCTCCCAGTGCATGCACATATGCACGCCGTGTGCACGTGCACACTCTGACATTTTGATTGGACAGATAGCACGTTTTTTGTTGACTAAATCTCTCTGCTCGTGTAAATTAGAAAGCTTGAAGCTCTGAGTGCTATCTGTGACACTAGGCAGATGGTGAGGTTGAACTCCAGAGTAATGAATCAAGGGTTTAAAATTTAGATCAGTGAAGCACACGGACTGTAGTGAAAAGAACACCCTTAAAATAACCTCAGATTAGTTTGGTGCTAAAACAAATATAAAATTATAATTTAATATAAACTGATTATGACTTTTAGATACAGTTTTTAAGTGTTTGTATGAGTAAACAAAGAAAAGAAAAAATGCCTAATTTACACAGTGAAAGTGGACAAAAAAACAACCACTTCTGAAGTGGGATTTAAGTGTCTTTACACGGACTGTTTAAAGCGGACCTATTTTGCCACTTTTTGGGGGTGTGCAAAAATCTGTTCTGTTCCTTTAAATGCAAATGAGCTGCTGCTCCCGGCCCCCTTTCAAGAAAAGGGTGGAGCATCAAGAGCTCATGCTCCGGCATACCGGCAACAACAAAACAGGACAATCTCACGCACTGAAAATTAAATGTCAGTCATCTGACTGTACTTTGTATAATAAATGGGAATGGTTATTTGGGAAGCTGAACAAGGTTATCTTCTTAAGTGACATTGTTGATTTCGTAGTCTAAAAGCAAAATGACAGCGTTGCTGATGGCATCCGTAACCCGAACGAAGCTTCTTGATGTGTGCGTTCTTGCTCTCTGTGCGCGCGCTCATCCGGGAGAAGTGCCCATACAAGTAATTCCGCCCTTTTTGACGTGATACAGGGTCATACTCACACAAAAAAACTTTCAGAAACTTGTTAAAATCCTGAAGGATTGTTTTTGGCACAGAAATATGTCCAACTTGTTTTTTTAAATTTTGGCCAGGTTCAGCACGAGAATCCAACTCTTTAAAGGGGTCATATGATGTTTCATTTGTAATGCTAGGTGACTTATTTGTCCTTATACAGTAGACTATATAAATATGAATTGATACTAAATCAGATCGAAATTGAAAAAAATAAATAAACAAAACGATTCCCTCCCCCAACAGCACCCCGTCCCCCCATAACTTTTACAAAGAATTATCTCTTTGGGTTTGAGACTTTGAGCTTTGTAACTCTGCAGATCTTACACATCAAACAGCTATCAGACTAAAGAGAAAGAAAAACAAGAAAATTCATTATATGACCCCTTTAACAGTGTAAATAAGTCCTCCCCCTCTTAAAAACAAATTAGGCTATAATTAAAACTCCCTTAAGGATAAAAACATCTAACTTAGCTAATGCTGTAATATATGACCTCGCTAAACTTGTCTAAAAAAACTACATAGGGAGCCCTTACTCACGCATTACTGTAATATTAAAGGTTACAATCAACAACAGAGCACATTTTGATATAATCATTTGATATCTTTCAGCAGCTGAAAAACTGGTTAAGAGATTCCATGTAAACATATAGAGGTTATGCACGTGACTTCACCGTCAGGCCGGAGTGACTGCGGTTACGCCAATTGAGTGTCAAAAAGACTGAGTGGCAGCAATGGTTTCAGTGTGAATGCCGCGGAAAACACACAAAACACATCTAAAATGGGAAAGAGCGTTGAGATGGTTGGTACAAAGAGATTTGACAAGAAATCTGAGGTATATTTTTACAGACTGCCTAAAGCTAGAAAAGAGAAGCAAATGGATCGCTTGAATTGTATTGTTATATTGCATTAACAACTCATCAATTAAATGTTTACCATCTTATTTATAAGCAGACAAATACTCTTGGGCTGGACAATATGAAAGTATAATATTGATATGATCACCCGGATTTAGACCTATATCTATATTTTGTTTGTATAAAGCATTCATAGACAAATTTGCTTCATGTATTTCCTTGGCATCAAAATCAGGCACATATAAATGTCAGGAAACACGATTCCTGGCTGCTTGTCAATATTCATGGATCACTGGATCTTTGGTAAGTTGTAAGAAACACTATCAAGTCCAACCTTTAGTTTAAACTGAGAACTTTGCACAATAGGTACCCTTTTAATTCTGCTCAAAGGTGGCATAAATGCATTTACACAGCAATTACAACTATATATTTTGACACTAAGTGCTGAGGTGAGTATAATGTTTTATGCATGTTTATATTATACATCACAACTTACTTTCTTCTAGTAAATTAAACCTTCGTAATGTGTAGGAACCCTCTAATCACTGTTTATAAATTCAGGCCGTAAATTACACCACTCAAATCAAATGACATGCAAGTAATTCAAATAAAAACAAACTCTTACACACTCAGTATTCTGAATGTACCTTCATATAATAACCCAAAAAACGTATGTCTTTTGTCTAATTTACATAAGCTCCACCCTTTTCTCATCATCTTGTTCGACCTGTGGAGTTTTGACATCATCACAGCAGACCAGAGGCTTGATGCAACAACACACCTGATGGCAACAGGTAAGACTTTTTGTTTTTCTACTGCATATATTAGGTTAGCAGAGAGCTTTGCTCAGTCTTTAAGTCTGTTATTTTTCCATCAGTGTGTGACGCTAAGGTGTGTTAAGATAAGGGGGAAGGGATGTTTTTGGTGCTGTGACACCAGATCCTCTTGAGGAGCACAGATGGTCACCATGGACACCAAAACTTAACCATGACGATAACAAGGGGTCACACCTTATACAGGTGAAAACAACAGAACAGAATGTTAGAAGCATAAACACATATGCAATACGTAATAATTATTAAGACATGCTCAGATCACTCTTTAATTTGATTTGTAAAAAATTTTGA
This sequence comes from Gobiocypris rarus, assembly GCA_023029165.1. Classification (NCBI taxonomy): domain Eukaryota; kingdom Metazoa; phylum Chordata; class Actinopteri; order Cypriniformes; family Gobionidae; genus Gobiocypris; species Gobiocypris rarus. Next base: position 13,275,730 of record CM040918.1, on the reverse strand, counting down.
AGACAACTTGAATTACGTTATTTTTAATGACACAAAGTTAATTTCAAGCAGTTACAGTAAATGAAAAGTGTTGGGGAAAGTTATTTTTTAAATATTTTGCGTTCGCGGGTGCGCACCCGAGTTCGGAAGACAGCGTTCACGCATGATGTGGTAATTTCACAGCATACACGCAGGTTCGAAGACTCGTTCTCGCTCCCTACAGTGCAATTCGGCTTGGTAGCTATACATCCGCGCTAAAATATCACTGTGAAAGTCATCATAGCTTGCGTAGTATAGACCCAGCTCCCAACCCAACTTTGAGAATAGATTAACGGCGATATTTTTTTTATCGCCCGATAAGAGTCTCACGTTAACGCCGATAACGGCCCACCACAAAAAAAAAAACAGCCCAGGCTCATTGGAAATACGTGACTCTGCCTACATTTTTGCAAACCCTGAAATATGTACCTCCCGGTACGTTTCCCTGCACTTTTCAGGTAAAAACGTCCACTAGAGGCGCTAAGTGGTATCAGTTTTTCTCAACCCCTTCCCTAAACCTAACCATTTGTGTATTATAAAAAAACAGGATATAACAGGCAGATACAACTGCAGGCACAATTTATTTAAAAAGTACAAATATTCCAAGTGTTTCGAGCCCAAACGATTGATTTTTGTGAAGAAAATCCCCAAAAGCGATCAGTGTTGAGTCCACCCCAGAAGATCATGTTTGAAAATTGCCGCCGTTACGTCAGCTTTGATAGCATTGGCTGTCGTATGTATCGTGACCAATTGCGTCATTACGTCAGCTTTGATTGTAAAATGCCATTGGCTCTTGTGTGTCTCGTGACCGACCGCGTCACACTCAAGAGTTATGTGTATTATTTGAATGAAATATGAACGAGTGGAGGGTGTTCACACGGAGCGGCGAATTGGATCATCATTTCAGCGATTAAAACATTAAGATCCACTCTGTTCTTCACATGAAGATATTGTATGACTTCAGAAGACTTGGAATGCAACATGAGTTAATACTTTTACACTGTTTTGGTCAGTTTTTTTTATAAATACCTGTGACTGTACTTTTATTTGTCTGTTATGTGTTTTATTCTTGAGAAGTGGGTAGGTTTAGGGTAGGAGTGGGGTTAGTTGCTCCAAAATATAAAAGTAGCCTTTAAATATTCATAAAATCATGTCTACTTTTACAAATCCAAAGAATTAAATGTATTTTAATAGGAATTCAAATTCGTGCTTACACCATGTTTTTCTTGAATTGTGCAGGGAAACGTACCTGGAGGTACATATTTCAGGGATTGCAAAAATATAGGCAGAGACACGTATTTCAAATGAGCCTGGGTTGAAAAAACATTTATCATAACCTTTATCTCCATACCAAAATTCCAGATGGCCAGACAGTGATTCATCTTTTATAAATTGTTAAAGTATTAGTCTATGTGGCACTGTGAGCACTGAGACTGTTGTGTAGACTGTAAATATTTAAAATGTCTAACTTCTTTAAATGTTTGATGTTTAATATGAATAAATAGCGCTCATAAACGGCCATCAATGGCATTCTCAAGTGAAACGAGTGGAGGCTTGGACCCAGAAACGGCGTTCCTTACGTCACGACTTAACAAGCGGATTGACCCATTTGGACCAGACATCACAGTTACGTCACTTGCAGCTGCGCACACATAGTGGCTGCAGAAAAATAGCGTAACAAGTGGAGGAAAATGGGCAAAATCCACAGAATAAGAGAAAAATGTTTTGTGGTTAGCCTGACAAGCCAGACCCACATCAAGATGTTGGGTCTGGGAACTCACCATTAACAGGGCTCAATCCGAGGGGCAGGATAAATGGTTGTCTTTCAAATTCCCTCTGCATGCAATTGGATAGCGCCATGAGCGCCACAACCAACGAAGAAGAAGGTTAACGCTGAATCCGGTTAGCAAAAATCTGAACACATCTTCTTTACTTAAGAATGACTTTAGTGCTGTTCTTTGTTCTTTTCTCAAAGAAAAGCTTAACTCCAAGTCTTCCAGAGTCGCGGCCAAAGCCGATTCAAAAGACCGCTGTTCGTCAGCTTCTTTGTTTACGAGTAGCACGCAGAACCTCCGCAACTCTGCCGTGACGTACCATCATTATGTTAAGCCCGCCCACCGACTCTACACACGATGTGATTGGCCTGACCAGAGTTTGGTTTTTCCAGCTCGCAGGTCTACCGAGAGTTTCTAGACTACACTCACGGCAAATTCGATTTGCTGCCGCTAGGGTGCGTCTAGATTTCCAGGCTATTTTGTGGTGCCTTTGTATGTCAGAATCAGAATGCAGTCTTCATTTTTATAGAATTCCGTCATTAAAGACACCCTTTGAAGATAAACGCAGACGTTTATGTAAACCGTTTATGATGAAAACCTGATGAAACCTGCAATGATTAGTGTACTATTAAAGCATGAATTTGATTTAAACAGTAAGTCTACATAATATTCACATATACAGTTCATAGGGGACATACATACATACAGTAGGATACAGCATGAAATAATATTTAAACCTATAACATTTTACTTAGATAACTTTTAAACATAACCTATACCATTTTTATCTCACAATTCTTAACACTTTTTCTTGCATTTGCGTGTTTATCAGCTCAAAAATAACCTTTCAGCCATTCTGGAATAGGCCGCATAAGATAGTTCAACACTCTTAATTCAGCAATAAGAAAAAAACTTTTTTTTTAAATTAAACACTGGTGTAAAGTTACAGTGGAGCAATTTTAAGGAATGATTGCAAATTTGTGTACTATTCTTAGTTTGCATTTCACTGTTTTTATTCATTTTTAGGAATATTGAATCTGTTTTTGTGCAAGTGAGATTAGTAAATCTAGGCTCACATTTATATTAGTACATTTAGTTTTAGTTTTACAACGCACATGTTGACACAGCCATTTGTGTGAATAATAACGGGTTCATTTTTTAATAAACTACAGAGGAAAAACACACACATTACTCAGTATTCTGTTAATCCAGAACCCTTTTTATTTTCATATATCCATTCATAGAAAGCAGGTCACATTCATGTGACGTGCAGTATGAGGGTTTAAACCCAATTGCACACCTCACCGTTTCCAGGAAACATGTTGTTCGACCTGGAAACCATAGCAAAATGTTGCACACCGGTTTGAGCTTGAATGTGCCTGTTTTCCTATGTGTTCATGTGATATCCGGCTTAAAGCCTATAGGATCCATGCATTAGATCTTAAAGTGAAAGCCTGCTAATACAGTAAACCTGCCTCTGTCTGTCAAACAACAAAAGAAAAAGAGAAAATCACTCAGTGATCTTGACTGAATAACCTTTGTAGCTTTATGAATCAGTTTATATTTAATTTATGTGAAGACGCAGTGTTTTAGTTTTACATGTGATTATTCATGTACAAAATCATATATATTCATACTAAAGTGCTGTTGAATGCTCAAATCTGATTGGATGACGAACGTTCTAAGGTGTGCAATTATTTTCAGGGAAACTGCTAAAGTAGTTCCAGGCAGGTCTTGACCGCATTACTGTTCTATATCACTTCGCCAAATGATTTCAGTTATTTCAAATGTCCTTACAGTCTACAACAGCAAAAGAACCAAGCACATAAATATATACAACAAATTAATGTTTTTTTAAATGTTTTTTGCCACAAAATTAAGTTTTACTGTGTACGTACTTCTCCCGCTCTCTCCCACTCAAACGTATGCACACACTCGCACAGAAACGTCGTGTCAGCGCTACTCTGATGATTTGACAACTTGAATAGACAACTTTTTTTTCAGTATCAATGTATAAGCAGCTCTGTTCTTGGAGCAGATTTAAGTTTCGCTATTTGTAGAGAAATCATACACACTTGATAACTCTCGCTCTCTCTCTCTCTCTCTCTCTCTCTAATAACAGCATTAATCTGCTATCATTGGCTCAAGCCTCAGTTACTCTAAAATTACATTTTGGAATTAGCAGTGGAGCCTTGGGATGAGATATGTAAGAAATTAGTCCTACATACTGTCACGGGAAAATAAAGAAGGATGCAAGTGCAAGTCAAATCTCAATTTAATGTCTCTGGTCAGGATACAATACACACACACAGACAGCAGGAGAGAGGCGACACAGGGACTTTGGTGGGCCGTGGTGATGATCGTGGTGAAGTCCGTGGGAAGAGATGATCGTGGTGACGTCCGTGGAAGAGATGATCGTGGTGAAGTCCGAGGAAGAGATGATCACAGGTGAAGAAGCCAACGAAGAAACAGAATCCAGGGACAAGACACGATGAAACAAACTCCAAGACGATGCACACGAAGGGAACCGGAACACACACAGGAACTCCAAACAACGATCTGACAAACATGAGACGAAAGACAAGGGAATAAATAGGCAGTCCCTGATAGAACACAGCTGCCGCTGATCAGTGATCAGCGGCGACGCCACGTGACAATTAACATGACATCACCACATACACACAGACCACAGAACGAGACTGCAGATCTACAACCGTGACAGTACCCACCTCCTAGGAACGCCTCTCGGCGTTCCCAAGAGCACCTACCTGTCGATTGTAATCATCGATAAGGGAGTGATCCAGGATGTCCCTGGCAGGAACCCAACTTCTCTCCTCCGGACCGTAACCCTCCCAGTCCACCAAGTACTGAAATCCGCGTCCCCTCCTTCTCGAGTCCAGAATGCGATTGACCGAATAAGTAGGTTCCCGTGCCTACGACGGCGGTGGAGGAACCGGGGTGGGCGGATTAATGTGTGAATAAAACACCGGCTTGATTTTAGAGACATGGAAGGCGGAATGAATTCTCCTGTACGCTGGAGGAAGTTTGAGTCGGACTGCCACCGGACTAATGATCTTGGTGACAGGAAACGGGCCAATGAATTTGGGGCAAGCTTATTGGAGACGGAACGGAGAGGAATGTTCTTGGTAGAAAGCCACACCTTTTGACCAACGACGTATACGGGAGGCTTCGACCGGTGGCGATCGGCCTTAGCCTTGGTGCGCGCCCCCACTTGGAGAAGAGTCTCACGGGCTCTTGTCCGCGCGTGACACCTCTGGATGAAGGCGTGAGCGGAGGGACCGCGACTTCGGATTCCAGACTGGGAAACATAGGTGGCTGGTAACCTAAACTACATTCAAACGGTGAGAGGCCCGTGGAAGACACTGGTAACGAATTATGTGCGTACTCGATCATGGAGAGTTGCTGACTCCAGGAGGAAGGATTCTTGGAAACCAAACATCGCAACATTCTTTCCAAATCCTGGTTAGCTCTCTCGGTTTGACCATTGGATTGGGGGTGGAACCCCGAAGAAAGACTAACCGTCGCCCCCAGCAACTTACAAAACTCCTGCCAAAATTTTGACACAAATTGGGGCCCCCTGTCGGAGACCACATCCATCGGGAGGCCATGTAACCGAAAGACGTGATCAACGACAGTTACCGCTGTCTCCTTCGCAGAGGGTAATTTAGGTAAAGGGATGAAATGTGCCGCCGAGAACGGTCCACCACGGTCAAAGCGACCGTGTTCCCCTGGGAGGGTGGGAGGGCGGTGACGAAATCTAGCGCGATGTGGGACCAGGGTCTCGAAGGGGCAGACAGCGGTTGGAGCAACCCATCTGGGGGACGATTGGAAGTCTTACCAGTGGCACAAATCGCGCAAGCCAAAACAAAACTGCGAATGTCGCGAGCCATGGCGGGCCACCAGAATCGTTGCTTGACCAAAAAACTGGTGCGATTAACCCCTGGATGACAGGCTACGTTGGAACAATGCCCCATTTAATGACACTGGACCTTAACCTCTCCGGCACAAATAAACGGTTCGGTGGGCATCCGGGCGGAGGCGTTACCCCTTCTAAGGCCGATTTGACCCTCGATTCGACCTCCCATGTCAGAGTGGAGACCACTAATGTCTCAGGAAGAATACACTCGGGAGTAGACGGGCGTTCGGAAGGGTCAAAAATACGAGAAAGAGAATCGGGTTTGATGTTTTTAGAACCCGGGCGGTACGAGAGAGAAAAATCAAAACGTCCGAAAAAAAGTGCCCACCGAGCTTGCCTGGAGTTTAGTCTTTTAGCTGTCCTGATGTATTCTAAGTTCTTGTGGTCGGTCCAAACAATGAAAGGTACCCCCGAACCCTCCAACCAATGACGCCACTCCTCCAACGCTAACTTGACTGCCAGCAACTCTCTGTTACCAATGTCATAATTGCGTTCGGCTGGAGATAAACGATGAGAAAAAAACGCGCAGGGATGGACCTTATCGTCTGAGGGGGATCGCTGGGATAGAACTGCCCCTACCCCCACCTCTGATGCATCGACCTCCACCACGAACTGACGTGAAGGATCAGGGGCTATGAGGATGGGAGCCGAAACAAAGCGACTTTTTAGTTTGGCGAATGCAGCCTCAGCTGCATCGGACCACCTGAACGTCGTTCTGGTGGAGGTCAAGGCTGTCAGAGGCGCGGCTAGTTGGCTGAAATTGCGAATAAACCGCCAGTAAAAATTAGCGAAACCCAGAAACCTCTGTAGGGCCTTACGGGAATCTGGGCTTGGCCAATCCACCACAGCCTTAACCTTGTCAGGATCCATGCGAATTCCCTCAGCTGAGACGATGTACCCTAGGAAAGACACAGACTGTGCATGAAACTCGCATTTCTCCGCCTTGACAAAAAGCCCATTCGCTAACAGCCGCTGAAGCACTCGTCGGACGTGTTGAATATGTTCCTGGAGAGACGAGAGAAAATCAATATGTCGTCCAGGTAGACATATATGAACTGATCAACCATGTCTCTCAACACGTCATTGACGAGTGCCTGGAAGACCGCTGGGGAGTTGGAAAGCCCGAAGGGCATGACCAAGTATTCAAAGTGACCCCTAGGGGTGTTAAACGCGGTCTTCCATTCATCCCCTCCTGATGCGGACCAAATGATAAGCGTTCCTTAAGTCCAATTTCGTGAAAACAGACGCTCCTTGCAACCTCTCGAAGGCTGAAGACATCAACGGCAAAGGATAAGTATTCTTTACCGTGATGTTATTCAACCCCGTAGTCAATGCAAGGTCGCAGGGAACCATCCTTCTTTCCCACAAAAAGAACCCGCCGGAGAAGAGGAAGGGCGAATGAATTTAGCTGCTAGTGAATCAGAAATATATTTCTCCATGGCCTCCTCTCAGGAGCGGACAGAGAGTACAACCTGCCCTTAGGCGGAGACTTACCTGGAACTAAATCTATAGCACAGTCATAGGGACGATGCGGAGGAAGAGAAGCAGCCCTGGACTTACTGAACACTTCCTTCAGGTCTAGATACTCTGTGGGCACGTTTGACAGATCCACAGCCTTTTCCTGTAACACAGAAACAGACACAGAAGAACAAGCAGACCCAAGACAAGACTTATGACACTGAGTGCTCCACTCCAGGACGGTGTGCTGACGCCAGTCCACCTTGGGGTTGTGTTGAGTGAGCCAGGGGTGTCCGAGAACAATGGGGGCCAGGGGTGAATCCATGAGAAAAAATGAAATAGACTCTGTGTGATTGCCAGACGTGATGAGGGTAATGGATGTGGTGGTGAGGGTTATGTTGGGTAATTCTTGACCATTGAGAGCGTTGACAGAAATCTGTTTGGTGAGCGGGATGATGGGTAGCTGAAAGCGACGTGCAAACTGTGTGTCCATGAAATTACCTTCAGCCCCCGAATCCAGCAGTGCGTGACAGGTGAGCGTGTGTGTGGCCCACCTCAGTCTAACCGGGAGAAGAGTGGATGTTGAGGACTTCTCAGCGGAGATCCCACCCGATAGTAGCCTCAATGTTACTACCGGGCTCGATCTTTTACCGGGCAGTTGTTCAGGAAGTGCCCAGCCCTCCACAGTAAATACACAGTCCTTGGGACCTCCGCCGCTCCTTCTCCTCCCGGGAAAGCCGAGCTCTCCCTACCTGCATGGGTTCCGGATCGAAAGAGGGACCGACCGTGTCCTTGGTGCTGAAGCCTCGCGCCTCTGCCCCCCGAGATGCGAGGTCGAACGAGGAAGTCTCCAGAGTTGATGCGGGCGCCCACCCGTAGGGCAAGATCAACCAGTCTATTAAAACTCTGGGGTAAGTCCAAAACGTAGATCTCCTTTGGACACGGTCGCCAACCCATGCAGGAAGATGTCCCACTGCGCCTCCTCGCTTCCAGTTACACTCAGCCGCCAGTGTTCGAACTCGATGGAATAATCCGCCACCGCGGCGATCACCCTGCTTGAGGCCCGCCAACCGCCGAGCTGCATCCTTTCCGGTGACGACGGTCAAACACTCTCCTCATTTCGGGCGGCGGTGTCTGGAACGAGGAACAGCACGGGTCTTGATTCTCCCACACCGCTGTTCCCCACAGCGCTGCCTGCCCGGTGAGCAAGGTTAGAACGAATGCCACCTTGGACTCCTCTCAAGGTCCGTGGCTGTAGAGAAAATACAGTGAACACTTGTTCAGAAAGGCTCTGCAAAAACTCGGCTCACCGGCATAGGTTTGAGGCGTAGGTAGGCGTGGTTCAGGTTGGTCTCCTTGCGTGGGTTGTGGGGGAACGGGCGGTGTGGGTGGCACAGCGGGACCTCGAAGATCTTGTAGCTGCTGGGAGAGCTCGGACACCTGTGTCACCAAAGCCTGCACGGCGCTTCCGGTAGCGGAAATGCTCTCCTGCTGCTGATCCATCCGTGCAATGCTGTGGTTGATAAACTCCGTAAATGCGCTGCGCTTGCTGCATTCATATTGTATGTTGGTCAGATCGTTCTGTCACGGAAAATAAAGAAGGATGCAAGTGCAAGTCAAATCTCAATTTAATGTCTCTGGTCAGGATACAATACACACACACAGACAGCAGGAGAGAGGCGACACAGGGACTTTGGTGGGCCGTGGTGATGATCGTGGTGAAGTCCGTGGGAAGAGATGATCGTGGTGACGTCCGTGGAAGAGATGATCGTGGTGAAGTCCGAGGAAGAGATGATCACAGGTGAAGAAGCCAACGAAGAAACAGAATCCAGGGACAAGACACGATGAAACAAACTCCAAGACGATGCACACACGAAGGGAACCGGAACACACACAGGGAACTCCAAACAACGATCTGACAAACATGAGACGAAAGACAAGGGAATAAATAGGCAGTCCCTGATAGAACACAGCTGCCGCTGATCAGTGATCAGCGGCGACGCCCACGTGACAATTAACATGACATCACCACATACACACAGACCACAGAACGAGACTGCAGATCTACAACCGTGACACATACAAGAGCGTTTTAAGGACAAAAAAACTGACAAATGTCTTGAAATGCATCATCTGAAAAATGTTTTGAGGTGTGGTAACCGTAGTATAAGCGCCGTTGAATTGTTAGGAAAATAATGCACATTACCACCTCGGGTGTGCATTTTCTTTTTCTTATAATTCAACGGCCTGTCGTCAATTATTCCTTACTTGCATTACATTGATTTATATCCAAAATTGCCCAGCAACTTTGTATCCAAGACAAATTATGTTCATTCTGGAAGAATATGCCTTGTAACATAAGCTTCTGAGATAGTAATCTAACAAAGTAATTTTGGTGGAATTGTGATTTAGATGATCGTTATGTTCCAAAGATATCCTGTGTGGCTGGCTTCTCTCTTTTTGTGATACTCAGGTTTTGTAATCAACAGCAAAGCCATCTGGGTAAGTGCAGAGACACCTGTGCTTTTTGGGTGAAAGCCACTGGAGTGGAAGGACTGCCAGAAGAGGATGCCCTTCTAACAATGACAATGTAAAAACAGTTCAAATGAACTATTCAGAGGATTAATACTTATCCCGTCCGTCCACATCATCTAATTGGTTTCATGTAGTGTGTCTTCACATTTTCATCTCATCAGAGGGATCCTGAACATAAAGACCTCATTATGATGAATGATCCTCGGCTCTGCTAATACTAACCTTCTGTTTAACACCTTGCAGGTCACAGCCCCAAAACAGAGATTAATCTGAAAGTTATTTCATCCCTGCTGAGATATACTGTAAGTTGAAAATCATTCTGATTAAGCTACTTGCAGTTTTCATATTATGAGACATGTTGAGAATCATGTCTGGAATATGAAATCATTAAACGAGATGCCAAGGTCTGTTGACCATGGGTACTCTGATGCATGTCCAGAGAGTAAAAGATCACAGCTAATCAGACACTGCACAGTATTCGATAACTAACTAGCTGACAGTTGGTCCTTTTTAATTGGATTTCATCTAAGACTGGACAGCAATTAGTTGTGAATATCCAACCAATGAAGCTTTAAACAGGATAGGCAACATTTAACCCCAAACTGATGTGTTATCTTAACCATTCAGTGCCGTTCAACTAAAAGATCAGTTTATCTAGTTATAGTGATCCTACAGAAATACATTACCGTTCAAAAGTTTGGGGTCAGAAATAGTTTTTTTTTTTAAGAAATTAATATCTCTTTTCAGCAAGGGCGCAATAAATTGATCAGAAGAGAGAGTAAAGATATTTATAATGTTACAAAAGATTTAATATACATGCTGTTCCTATAATCCTGAAAAAAAAGAAAGGACCCCCACGGCAGAGCAGAAGACAACCTCAGCTGACTAGACGGTCTTGAAGACCCCACGGTGGAGCAGACAACCACAACAGCTGACTAGACAGGTTGAAGACACCCACAGGTGGAGCTGATGAACACAGCTGACTAGATGTGTTTGAAGACCCCCATGGTGGAGCAGATGAGCACCACAGCAGATCTGTTAAAACTATAACAGAAAGCACAGAGTTTTACTCACAAGCAGGCAGGGAGCTCAAGGGCATCCCTCATGGTCATAACAGGACCGGCAGGATGTTTCAGGTTGACCTCTGTGTTCATTTCCGGGCAGGACAGAAGTTCATGTATGACCTCTGCGGTCACGTTGAGGCAAACAGGAAGTCTGGATACGACCCTTTGCGATCGCGTCGTGGCAGACAGGGTACTCAGGGAGGACCTTCGTGGTAGAATCAAAACAGACAGGGAACTCTGGGATGACCTCTGTGGTCATATCAAGGCAGACAGGGTACTCAGGAACAACCTCCATGGTTGCATCAAGGCATACAGGGAACTCAGGGATGACCTCAGTGGTCGCATCAAGACAGACAGGGAACTCAGGGACGACCTCTGTAGTTGTATTAAGGCAGACCTGGAATTCATAGGTCTCATGGCTGGACTCTGGGACTGGAGCATACTTTGGACTGAAACAGGCTCTGGAACTGGAGTGAACTCAAAGACTTGGTTGGACTTTGGAACAGACCCTTTGAATTAAGCGGGCTCTGGAACGAAGTCATGGGTTGGAGAGCAGTGTATTGACCAAACACACAGAATATCCATCGCCGTAACAGGAAGCACTGTTGACAGTGGGACCACTTCAGAGACCTCCACACTTGCCATTGATGTGGAGATGCCAGCTCCTCATACATGAGGACACTGGCGTGGTGGCCATCTTGTCCAGAGACACTGGTGCGGCGGCCATCTCGTCCGGAGACACTGGCATGGCGGCCATCTTGTCGGGAGACACAGGCTCAGTGGCCATGACGTGGAAAGGCTCTGGTATAGGAACCACAGGAAGGGAAGGAACTGGAAACACAGGACTAGCAACCATCATGACTGGATATGCTGGTGACTGTTGTGGGCCAAGCTCCGAGGCCATCGGAGCTCAATGCATGGTGAACCTCCCCAAAAAATGTGTCCTCAACTTCCCCGACAGTGATGGAGGACCCACTCAACAAAAGCGCATACTCCAAGAAGGCCAGTGATCCTTGAGGACCATCACGAATGAGTTTACTTTGGTATTGTTCACAGTGTCCGTAACAATAAAAGTCAATGAGGGCAAAATCTGGGAAGTCTTAATTAAACAAGGTCCAGGAAATCTCGGGTGTGGTCCTCGAGTGATCTATTACCTTGCTTCAGATGTATCACCTGTTGTATCCATGATATGGTGAGGTTTTCTGTTACGAACTGCTCCGAGACTCAAAAGGTTGGAGATCTAAATGCAGCATTGATTTGAGAGACAATCCAGACACGTAATCCAAAATACAGGCAATAGGTCAATATCCAGGCAGGCAATACGAACAAGCAAACAAGGCAGAGGACACAGGCAAAAGGGGAATGACAGTCCAGGGTGGAGTGCCCTCTGGTGGGAATCACGGGGCACTCACACTGGTGATGGTGATAATCATTATGATTCAATTTCAGTACTGGCAATGTCTGCATGTAAAGGGTATTGTAAAGGGATGCAAGCCAATATGTAATTTTATCTATGCAAGTTAAATATTACTTTGACTCATAACTCACATTATCAAGTTTTAATGCTTTTACACTGCATATATTCTTTTAAGTATTCTATTATAAATTCAATTGTAAGCCTTCCTAAAAATTTGTTAATGTCATAACTTACTTATCATACACCCTGCGCAATGTGGCGGCAGGCACAACGCAAGTGTTTTTTTCAGTCTGACGCAGTTATCATTTTCACGACCAGTGCCATGTTGGTTAAATTTCAAATGCACTCACGGCCATTTGTGCGCCTATGGGTGTGCTGGTCTGAAAACGAGGTGTGTTCAGGCGCATTGTTGGCGCATTGTTATTTTGAGGCAACTGAAATAGACTGCGCCATTGACCAACAAAACCATGGTCTAAAGTCAATAACACAGTATTTTTTGTGTTATTTAAAGGACATGTTAGTAATACATAGGTGGGCAGGTAATTTTTTCGTCATTAAACCAGAAAAAGTGGATTTGGACATGCCCTAAGTGTCTAGACACGCCCTAATCTAGACACAGTTAACCATGATCAGTAACTCTTAATTTTGATAGTCCACTCTAGACATTCTACTCACTCTACTGTCTCATGTCAAGACATGTAAACTGTCTTCTTAATATCTGCTAACTTTCAACAGACATTCTTTGCAACTTATTCAACTAAACCAAGCCCTAACAAATAACCCCAACCTAACAGTTAGTTGCCATCACTCTGGATGAATATTGTTGGTGCTACAGGATTTGAATTTGAGCGTGGGATTAACCATGGACCAACTCTAGCCATCCGAACAGCACCTTCTTTGTCTGTTTGTCTATTTTTTCGAACAGACTATTGTAGGTTAAAAGTTAATTCTAAAGTTGTATTCTATTGGGGTTTTTTTACATTTTGACATGTATTTTATATTATCTTAACTTTATACAGCACTTTGGTCAACTTATGGTTGATTTTAAATGTGCTTTATAAATCAATTAAATAAATGAAAAGAGTTGAAGATGTTGAAGATCTTTGCAATATCTATACGGTAGTTTTTTCCCCCATGTCCCGTCAAAGTCAAAATTGTGGCCAGTGAGCATGCTGAGTGGCTAGTAATTGCGAAGCTTATGAGCATGTCTGGTCTAGTTTTTACTATCCACATCCAGTTTTTTTTTTTTTTTATGCACTGTATTTTATAGTTTTTCTGTAATACTTTTCACCATCTACTTTATAATTAGTATAATTAAACACTTTATAATAGTGTTTAAGTGCCTGTCCTGGAGCCAAAAATTAAATCTAAATGAATTTGAAGTTGGCGATTTTTATGGACATTTGATGGTTTAACCTTCCTTTTAGTAAACTCTTCCTACTTTACATGCATAAAGCGAGAAAGAACATCAATGAAACAAGTTTTATATTGGCCCCTGAGCTTATTTAATTTTCCTTCCTTTTAATTTGTTTTTCAAAACACTCCAAGCAGTGAAGATCAAACATCAGAGGAAGCTTAAATGACCTCCACAATCAATGAACTCAGCAATGGCTGAGAGATGAGATTCAGGCTATTACTGAATTTTTTTTCGGTTCTCAGGGTAAAGTACTGTTTATGCCTCAATTTTAGTTGAAATAGAGTGTCAGTAGTTCAAGCCCAAGATTACAAGTTTGCATCTTAATAAAAAAAAGCCTGTTTAAATATCCATCATCCTATTTGATGACCTTGGACAATGCTAATTTCAAAACACAGTTAGGCAGCTTAATATTATGATTTGTTTACCAAGTACTTACAAGCAGCACAAACTCTTTTGAGAATCTCATCTTTAAAATCCTATTAATATATAGGCCTACTATAAGAACTCCATAGGGTCTAAACATGAGAAGGACATCCTATTGGAGTCTATATATTACTTTATACTTTACTTTTATTGGCCAGTTCTTGTGCAGTTGTTATTTTATCTGATTCTTAGAAATTACTTTCATTGGTGTTGGCTAATCTATTCAGGATGTTTCAGTCATAAATAATATGTTTGACTTGTTAATTTAGATGCTATCACATGAAGCACTTTTTTTTGCTTATCTAACAAAACATGTTTTACCATGCTGAATGCACCAGGAGGCTCGTCATATTTATCATAAGGAAAGTTTAACAAGATACAAAGAAGCTGTGTTTCTCTGCTTGGAGTGGTGGCTAAGAATAGTGAAATTAATTGTACCATCCTATCTCGAAAAGTCAGATTTGAAGGAGATTTAATCCGTAATTAATTGTTAATTTCTTGGTATTATGTACTAGAGAATCTGTCCAGAGTAATCCATTTACAAAATAGCTTGTTTATATTCAGGTCGAGAGATCATCCAAGTGAGGACCTGAGCAGCCACAGCAGTTGTGCATCTCCTTCAGCACAAAGAGGAAATATCTACACTCATGCTGGAAGCATTCTTCGGTAATGCACATGAAAATAGTTTACAGCCAAGCAGGTTATACCGCCCACTTCCTACTTCTTCCTTGTCTTGACCTTTGCGTTTCTGTGTACAGTAGTATATGGATACTCAATGTCACTGAAGATAAGCCTGACAGAACTTGGAAATGGGAATGGGAATGAGGAGTCTTTCCACCCTATGGATATTATGAGAGGTAAGATCATATTTGTATTGTGAATATAATGACTACAACCCCTGCAATCTCTTCAGCTGTGATTAGATTCAGAAAATGCCTTATTATATTTTAAATGGTTGATACATGATAAAAAGCAAGGTGTTCACATTTGCTATAAGGTGTTTGCTATAAGCAAAAGTCAAAGTTTAGGCATTAGCCTTTTACAAATTATTTTAAATGTCCTTGGACCATTCCTCTTTATGAGTGACCTTTGCTTGTTGTAACTCTTCAAAAGTATTTTTTTTGTGTGTGTGTGTTTTATTTTTTATTTTTTTACATTAAATCTAATAGCTACAGATGGGTGTGGTGCAAACAGGGATAAAAAGTACTCAATGCCGACAGTTAAATATACTGCTGGATCTTTAATGATGTGGCAATATCTTTTTGCTGGACATCTTGTTCAGATACATGGTATCATGGATTCTAGCAAATACCATCAGATAAAAATTCAAAACCTGTTAATCTTATAATAGGCCCCTAATCTTCCATCAGGACAATGATCCAAAACACAAAAAATGTGTCACTGAGCACAAAACGAAGCTTCTGCCATGGCCATCCCAGTCCCAGTCCCCTGCCCTGAACCCTAGAAAATGAGAGTGATGAACTAAAGAGAAGAAACACCAACATGGATCTGGGAATCTGAAGGATCTGGAGACATTCTGTATGAATGAATGATCTCTGATCTCGTGTCAGGTGTTCTCCAAACTCATCAGGCATTAGAGAAGACTCATTTATTTTATAATGTGATGTACCCCCTTTCAATTGTTTTACTTCAATGAAAGGTTAGAATAATTTTGTGAATTCTTTTAATGAAAGATCCCTGGTCAATCGCAGATGATTTTATTTCCATCTTTACTAGGTTTCTATGCAGAAGATGGATGTATGTTTTCTCAGTCCTCTTACCAAAACGTATGTGCCATTTAAAAAAGCATACTTAAAAACATGTCAATTAATTCCTTACAGTTTTTTCCAACTGCTTACACACGTTTTCAAAACTGTGCTCCTTTTTTTTAAACTCTATGTGTGTGCGTGTGCGCATGTGCGTGTGTGTGTGTGTGTGTGTGTGTGTGTGTGTGTGTGTGTGTGTGCGTTAGTAAGAGAGAGAGAGAGAGAGAGAGAGAGAGAGAGAGAGAGAGAGAGAGAGAGAGAGAGTGTACATGGCCATATGCATGTGTGTGAGTGAGATTTCTGTGTTGAAGCGATGTGTTAAGTGCTTGTAGTTCTTCACAGTAAAGCAGGTGAAAAGAGAAAGGGGAGAAGAGAGAGGGAGAAGGAGTGTCATAAAAGTACAGAGGGTTGCGGGTGTGTTTCACTCCTTCCCTTGTAGCATGCCATGAGTGGATGTTTTTGGCACCTGCATATGGTTCTCTCTTTATCTTCTACAAAATATAAGAAAGCCAAAGACAAAAAGTCATTTTGCAGTGGACTGTAAGTATATTCACATTGTAAAACAAATCCTAAATGTCTACAACTTCATTGATTTCAAATGTAAAACTTAAAAATCTGGTGAATATTATATCAACTAATATTCACACTATCAAATCAACAAACTCTACAGATGACTCTACTCACTCCTGAGATTTAAGCAAAGAATTAGCAAATACATGACATATGGCCACGTGGCATACATGCTAATAGCATGAGGACACTGAAAAAATACAAGTGACTTGACAAAAGTTCATGTTTTGTGGAATGTTGCAAGTTTTTTAGAGGGTACGATGTGTGAGGGTAACAGGACTGAGTGAAAACATGGGGACATGACTAAAATGTGTATTTAATATAACATATAGCAATCAGGGCATTACATTATGCTGTGGTATCTGGCATCAAGATGTTAGCAGCAGATCCTTTAAGTCCTGTAAGTTGTGAGGTGGGGCCTCCATGGATCAGACTTTTTATCCAGCACATCTCAAGATGCTTGATTGGATTGAGATGTGGGGAATTTGGGGGCCTTCTTCAATCTCCAAAACTGCAGCTCTTGCAGTTTTGGAGATGGAACTCCAAAACTCCAAGTAAAAACAACTTTCCAGCATTTGTCCTTTGTCCAGTTCTGATGCTCACGTGTCCACTGTTGGCGCTTTCTCTAGTGGACAGGGGTCAGCACTGACACTGGTCTGCTTCTATGAAGCCCCATACGCAACAAACTGCGATGAACTGTGTATTCTGACACCTTTCTATAAGAACCAGCATTAACTTCTTGACCAATTTGAGCAAGAGTAGCTCGTTTGTTTGATCGGACCACGCAGGTCAGCCTTCGTTCCCCACGTGCATCAACGAGCCTTGGCCGCCCATGACCCTGTCACTGGTTCACCACTGTTCCTTCCTTGGACCACTTTTGATAGATACTGACCACTGCAGACCAGGAACACCCCACAAGAGCTGCAGTTTTGGAGATGCTCTGACCCAGTCGTATAGCCATCACAATCTGGCCTTTGTCAAACTCACTCAAATCACTAAATTTTTCCTGATTCTAACACATCAACTTTAAGGACAAAATGTTCACTCGCTGCCTAATATATCCCATTTAACACCAAAATGTAATGTCTAATGATAAAATATAATTAAAAAATATATATATTATAACCTTCTCCCTTTAAATATTTGGTCAGTTCAAAAATAATTTATGCAATATTATATTGTTTATTTGAGCAGTTTCATGTCCTTGTATTATTTTACTGGTCGAGATTGAAATAATTTAAAAAGTAATTGGTAATACATGCAATACATTTTAGAGAGTAATTAGTAATGTAATCTAATTGCACTGTTGAAGATGTAATTTATAGCTAGCAAGTAACTTAACCAACACTGCTGATAACTACCATTCTGCAATACAAATACAAATACAATGGTTATGAACCAGGATAAATAAACATGTCAGCTGCTCTTGAAAGCACCCCTATGTGGATAATGAAAAACAACAGCATAAACTGCAACTGTACATTCAACTGAATGATTCAGCACTAATAGTTCAGATGTGCTAGAGGCTGAATGTTAAATTCAGCCTCTAGCAAAAAAAAATAACGATATCTTACTGTTTGAGGAGGCAGGTCAGCCAAGTAAAAACAACTTTCCAGTGTGTTTACTATTCTTGTATTGACAGAGGTTACACATGCATTGCCTCATACAAAAAACACATGTGCACACAACATTTGGTGCAATGTTATTATGTCATGTGGTGGTTAATCATTCTTCAGCTGTTTTGACACATAGATAATAATTGATGAATTATATCACTTTCGTCTCGTGTTACTGGGCTCAGAGAACATCAGTGCTGACTATGCAGTGTGGAGTAATGCATTTATATAAAAACTTGTTTTCCTTTTTTTAGATGGCAGATGACGA
The DNA here is from genome assembly GCA_023029165.1 of Gobiocypris rarus. Lineage (NCBI taxonomy): Eukaryota > Metazoa > Chordata > Actinopteri > Cypriniformes > Gobionidae > Gobiocypris > Gobiocypris rarus. The sequence continues at coordinate 13,257,466 of CM040918.1, read as the reverse complement.
ACTTATCTTCTGAGCTTCCAATGGAACAAGAAAGGAAGAGGAGAATAGTTCGGCCTGCAGGTCCCCCGGATGGAGGCTATGGCTGGTTCATTGTGCTTTCCACTTTCCTTGTCTTTGGGCTGACATTCGGTGTAATCAAGTCCTTTGGTGTGTTCTTCGTAGAAATCCACTACTACTTTGCAACCACAGCGACTGCAAGCTCATGGATCACATCCATCTCAGTGGCAACGGTACATTTTGGGGGTATGTATGCGCCAAATTCAATTTCGACCAGCAGGGGGCTCCCTCCACTTACACTCTCAGTAACCTTTGCACTTTGAATGCTTAACTGCAGACATACATGTACTGATTTATTTGTTTGTATACATCAAAATGAAGATGTTCACTTTTGATCTTTTTTGCGATTAAGATGCATGTCAACACACAAGCTTGTAGTCTTTTAATATTTGTTAGGGACACACTTGTGTTATTTTATAATTAATTTCATATATAATCTGGGTCAAAGCTTCTCCAAAACTGCAGCTCTTGTGGAGTGTTCCCAGTCTGCAGTGGTTAGTATCTATCAAAAGTGCTCCAAGGAAGGAACAGTGGTGAACCGGCGACAGGGTCATGGGCGGCCAAGGCTTGTTGATGCATGTGGGGAGCGAAGGCTGGCCTGTGTGGTCCGATCAAACAGATGAGATACTGTAGCTCAAATTGCTCAAGAAGTTAATGCTGGTTCTGATAGAAAGGTGTCAGAATACACAGTGCATCGCAGTTTGTTACGTATGGGGCTACATAGCCAAAAACCAGTCAGGGTGCCTGACCTATGTCCACCGCTTAAAGTGCCAACAGCATGTGGGCATCAGAACTGGACCACGGAGCAATGGAAGAAGGTGGCCTGGTCTGATGAATCACGTTTTCTTTTACATCAAATGGATGGCCGGGTGCATGTGCGCCGCTTACCTGGGGAACACATGGCACCAGGATGCAAGATGGGAATAAAGCAAGCCGGCGGAGGCAGTGTGTTGGTTTGGGCAATGTTCTGCTGGAATGTGGATGTGAATGTTCTTTTGACACGTACCACCTACCTAAGCATTGCTGCAGACCATGTACAACCTTTCATGGAAACGGTATTCCCTGGTGGATGTGGCCTCTTTCAGCAGGATAATGCGCCTGTTCAGGAATGGTCTGAGGAGCACAATAACGAGTTTGAAGTTTTGACTTGGCCTCCAAATTCCCTAGATCTCAATCCAATCGAGCATATGTGGGATGTGCAGGACGAAACAAGTCCGATCCATGGAGGCCCCACCTCGCAACATACAGGACTTAAAGGATCTGCTGCTAACATCTTGGTGCCAGATACACAGCACACATTCAGGGGTCTAGTGGAGTCCATGCCTCGACGGGTCAGGGCTGTTTTGGCAGCAAAAGTAGGACCAACACAATATTAGGAAGGTGCTCATAATGTTATTTCTGATCGGTGTATATACATGCAGTTTTCACACAAAATCAAAGCTGCAAGCACATGTGATTTGCTAATTTGTAATTTGAGATTAAAATGCATGCTTTTAATAATTGTTAGACACACACTCATATTCTCCAGCACCATCAGACCTTTGGTGAAATATATCTAACAGTGCAGGAACTCGAAATATGAGTTTGTGTCTCCCAGTAGACAGGGGCTGACAGAGCACTTGGCTACTGGCAGTACAGTATGTCATGACTGTGTGCTTCATGTTTGTCTTTATTCAGCCCCAGTAGGCTCTGCATTGAGCACATACTTCGGCCACCGGCCAGTGGTCATGGTGGGGGGTCTGCTGAGCAGCATTGGGATGGTGGCCGGGTCATATGCCCAGGATCTGCTACAGCTGTACATCACTGTGGGGTTCCTTACAGGTAAGAGCACAGCCAGCAGTAGAGCATATGGCTGTGCTCCTGCACACACACAAACACACACATTCACACTTCCCATCTTTCAACATTGAATCACAACTAGAAAAGGTCATTAGACAATTATAGCGACTGTATTCATGAACCTCTCAGATTCAGGAACACTGCAGTGGGAAGAGCATATGATGTGACAGGAAAATGGTAGGAAAAGAAAAAGAAAAAAAAGATAATTTAACCTGGTAGACTTTAGTTAAACTAGTGTTAAAAACAATAAAAATGTGTTTTGTTCATTATTGGCACATTTAGTCTAATTATTCATCTTTAATTTATCATTCTTAATTATTTGTTTGAGTAAGTGATTCATTTAGTTAAATTCACTAATTGCCACCTTATTAGTTTAGTCTTATCTTATATTTTATGAACAATTGTTTTGCTTTTGGTTTAATTTAATGTTATTTATTAATCAGTTTTTATTAAAATATTAATTATTATTTTAATATTATTCACTAATTATGCACTATTTTGCACCATTTGCAAAAAAAAAACCTAAGCTGCAAACAAAAATATATATTGGTTTTGTCAGACTAATAAAACACTAAATTATATTTTCTTCAAATTAATTAATTCATTCATTCATTAAAATTGACTATAGACTATATTAACTTGGTCAGTAAGTTCAAATTATCAAAGTATCCTGAAAAAAATGTCATCATTCCTACATTAAGCTGTAGGTATATTAAGCTGCACAACTGTTTTCAACATTGATAATAATAAGAAATGTTTCTTGAGCAGCAACTCAGCATATTACAATGAGTTATGAAGTCATGTGACTGAAGACTGAATTAATGGGTTTCCCCATTGCAGGAATAAATTACAAAATAAAATATAAAAAATGTAATATTACTGGTTTACTGTATTTTTCATCAAATAAATGCAACCTTGGTGAGCATAAGAGACTTATCTAAAAAAAAAAAAATCTTACTAACCCCAAACTTTTAAATGGGTTTGTAAAATGATTGTAGTCTGCCTCTGGCTCAATGCCATGATAAAAGTCTAGTCTAGTTTGTAATTTACAGCAGTAACACAACTTGCAGAACAAGTTGAAATGTCCCATGGCTACAAGCATTACAATGTTTTTAAATAAATGTGTATTCAGTAAGTCAGTATTGCTAGATGTTCATAATACACATAACCTTGCTATACTGCTGTCCATTTAGCAAGTGGCATTTAAACAATGTTTTACCTTTACAAAACGAATGACTAGTCAAAGAAATATTTACTTACTCTGAATGTCCTGTTCGTTTTGTCCTCTGCAGGATTTGGCTACGCCCTGACCTGGACCCCTACTGTCACCATGCTGGGCTGGTACTTTGAAAAGCAACGGCCAGTGGCCAACGCTTTAGCCAGCACAGGAGAATGCATTCTCACCTTCATCCTGAACCCATCCTTCCAGCTCATGGTGGATCAGTATTCCTGGAGGGGAGCGATGCTGATCCTGGGAGCTCTGCAGCTCAACTTGTGCTTGTGTGGAGCTCTACTGAGACCACTCAACAGACATGTTCCTTCCAAAGAGCTGGTAGAGAAGACAGATAATGAGCTAGGGCTATTATCTCATACTCACACAGACTTTAGAAGTACAAAAGACAGGTCAGACTTGAAAAAAACAGTTCCACTGAAGGTCAAAATCATAAGTTACGTGGACTACACGCTTATTGCTAACGCCCGCTTCATGGTCTACTCAATGTTTGGTGTCTTTGCTGCTCTTGGCTTCTTCGCTCCTGCTCTCTTTCTGGTACCGTACGCCCGCAGTAAAGGAGTGGAGGAGTACCAGGCAGCCGCACTTATGTCCATCTCTGCGGTGCTTGACCTGTTAGGCCGGGTGCTCTTCGGGTGGTTGGCTAATCTGCAGCTGGTAAAGACAGTCCATCAGCTGACTGTCACAGTGATTCTTTTGGGCATTGTTCTGTTGCTCTGCCCACTAGCAACCACTTTCACCCAGCTAGCGCTGTTCAGTGCGGGTTACGGACTGGTGTTCGGCGCGACTGTGTCCATTCACATCACGGTACTTGCAGAAGTGGTGGGGGTGGAGAGGCTAGGGAGCGCTCTGGGTTTCTTCATGCTCATCCGGAGCAGTGGTGGCCTTCTTGGACCACCTTTGGCAGGTGAGATGTTTAAAAGTAATTTGATCACTATGACTATCCTGAGCAGAGCAAAAAGTAACACACACACACATCTATATATGTTATATGCGATTAATCGTGATTAATCGGAATTTAGTCAAATTAATTAATCGTGATTAATCTAACATAAAAGTTTTTGTTTACCCACAGTAATATATGTGTTACTTTATAAGTTACTTTATAGTCTGACAATGTGCAAACACAAGACGTCCTGTGTTGTTTAGAAAGCTCTTCCTCTTGTTATCAGTCATCCTAATGCATATACCCTTCCCTCGTCGTATTTCTTTGATGAGGTTTCTCATTAATGCCCGCAGGACTCAGTTTACAGTAATACTGTGTTATCTTCCAATAGCATTGCCTATCAAAGAAATGCACTCGACTATTGTGTTAATTTCATGGATTATTGGTCACTACATAAATGGCTTTTCCTCTTTCAATAGCGAGCCACGCTTTGACTGCCCTGACCAAATTTAAACCATTCATTTGGTTTCATTGGCTGTAACTTTTCTGTGCCCAATGCTCAGTTCAGGACACATCACAAACGGTAGTGCAACAATACATCAACGGAGCTACAAAAGTGGCCAAAGAATCAACAAACAACCAGCCAAGAACAACAAAACATATAAAAGCTGTAATTGATTACTAGATGATAAGCTCTGATAGGGCAACTTCAAATAGATGGTATTGTAATGTGGCATTTTGCCCTCACTTAACAGTTTTTCTCTTAAGAGCATCTGCCAAAACATGGCACAAGTTGGAAGATTGTTCCCCTGTGCAGCCAAAAACCTCTCCCACGCTAGAGGCAGCTCAACACTAAATCATCCAGAAAAGCCTCATCTGTCCTTTTAGAGGCATCAATTGCCAACACCATGTCCATATCTGTATTCTGAAAGACTAATGTACTTAATATGAATATCTTGGGGGTTAAGTCCATTAAATAAAGCACAGACTGATGTTTGGGAGGAGAGGAGAGCCTTTATTTTAGGCACTACAGGTTAGGAGTGTAATCTGTTGGGCTCCATAACCAGTGGTGTAATTACACCATAAATTAGCTCTGCGGCAGTTATTCTCAGTGACTTTTAATCGGGTTGGAAAACTCCTTTACTGTGGCATTATAAAAGATGACTCAAATAATCTCTAAATCACTGACTTCATAGAGGCTCTGTTCCTTGGTGCTTTAATTGACTGATCATTTAAAATAATGTAAATGTGCATTCAGAAAGCAGGGTTGGGCAGAGAACGGGAGCTGGGATGATAAATGAATAACTGCAGGCTAGTTAGTGGTGCTTAGGCAAGCGTCACTATTGTGCCCAAGCAACCACCCAGAACACCCTAGAAACCACAGACAAATGCCCTTGCAACCACTTACAACAGCCTTTACAACAGAATTGTTGAGGGGAGTTTGGTATGGGCAAGTATGTGTTTTAATTGCAAGCTAATAGCTTTGATTTCAGACATTATATCCATTATGAGTGCATAGAAAATGTGATAAAACAATTTTTTGTTATAAATTAAAATTGTATTTTAGATTTATTTTTTAAGATGTTCACAGGCAGTCAAAAACAATATCTACTGTGATTTGTCGTTTATAACAATATGAAGAATATATTTTGGTCTGTCTGCCTAAAATTACACAAATTGAAATTTGGGTTTGGTCTGGAGGTCAAATACATTCTACAGTTTCACAAAACATGTTTATTGAGCTGCCTTTATAGTTCACCCAAACATTTCTGTCATTAATTACTCACCCTCATGTCGTTCTAAACCTGTAAGACCTTTGTTCATCTTCAGAACACAAATTAAGATATTTTTGACGAAATCTGATTCGTTGCATTAGCACTTCCAGGTTCTACGTCAGAACGGCGGCTCATTATTGGAAAGCTTTTGTGTCAGCATCACACACATTGTTGTGCTCACATGAACAGCGTCGGCCAATAATGAGCCAGCGTTGAACAAAAGTCTTACGGGTTTGGAACGACATCAGGGTGAGTAATTAATGACAGAATTAAAAATTTGAGGTGAACTAACCCTTTAATGGTGAGAAAAGGCAAATGCAGGATGGATGGATGTAGTGAAATATATAACCTATTTTTGTTATAATTGTATTTTATGAATGACTTTTTGATTTTCCTTTTTTGTTATTTTTATGGCCTGTTCACACCGGGACGTTTATCGCATGTGCTTATCGCCAACGTTTAACACATGGTGGCTAAACAAAAGGCGGCAATGTAAGTGTGTACACCGACACGCAAATTGCAAATCAGGTCAGTTTTTCTTTGTTTGACGCACCGCGTTCAAAACAGGCCGACCAATGAGATTGCCTTTGTTCACATGCCTGGAGCTGCTGAAGTTACTGTAAAAGACGACTTGGTGGCGCTCATGCACAAAATGGTCTTGCCGCGTACACATTGATACAACGAAGAGGTAGCAAGTAGACAAAGAAGATGAGCTGCTAATGCTGCTTGCCAGTTAGCAAAAAGTGTGTGAAAGGTTTTGGCAAGCATGTAAATACTGTCTCTCTTCTTCTTCTGTGTTACAAGCGATTGTCAAAAGCGTAAAGTTTGCGCAGCACCATCTTACCGGGAGCGCCATCTACTTAGCCTAGAAATCTAGACGCACCCTAGCGGCAGCAAATCTAATTTGCATCCAGTGTCGTCTAGCAACTCTCCATATACTTGCGAGCTGGAAAAAACAAACTCTGTTCAGGCCAATCACATCGTGCATAGAGTTGGTGGGCGGGCTTAACATAATGACGGCAGAGTTGCGGAGATTCCGCATGCTACTTGTAAACAAAGAAGCTAGCGAACAGCGGTCTTTCGAATAGTTTTGGCCGCTACTCTGCAAGACTTGGAAGCTTTTCTTTGAGAAAAGCACAAAGAACAGCACTGAAATCATTCTTAAGAAGGGAAGATGTGTTCGGAGTTTTGCTGACCGGATATGGCGAAATTTATAATCTATCAACTAGCTCCGCTTCATGTTGCTCTGGTTGGTTGTAGCGCTATCCAATTGCGTGCAGAGGGAATTTGAAAGACAACCGTTTATCCCGCACCTCGGCCCTATCAATGGTGAGTTCCTAGACCCAACATCTTGATGTGGGTCTGGCTTGTCAGGCTATCTACTGAATTTACACGTTCAAAAAATCACTTGGGTGTGGACACAAAGACATGTCTCAAAAAACGCTGGCGATAAGCGCACACTCTGTCAGTTTAAATCTAGACTAAAAACGCATCTCTTTACTATGGCATACGCATAGAACATTTTTAACTTTCTTTATTCAAATCAAATGACTGATTGTTAGGCTGCATTAACTAGGTCAGCCGGAACCGGGAACACTTCCCATAACACCTGATGTACTCGTTACATCATAAAAAGAGTGGCATCCACACTAATGTTAGTCTCTCTGTGTATCCCGAGGTTTACTCCAGTCGGCCGGATCCAGGCCGTGTCCGGATCGGATGGTGGACCTGCATCTGGACATGACCAGCTCATCCTGGAGTGTCTGCTGAGACCGTGTCCATTAGTGTCTCCTCTGAATTTGCCTCACCGCACATCCTTAATTAACCCGTCTCGGCTCAATAACTCCGATCTTTCAAGTATTCATATTCTTGTGTAATCGACGCGCCATCCTAAATGAACCCGTCTCGTGCGTGATACCCAAAATTTTGAATATTCCTATCTAATATGATTTATGACCTGCAAGGTTGCCAGAGTAATAATTATGCACTGTTAATAATAGGCCAGAGGAGAACTGGCACCCCGACTGAGTCTGGTTTCTCCCAAGGTTTATTTTTCTCCATCATGCCCTGATGGAGTTTTGGTTCCTTGCCACTGTCGCCTTTGGCTTGGCTTGCTCAGTTGGGGACACTCAAATTATGATCCAAGTTACTTAACTAAATATACAAATAGAATTTATTAATTTGGTCATATATAATTCTATAAACTATCCAAATTAAACTAGCCAAATCAAATTTTGTTGCAATCTTGTCCTGTTTAACACTGTGAAGCTGCTTTGAAACAATCGTCATTGTAAAAGCGCTATATAAATAAAGTTGATTGACGATAATCGCACACAATAATGGCCTCGGTGTGTACAGACCTTTAAGCTATATTTTATGCATTAATTTATCCCTTATACTACATGAAACTTCAAACATAATTGGTAATAATGAAATCATTTCTTCTACTGTTTCTACAGGAATCTTCATAGACAAAATGAGCGACTATGGTGCTGGTTTTCTGATGGCGGGCGTAGCTCTTCTCGTCTCCGCCTTGTTTTTGCTTGTTTTACATCAGATGAACAAAAAAGGGATGGAAAGGGGAAACGATATCCACTAGGAGAACGGGAAAGGACACAAGGACTGGAATTCCAATTTTGGAAAAGTTAGAAAGAGGAGGCTAGTGATGTGAATTTAGGGTCACTTATTTTGCAGTGTCATGTTGCTGTGGACAAATATGTTGCATTCATGTTTTACCACACGTGCGGCCATTAAGCAGAAATTATGATTGGAGGTGTGTAAGTGATGGGTGTAAATTGATAACTTGGCCTAATGGTGCTGACATGCATTGTCTGTCCATTTCTGAAGTAAACTCTCACTCTTAATGAGGCTGAGTGGACAGACCTTTCTCACCTAAGTGAACATGCTGGGAAGTCCTGTAATGATGCCATTCCAAGCAATATTTCATCACATCTCTGGACAATGCCTTAATGGACTAATGGAAGCTGACTCAAGGTTTAGCTACAGCCAAAGATGATCACATGCATCCGAGAACAATTCCTTGTGTATAATAATAGGAAGAACATATTTTGGTCTCGCTGCCTGTAATTGCACAAATTAAAATTTGGATTTGAAACGTTTTTAATGTACAGGTCAAATACATGGAGCGTACATGTCAAATACGTCCTACAGTTTCATAAAACATTCTCATTGATCGCCCTCTAACGGTGAGAAAAGGGAAATGCAGGATGGATGGCTATAGTTAAAAATGCATGTTTTCCTAATTACATTTTCCCCCCGTTATAAATAAAATTAAAAAATTGCTTAACTCACGTGGGATTAAAACAGTATTTTAAATGCTGTTTATTTTACATGGATATCTGTCATATCAGTCATTACAACATAAAAATGACTGAGGGCACGTTTAATAGAACACACAACAACAGTATTTTAAAGAGAAAATCATCTTTAAAATATTTTATCCTGAATCTATAGGGGATAAATAGGTTTCTGAAGGCATAGACTAAACACAAAGGCACATCCTGCTGAAGAAAGCCACACGATAGGCAGCACTGTCTAGATCTTTCCTGTTTATATAGTGTGATGAAACGGTAACCGTTCAAAGCAAAACCATCTTTACAAGATATCAAAGCATATTTTCGTCTTCACAATAATCTATTGCCAACATCTGCACTTTGATGCGTTTTATGCATGCTGGTCTGTGTGTATCACATATAAGTGGTTTTCCAAATTAGAAATTAAAATAACAGAAATAAATTTCAGTTTGCTGGATAACATGAATCTGAGAAAGCAAACATTATGCTCTAGACAAAATGAGACTTCAACAGCATACAAATGAAAACGTTCTTCACGGTTTAGTCTGTTCACATACACATAGGCTCAGTGTTTGCCCTTTCCCTTATACCTACATTATTTTGTTATCTTTTATTTTCCCTCATTTCCCTTTATTTTAACACACTGACAGAAAACACAAATGTGTTCACACAAAGAGGCCAACTGATATTAGAACTGACAAGTGAAATTAACGTTTCAGAGAGTGCGCCTCCATTTCCACAGTCCAAAAGCGGATATTATATTAAATACTACCGTAGATCTCAAATGAAATGTTCATGTTTTGTTAGACATCTGTTACGGGTGCTGATAAGATGAAAGGCATTGTCTAGAACTACATATCTGCTCATATCTGGTTTAGGTCGGGACATAATTTTGGTTTTAATAATGAGATCTGTATTCTAATATTCACAAAATAAGTTCATATTTTTCATAATTGTCATATTAAGTATTCTAAATTAGCTTTTATTTATTAATTTTGTAACGCACTTTTGTTCAAGTTTTGTTCTTTTTTTTAATATATATATATTTTTTGTCTTTATTTCAAATACCAAACAAAATGTTTTAATAGTTTTAGTTAACAAATAACAACACTGAACTTATCATTTTATCTTTCATTATAATATTGACATTTTACAGTAAATTCACTGTGGATGTATTACTTCAAGCAGAAATAGGCTGCATATACACTGTATCGTTTTTGACACTTGATCCCATCAGTAAATCCCAAAGAGAAGAAGAAATAATGCTGTAATGAGAGAAAATAGTTCTCTTGCTGTTTTCCTGTGACCTGGCCCATCCTTTTAACCACAGCTGAGGCGATGAGTCCTTTGAAGTCTGTAATTGGAAACAGTTGATGGAGTAAAGTGGAATAACAGATCCCAGATTCGTTTCTCCAGTCATATCTCCCTCCCGTAAATCCCGACCTCTTCTCTTTGACCTTCGTGTTGTCCAGGTTTGGCAGGAACCCTAGAAACAGACGTTCAGAATGATGCATGTGTGACCTTGTGCTTGATGTCAACGTTCAGTGAAGCCTCTGGATGAAAGCTGAATGAGACTGAATCTAATATATTAAAAACAAAAGGAAAAATCCCTGAGAAATTGGACAGAAATTACAAAGGGGCAGAAAACCTGATTAATGGGACCAGCTCTTCAGAAACTAGAATAGGCAAAGACTATGTGCAGACTCGGCAAACATAACCTTTTAATAGTGACAGGCAAACACAGACAGACCTGAGCTGTGTTTCCCAAAAGGATTGTAAGCCAGTGGTTTTTATAGGCTTACAAAACTTTCATGAAATGTCTGCACTAAAAGGGACAGACTGTGTTCTTTCTGCACACACTAGGTAGAAAAAGAATAAACTTGTATACCTCATTAGATAAGAAAATATTTATGGAAGCTTTTTTCAGAATAAAATTTTTGAGAGTTTCTCTCACAATACAGTGGGGGGTTATCATGTAGGCCTAAACTCACAATTATATAGTTCCCATCAGAAATAAATTTTGCAAGGGACTTCATAATGAGAGTCAATTTCTATGCTCTGACGTAGATCCAATGCTTGGTCTTTTTTAAACTTGATTTAAAAAGCAAACAATCATGTTGATCGGTATTTGTGCAGACTGACCACAAGTAGGGTATAAGTAGTAAGTATAACCTCATGAAACCTTTTAAATGTAAAAGTTTAAAAAAAAAGTATTGATGGAAAGAACTTAACAATTATAGTTACATGTTGGCTAACGAAAATAAACAAATGAACCATTTACATGAATCATTACATATCAGAAATAATGACATATCTGGTTACAGATCAGGTATTAGAATTAACTGTGAGGGCTGGACGGAACAACAGAGAACCCAAGAGCAGATCAGTTCAAACTGTATTTATTTGGACAAAAAGTAAAGTAAAAGGAAACAATATTTAATTGGGCAGCCGAGCTGCCAAGCAAGGGGAAATAGCTGATGACGTAATCCAAGGACAGGCAAAAGTCAGCAACAGGTAGACAGTCCAGACAGGCCACAATGCAAGAGGCCAACCCAGGAGAGTGGTCAGGAGGCAGGCAGGTTCAGGACCAGCAAAAATGACACAGTCCAAAGTACCGGGCAGAGAATAATCCCAGCACAGGTACAACCTCAATCACACAAGGCAAAATCCAAAAGGAGATGAGAGAACTGGGCTGCAGGACTGGACCAGACTAGTAAAAACAGAACAGGATCAAAACTTGACAAGGCAAAAATAGATTCACATATGTAAGGCTGGAGCATGACAGAAAAACAGTCAAAACACTCTGGCAGAGAAGGCAGATAAGGAAGGAAGCTAAATAGTGTGAGAAATTAAATGAGAGGAGAAACAGGTGAGAGAGTTGTGCAAGAGCCCTGATTATAATGCAGGCATCAAGAGCGGGAAACTTAAATGGAGAGACAGGTAAGAGTTGTGCACAGTAGTGCTGATTAAGAATACAGCACAGCTGTGGTGCAGTGGAAAACTACAGGGAAACATGAATGAGAGAAAAAGCAGGATGAGCAATGATCAAACCCGAGTCCTGACAGTACCCCTCTCCCCAGGAACGCCTCCAGGCATCCTGGGTTGAGGAGCAGATCGGTGGAAATCGTCGATCAGCGAGCGGTCCAGGATGTCCCGAGTCGGGACCCAACATCTCTCCTCCGGACCGTACCCCTCCCAATCAACCAGATACTGGAATCCCCTTCCCCGCCTTCTGCTATCAAGGATCTTCCTGACAGTGAAGGCAGGAGTGCCTCAACCATCAGGGAGGAGGGGAGAAGAAATAGAAGTAGAGGGGAAACAGAGGAACGAATAAAGGGTTTGATGCAGGAGACATGGAAGACGGGTGAACACGATGAAAGGGGGTATGGGAGCCGAAGCCGCACCGCCACCGGACTGATCACCTTGACAATAGGGTATGGCCCAATGAACGCGGTGCCAACTTCCTAGATGGCACCCTAAGAGGCAGGTCCCTAGTGGAGAGCCACACCTTTGTCCACAGATATATTTAGGTGCTTCAGCCCGACGGCGATCCGCCAATCTCTTGGTGCGTTCCCTGGTTCGCAGCAGCACCTCCCTGGCCCGCCTCCAGGTCCGCCGGCATCGATCAATGAATGCCTGAACCGAGGGAACCGCAGCTTCGGGACCTTGTGAGGGAAACAGAGGGGTTGATAACCAAGACAGCACAAGAAAGGAGACAATCCAGTAGACGACACGGCAAGGAATTATGTGCATACTCAGCCCAGGTGAGTTGCTGGCTCCAGGATGAGGGACTGTGAGAAGCAAGACACCGGAGAATCCGCCCAAGATCCTGGTTTGCCCGCTCTGTCTGACCGTTGGTCTGTGGATGGAATCCCGACGACAGACTAGCAGTAGCACCAATCTGTCGACAGAATTCCCTCCAAAAGTGAGAAACAAACTGGGGACCCCTGACGGAGACCACGCCCTCCGGAAGACCATGAATCCGGAAGACATGGTCCACGACCACCCGAGCAGTCTCCTTGGCCGAAGGGAGTTTGGGAAGGGGAATGAAATGAACCGCCTTAGAAAACCGGTCCACCACAGTGAGAACCACGGTATAGCCACTGGACTCCGGTAACCCTGACACGAAGTCCAGTGCAATGTGGGACCAAGGACGGGATGGAATAGGAAGGGGTTGGAGTAGACCAACGGGCCTAGCATTACCAGACTTGTTTTGCGCATACAGAGCAAGAAACCACAAATCGATGGACGTCTCCCCATGCCCTCGCCACCAAAAACGCTGGCGAATAGCAGCCAGCGCTTCTCTCACCCCTGGGTGACACACTAACCTGGATGAGTGGCACCACTCCAGAACCCGCGTCCGGACTGACTCCGGAACAAACAACTTGCCCACTGGACAATCCCTTGGCGCCTCTGTTCCCAACTGGGCCCGCCTGACACGCTCCTCGATGCCCCAGGTGACGGACCCCACCACACAACCAGGAGAGAGGATAGTATCTGGTGGCACCACGCCTCCGGGGCAGAGAACTGACGTGAAAGCGCTGGCCAGGCTTACCATTTTGGAACCCAGCCGGTAAGACAGGCAGAAATTAAAGCGACCAAAAAAAGTGCCCAGCGGGCCTGTCTGGAGTTCAGCCGCTTAGCCGCTCTGATGTACTCCAGGTTCCGGTGATCAGTCCAAACCAGGAACGGCTCCACTGACCCCTCCAACCAGTGGCGCCACTCCCAGTGCCAGGCGACGGCCAACAACTCACGGTTGCCGATGTCGTAGTTCCGCTCTGTGGGTGTCAACCGGTGAGAAAAATAAGCACAAGGATGTAACTTGTGATCATGAGGGGACCGTTGGGAGAGAACTGCTCCGACGCCTACTTCTGATGCATCGACCTCCACAAGAAACTGTCTAGAAGGATCAGGAGTAATTAGAATAGGTGCTGAAGAAAACGTCTCTTTAGTTCATTAAAAGCAGCCTGAGCTGCTGGAGACCAGCAAAAAGTGTTTTTTGTGGAGGTCAAAGCAGTCAGAGGAGCCGCCACCTGACCGAAATTACGAATAAACCTCCGATAAAAATTGGCAAAACCGATAAAACATTGTAATGTCTTTCGGCTATCAGGTGTCGGCCAATCGGAGACAGCCCTCACCTTCGCAGGGTCCATGCGGATCCCCTCCACCGAGATGATATGACCCAAGAACGGAACTGACTGGTTATGAAATGAACACTTCTCCGCTTTAGCATAGAGTTGGTTCTCTAACAGCCGCTGCAGCACTCGCCTGACGGGCTGGATGTGTACCTGGAGAGAACGAGAATATCAGAATGTCATCCAGATACACAAAGACAAATTGGTTGATCATGTCTCTCAGCACGTCATTAATGAGAGCCTGGAAGACGGCTGGGGCATTAGTAAGTCCAAAGGGAAGGACCCTGTATTCAAAATGCCCCGTGGGAGTGTTAAATGCCGTCTTCCATTCATCCCCCTTTCTGATCCGAACCAAATGGTAGGCATTATGGAGATCCAACTTCGTAAAGTACCTTGCCCCCTGCAAAACCTCAAAGGCTGAAGACATCAAAGGTAGAGGATACCTGTTCTTAATAGTGATGTCATTCAGCCCCCGATAGTCTATGCAAGGACGCAAAGAGCCATCTTTCTTCTTTACGAAGAAGAACCCGCCCCTGCCGGCGAGGAAGAGGGACGAATGACACTGGCTGCCAGAGACTCCGACAGATAACTCTCCATGGCCGCCTGCTCAGGAGCAGACAGGGAGAATAACCGTCCTTTGGGCGGAGAAGTGCCAGGGAGGAGATTGATGGCACAATCATAAGGACGGTGCGGAGGAAGGGATGTGGCCCGGGACCGACTGAAGACCGCCCGCAAATCATGATAGACCTCAGGAACTCGAGATAGATCACCAGGCTCCTCCTGCAGGGAGAGAAAAGACAGGAGACAAGGCAGACACAAGACAATGGGCATGACAATAAGAACTCCATGATAAAATTGAATTTTCTGACCAATTAATATGCGGGTTGTGTGTAGTAAGCCAAGGGTGTCCTAAGACAATAGGGGCAAGGGGTGAATGACAGATAAAAAAAACCAATTCTTCCCTGTGGTTACCAGAAGCGACAATGACTAAAGGAACAGTGGTATGAGAAATAGTGGCGAGTTCTCTGCCATCAAGAGCATGAGCCGTGAGAGGGGGAACAAGAGCCTGAAAAGGAATGCCTCTCGTAGAAGCCCAGGTGAAATCCATGAAATTTCCCTCAGCCCCTGAGTCCAAGAGAGCAGATAGATGAAAATTAGCACCTTGGAGCACTACAGAGATAGGTAGCATGGACCGGGAACCTGCAGACGGGTTGTAGAGGTAGCGCCGCCAGTACCCCTTAACTACTGACGAGCACTGGCTTTTGCTGGACAGGTGGCCGCAAAGTGCCCGGCTTCCCACAATACAGGCACAACCTTTTGGCAAAGCGCTGTTGTTTCTCCGTAGCAGATAGATGATACCTGCCTAGCTGCATAGGTTCAGGAGATGGTAGATGAACCAGAGCATCGGGAGCCATCCCGGCAGGAGCTGTATCCTGGAATGATGTGGGCACGGAGGAACGAACTCTACGACGGAGGTCCCGCCGATTGTCCAGTCGAATCGCCAATTCAACCAGCTTGTCTAAACCCTCAGGAAGTTCACGCATAAACCTCGCCCCGTATATCCTCTGCCAGTCCCTCCGCGAACTTGGCCGCCAGGGCTTCATCGTTCCACCCACTCGATGCAGCCAGAGTACGGAACTCGACTGCAAAATCTGCCACTGAACGCCTACCTTGCTGAAGGGCTGCCAAGAGCCGAGATGCTTCTTTACCAAGAACCGACCGATCAAACACCTTCATCATTTCCGCCTTGAACAATGAAAATTCCTTGCAGCAATTAGCCTCCTTGGACCACACAGCCGTGGCCCATTCCCGAGCTCGTCCAGTGAGGAGGGAGATAACAAAGCTACCTTTGAAGAATCCAAGGCATAAGTGGTGGGTTGTAAAGAAAACCACCTCGCACTGGATGATGAAAGGTCGGCACATAGTGGGTTCACCAGAATAAACAGGTGGGTTGTTAATCCGCGCTCGTGGATGGTAGGAACACGTTCAGTGGCAGGCGGCTCAAGGTCGCGGTCCCTTTGCATCCTGGAGACAGTATCCGTAAGCTCGGTGACCTGGCGCATCAAGGTGTCAACGGCATGGTGTGCTGCTGTGAGCTCCTCCTGGTGACGTCCAAGCATAGCACCCTGCGCCTCCACAGCTGCACGCATAGGTAGCTGATCCGCTGGGTCCATTCTGGCCAGAGTGTGATGTGAGGGCTGGACGGAACAACAGAGAACCCAAGAGCAGATCAGTTCAAACTGTATTTATTTGGACAAAAAGTAAAGTAAAAGGAAACAATATTTAATTGGGCAGCCGAGCTGCCAAGCAAGGGGAAATAGCTGATGACGTAATCCAAGGACAGGCAAAAGTCAGCAACAGGTAGACAGTCCAGACAGGCCACAATGCAAGAGGCCAACCCAGGAGAGTGGTCAGGAGGCAGGCAGGTTCAGGACCAGCAAAATGACACAGTCCAAAGTACCGGGCAGAGAATAATCCCAGCACAGGTACAACCTCAATCACACAAGGCAAAATCCAAAAGGAGATGAGAGAACTGGGCTGCAGGACTGGACCAGACTAGTAAAAACAGAACAGGATCAAAACTTGACAAGGCAAAAATAGATTCACATATGTAAGGCTGGAGCATGACAGAAAAACAGTCAAAACACTCTGGCAGAGAAGGCAGATAAGGAAGGAAGCTAAATAGTGTGAGAAATTAAATGAGAGGAGAAACAGGTGAGAGAGTTGTGCAAGAGCCCTGATTATAATGCAGCGCAGCTGCTGCAGGCATCAAGAGCGGGAAACTTAAATGGAGAGACAGGTAAGAGTTGCGCACAGTAGTGCTGATTAAGAATACAGCACAGCTGTGGTGCAGTGGAAAACTACAGGGAAACATGAATGAGAGAAAAAGCAGGATGAGCAATGATCAAACCCGAGTCCTGACATTAACATGGTTACTAAAATGTTGTTAAATTACAGTGGAGTCCATATCGTAAAAGTCTGTTTGCAAAGCCTGCGCCAAAATTGCAACTGATTTACAAAATAATCCACAGTAAAATGAACAGAATACAAACAAATAATGCTCAACTGAGACATTTACATTGTTAAAAAATAACCACATTCCTAGCATTAGCAGTGATCCACTGATCGTTCTTCTCTCCTCGTCATCTCACTAACACGCCAGCGGGCGGGGCCAAAGTTGCAATGATGAGGTAGACATTGATTTTCTTCTGCAAAGGCTATTATAGAGAGGCACATTCCACAATGAGTCGTTATCTAAGCGTGGTTACAATGAAAGCTGTTTTTGGACTAACAAGGAAGTTTTCAGTTCTGAAACTTATAGTATGATGATCTCTTATATGTCAAAAGCTTGAAGGAAAATTAGATTTCTCAGTCCATGACCCCTTTAAATTAAATAAGGGTAAAGCATTCAGTGTATTTTGTATCTAAAAGGCATTCATACATTTTAGTGATAGGTTAACCACAAATTTGTCATTATTTACTCACCCTCATGGCATTATACCTATATGACTGACTTTCTTCTGTAGAATATAAAAATTTTTAAAAAAGATATTTTGAAAAATGTTGGTAATCAAACATGGTGACCATTGAATTCCGTTATGTGGACAAAATAACATTTCTCAAATGCCTTCTTTTATTTCCACAGAGGAAAGAATGTCATACATGAGGGTGAATGAATGATGAAATAATTTTCATTTTTGGGTGAACTTTTGAGGCCACTGTGTCTAATGTTTATATGCGTATGCTTTATCATGCCATTTAACCATCAGCGTTTGAAGTTTCATAGAAAGTTATATCATGTATTATGAATGAAAAAGATGCACTATGCAGTGAGGCCAGACAAAGGGAGACATTCTGCTTACAGAGAGAGGGAACTTCAAAGCAGCAAGAAATCAAAGTTGGAGAAGAAAAATCTGGAAAGCTGGAGGGATTATACAGGATAATACCCAAGAGGTGTAGTTCTTCTCCTTTACCTCTCTCTTTTCTCCCTTTCTCTCATTTTCAGTCGTTCTCAGTTGTTGGGTGGGCCTTTAATGGGGTCAAATGAGAGGGGCTGTCCTAAACAGGAGTGATAGGAACAGCTGCAGAAAGGTTGGTATGAACTTATTTGAGAACCAGACTGATGTGGCTCTAATATGAAAGGAAATACAGTTTTTGGTGTATATGTGAAAAAATATAGGATGACTTTTCTAGAATTGGCGAAAGTTTTAGACCGTTGTGAACACTTGAATGGCTACAAGTGCCTGACAACACACACACTCAATCCCACATCACTTACATGCACCTACATGCAAGAATCAAAGGTATTTGTTTCAAAGGGAGAGATAAAATGAGAGAGAATGGAACATCATAGCATTTATTCTTCTAGATTTATCTTCTTTCTTTCCGGAGCACAGCGAGGTCGAGCCCCTATTTTCTTTTATCCACACATAAATCATGAAAGCTTATTTCCACAATACACTAATCATGTTGTACAGGTAATAAAAAGGGCAACAGCCCTGCTAACATTAGAAGTTTGCAGTACGAGCAACATTAAATCACTGAAAAATGCTTTTCTCACACATCAGCTTGAAACACGTGGTGGTTGTTTACTCAGCAGATGCTGACTGAGAAAGGTTGGACATTTCAGATAGTCCTATAGTCATTATAAACATGCCTTCCTGGACTGATCATATAGCGTCAGCAGGTTGGTGACTGAAAAGCTTTACAAAAATCATAGATCAAAGGAATCAGAACAGCTGTGTATCAGGTGACACATGTGCATTCAATTCAATTATTGTAGTCCTGCCATACAGGTGTTTTTATGCAGATTGTTTCACAAGTCATTCTTTCTTACATTTGTTATTCATTTATCATTTAAGTTTACATTCATTTGAGTGAAAAAGGACTGGACTATGACAAAAATTATAATTGTGAATGGAATATTTTAAAACAAACCTATCAATACATTTTTTTTATCCGATAATTTTACAAAAAAATCAGATGAGCCCAAAATATGAACACAAAATGTTTGATTACAGGTTAAGCATTTTCCTCTCAGAAAATCATTATATGCATATTAGAATGTCCCCTTATTATGTTGAAATAACAAGATATTATTATGTTGAAATTAGATATTATGTCTAAATGACGACTTAATATCTTAAATTAAAACAAGTTATGTTGAAATAAGATGTTAAAATGACGAGTTATTATGTCAAAATAACGAGTTATGTTGAAATAACGACTTAATATCTCGAAATAAGTTGTTGAAATAACCAGATATTATGTTGAAATAAGATATTATGTCGAAATAACGACTTAATATCTCGAAATAATGAGTTATGTTGAAATAACGTTATGTAGAAATATACTTATGCCGAAATAACGACTTAATATCTCAAAATAAGTTATGTTGAAATAACGACTTATGATGTCGAAAAAATTACTTATGTCGAAATAATGAGATATTATGTCGAAATAACGTAATATCTCGAAAGGACGAGTTATTACGAGAAATAACAATTTATGTCAAAATAAGGACTAATAATCTCGAAAAAGATTTTTTCCCCCATAATGCTGGTCAGGGCTTCCGTAATTTTTAAATGATTTTGTTTGTAAAAATATTCATTCATTCATTTAACAGAAGCAAGACTTATTTTTAAATATTTCCCCTTGCCAGTTCATAAAAAGGCAACCTACAATTAAAGTAAAGCAAGTTATCGCAAATACTGTACCACATATAAAAGCATTCAGACCAATAGTTTACACACATACCAAAC
Organism: Gobiocypris rarus; assembly: GCA_023029165.1. Classification (NCBI taxonomy): domain Eukaryota; kingdom Metazoa; phylum Chordata; class Actinopteri; order Cypriniformes; family Gobionidae; genus Gobiocypris; species Gobiocypris rarus. The sequence goes on along the minus strand of CM040918.1, from coordinate 13,237,467 downwards.
AAACATTCAGAACAAAATATCATTTAATAACACACACAGACACATACAAACAAAAACTAATAACACAAACATAAGCAAACAACACAAATCTGCACTGTAAAACAATTATATGATCAATACGTTATAACAACATATGATTTTACTTTGCTTTAAATCATCAAAATAACTTTAGTTTTTTTATAAGTTATACAAGATAAAGTTAGTTTAATGCAATTTAAGTTGAAATTACTTAAGTTGATAATACTTAAAAATAGAAGGGAGTGAGTAGGCAGCTAATATTGTTCTAGTGATTTTTACATTAATGGAAGTTAAAATGAAGTATTTTAGCTGTACAGCTTTGTGTATAGGGGGAAAAAATCATAAAATGACTGAAAAACACTTCACATTTCTGGTTTGAAACTTCCAAAATGCATTGCATCATAAATGTCCATTGCAAATGCATTACTGTATATGCCATTTATTGTTTATTTGAAACGATGTACATTGTGTAAAGTGCATAAACACTTGACTGGACTAATAACACTTGCAGTAACAACTTAATAACAACTTGTACTAAAGACAAATTTATGACATGGCATAAACAGACACGCGTTGTGATTTTATTCCCTTTTTTTCTTTTTTTCTCTTTCTTTTTTTGAACAGATTACCTGGTATAATGACATTTCTAGAATAATTTTCTTGTACTTTGGAAATATTCAGTAAGCATATATTTCTTCAAAACCTTAAAATAATCACAAGTGTCTGTATCCAGTAAAAGCAGTGGTGTTAAAGGTTAAAATGGACTTGGAATTCCTTCGTTTTTTTCCCCCCAGCCCCTGTAGCAGAGGTACACAAGGGTACAGAGAGTGTGGGGCTGGAGGCGGGATGTCCTACTTTAGGAGGGAACATGAAATTTCAAAGACAAGTGGCCCCTTCTTCAGAATTCACCACATGCTTTCATTCTTTCTCCTTGTTTGCCCAGTCTGTTTTATCCCATGGAAATGCACACACACACACACACACACACACACACACACACACACACACACACACACACACACACACACACACACACACACACACACACACAGAGAGAGAAACCTCAGTCTAATGGTGCTGAATAACATTTTCCTTGTGAAAAAAAGCAAAACTGTGAAGTATGAGAATGAGATGCTCTTGTTCTACTTATGTTTTACTGTTTTTTTGCTGTGTTGAATATTTCACAGATGTATTTTCCAGATGAAGACACAAGTTTGTGTGTCAGGCCTGAAAACCGTCATTAATATGTGGCTTAATAAAAATGCCTGGCCAAAGAAAAAGTGCAACAAAAAACTCTCTCAAACTACGTCCTTCTCTTTCCCTCCCTCTCTTTCTCGTTCCCTCCCTCTCTCAGAGTAACCATGTGCTTTTCGTGTCAGTAGACACATTTAACCCTCTCCTCAGAATAACCGATGCACAGACAGCTGTCTCTTTTTCTCTTTCTTTGACTTGTCCTTCTCTCACTCCTTCCGTGGTGTTCTTTATATGTTCATCCTCTGCAGATTTTCCCCCTCTTTATGGGACACAGAAACTCTCCTGTAGAAGAACTGATGTAACTGCAATAGGACAGAGACCTTAACCACACATAAACGCTGGAGGAAGTTTTGAACGGCGGGACCAACTTCAAAAGTCTGAGGATTACTGGGAGAGAAGAAGAAGGAGCGTTAGGCTGAAAGAGAGGGACCATGCCGGGCTGTCAGATCCGGATTGGGTTTGTGCTGGTCTGTTTCTTTCTGCTGTTGGCATCTGGTTCAGGGAATGCACGCATGATCAGGAAGAGGGGACTCAACCAAAAGGTGAGGATTGTGTGTGTGTGTGTGTGTGTGTGTGTGTGTGTGTGTGTGTGTGTGTGTGTGTGTGTGTGTGTGTGTGTGTGTGTGTGTGGACTGGTAATCCTACGGTATGGGGACAAAATGTCCCCACAAAGATGGCAATATCCAAATTTTTGTCCTTGTGGGGACATTTTTTTGGTCCCCATGAGGAAAACATCTTATAAATCACACTAAGTGATGTTTTTAAAAAGTAAAATGCAGCATGTCTCCTGTGATGGGTAGGTTTAGGGGCAGGGGCAGTGGATAGAAAATACGGTTTGTACAGTATAAAATGCATTACGCCTATGGAATGTCCCCATAAATATGGAAACACAACATGTGTGTGTGTGTGTGTGTGTGTGTGTGTGTGTGTGTGTGTGTGTGTGTGTGTGTGTGTGTGTGTGTGTGTGTGTGTGTGTGTGTGTGTGTGTGTGTGTGTGTGTGTGTGTGTGTGTTTGTGTGTGTGTGTGTGTGTGTGTGTGTGTGTGTGTGTGTGTGTTGTGTTGGACACTAGGCCTTATGCTCATCAAGGCTGCATCTATTGGTTAAGCGGTCACTTTTTTTTTAAAAAGTGAAAGAAAATACACTTATGTACACTAAGATTTTTTAAATGTTTTTGAGTGGAATAGGGCTACATTTATTTGATCAAAAACTGTAATATTGTGAAATGAAATAAAAATGTAAAATAACGGTTTTCTGTATACGTTTTAATTTTCAGCATCATTACTCCAGTCTTCAGAAATCTTTTGAATATGTTGATTTAATGCTCAAGAGACATTTCTTATAAATATCAATGTTGAAAACGGTTCTAATTTTTTTTAATAGAAATCTTTTGTAACATTATAAATGGTTTTAATGATACTTTTGATCAATTGTATGTGTCTTAAAGTATTTATTTCTTTAAAAAATACTTTTGAATGGTAATGTATTCCATGGTACTGAATTACATTATTCACACGCCATCTTTATGATGATATTTGCATGTCACTACTATGGTAAACATCATAAACATGGTATTACTACAAAAAGTAAATTAAAAAGACATTACAAAAGTTTCATGGTACTTTTTTTAATGGAAGAGAAAAAATACCATTTTGTGCTGAGCACAAATACTTTATACTAGCTTTTATATTTTTATGTATCTATTTTATGTTTTGATTATTATTTAAAATGCATAAGCAATCTATTGTGATAACTGCCTTGCCATATTCCTGTAGCATAGTATTTTGATACCAATGTGAATGGTACTGACCATAATCATGTACCATGGTATTTTCATAGTACTACCATGGTATAATGTCGTACAATAATATTTTTATCGTGGAATTGTCATGGTGCCATGACATGTTTCTTTTGGATTATAGTTTATATATTTTGTGTTCTATTTATATTTTCAAGATTTTATTTTCAGATTACCAAAGACTTCAAATAAGAAGTAGTATGCAAATTTGCACTGTAATATGATATCTGATGTACATTTGATCAAAGAAATGGTAATACTATCTTTGGCCCTTTGTTGTTAGTGAAGGCAGTGTTGGCGGAGGTTGGCATCTGTGAGACTGTAAGAAGGTGTTTAGGACCATTGTGGGGGGTTGAATAATCAGTATATAATGAATACACTGTCTCTGTGACTCCAGTGGAGTGGCTACGGTTGAATACTCAGACAGTATTGAATGTGTGTGCAACAGAAGCATAGGGACTTGAGGCAGAAGGTTTCTGGCCCTCTGCTCATTAGCCCGATAAGTGTAGGTTTGATTGATAACAATTTACAAGGGATGGCAAGATGGAATTAGCACCGGATGGATATCCCTTCCTAAGCAACTGACTGAATTCCAGAGTTATTGTGATTACGGCTCCTCTGTGGAATTCAAGATCGACAAGATTTACAAACAGATCCATTCACATGCCACAGGAAATGGGCCGTGCCCAAAGTAACCTTAAAGAAACTCATGTTATGTGCATTGTCTTCTTGCTGGTTTTGTCTTTAAAAAAACCTCTCATTCATTTTAATTTGTTAATTTATTATTTCCATTTGGCATTATGACAAGTAACATCTGCTATCTTCCCTAGCTGTCCTCTTTCGCGCTCTGTTTCTGTGAAGTCATTGGTGTGAACTGATGAAGCATGTGTAGACACAGTACAAAATGAATCATAATTAGGTTCACATTGAGGGCAATTGAGATCATTCCACTGATGTGACCTCTCTTAAGAAAAACAGCAATAACAGGGGTCAGAAAAGTAGATGAGCTGCGCCTCACTTTCAGGGTTTTGTAATACAGTATTGTTAGAGGAGAGAGAAGTGGGTTTGAGCCAGCTTTCTGTATTTTCTGGGTGGGCCTGAAGCGGTCCAAAAGCCATCCGGTCCAGCTGGCTTCCAGCTCACTTGTGACTGCGAACAGCCATAGACTATTTATCCTTTGAAGCATTTGTGCTTAAAAATGCTTGTGGCTGTTTTGTGAACAACTCTAAATCAGAATGTAATCAATCCATGAGCTTGTTTCGTATAGGGTTTGGATTGCTAAAGTAAGATAAAGCTAAATATTTCTCATTCATCTTTGTAAAGATAGCCATCATAAAAGACTATGTGGAATTAAAGCTTTTTACGGCATATAACAACATCTGTACCTCTGTAGGACATGTAAAGGCATGTGAGTGGTCATCTCAACTCTGCTGCACCCTCACAGCCCACCAATCTCTGAGGTCCACAGTGACAGTTAACAAGCCAAGGGCGAACGGTTTTAAAGCTGACAGAGATGATGACAGATGTTTCAGAGCTACGTGTCAACAACCTCCTGAGGCTAGGTTTCTGTCTTCCTCTTTCAGGTTCTATTTGCTCACAGTAGACTCTAAGAGCCAGCTTTAGTAACAGCTTGCTCCAGTGCAAACCCTCTTTTGATGTAAAAAGACTACTATCAGGATTTACTACAGACACACAGTAAAAAAAAAAGCGGTGAAAAAGGCAAGGACAAGACCAAGGGTATTATTGCGGCTGACCTTATAGAGTGGTGCAGGTATGACGTCACTTTGTAGGCCAAAACTTGGAAGTGAGTTAGCATTTTAGCACTTCCGGTTCCATCGTCCTGAAGTCAATGGCCTTTTTGAATGGGATTTTGTTTAAATGGCTGAAAAAAGGTTTGTGGTGAATACAAGCTCAAGACACTTTCACGTTTTATTCTATGGAATGAAATACATCAGTATTACCCCACTCGTTATTATTTGAAGTTGTTACGTGTCTTAAAAAGGCAGATGGGACTACAGAGGCATTCAGGGAGATTAAACGTCATCACGCAGAAAAGGTAAGCTCAGTCTGCATGCTCATTATACTCATAATTGTGCTCTTATAAACTTGATGGAGCTGTTAATGTGTTGCACCATAAATAGCATTTGCAAGAGAGTAATCATTCATTTTTGTAGTTTTTGTAAGATATTAATCATTCATTTGCAGCTTAAATTATTTGATTAACACCCTGGAAATTGTCAGAAACTTCTCATTGTCCAGTGTTAAAGCTACTTTGAGTTTACCAAGCTTCAAGCTACTAACAAAAAGAAGCTAACTTCACAGTCATTTAGGGAATCTTTATTTTTATAAGTATACAAGTTCTTGAAGAATTTGACTGTGATGTGTTTCAACTCCAGCTAATGCCCAACATGAGTTCAGACTGAAGCAGTTGTACAGCGGTCATGTGTTCTGTTGCAGAGGGCATTTAACAGTAATCCCAGTCAGCTGAGATAGAAATAGTTTCACAGGAAAATTCTTTATTTTTTCAATCTATAGATGCAAAGGTGCTTTGTAAAAATACATTATCACACCCATATTAAAACAAAACATTCTGTAATGTTTTCAATAAAAAAAAACCTACATGAACTTTTCATTAAGAATTTTTTTCTAAATTTTACCTACCCATTAGATTTTCAGCCAGGCCATAATCATTCAACCTCAAGGTTCTGAAGAAAATGACAGTGCTGCTTGTCATGGCAAAACTCGACACAAGGTATAGTTGCTAGAGTGTTCTAGGTGGTTGCTAGGCTGTTGCTAGGGTGTTTGCTGGGATTTCGAGGTCATTACTTATAGGTATTGATATGTGGTTGCTGGGGCGTCTGTGTGGCTTCTAGGCAGTTTCAAGGTGTTAGTTACTATGTGGTTGCTAGGCAGTTTCTAGTGTGTTCTGGGTGGTTGATTGGGCATTACTAGGGTGATATGAGTGGTTGTTTCCTATAGTGGTGATGTTTACAGCAAGGTATGTTTAGCTGGTATGTATGTTCAAATCCAGGTTTGGTCTAGAATATACACCAATTGACATTACGGGCTCTATTTTAATGATATAAGCTTATGGTCTAAAGCACACGGCGTAAGTGCACTTAGGGAGTGTCCGAATCCATTTTTGCTAATTTAACGACGGGAAAAATGGTCGACGCGCCCGGCGCATGGTCCAAAAGGGTTGTCCCTATTCTCTTATGAGTAATGGGTGTGTTTTGGCCGTAACGTGCAAAAAACAAATCAGAGTTTCCCTTTCCCTTTAAAAGCCTGCTGTGCTCGTGCCATGGCGGATTTGCTATTTACATGACAGAATTTGGAAGCGGAAAAACTGAACGTTAGTCTAGCTGTGTTTTCTTTCTCCCTGTCTGTGTAATAAGCAAAGTGTACGCGCATTGTGGACCCGCCTATAGGTGTATATTACTAACGCGCTCTTCAAATAACCAAAAAAAAATTTTTAGTTGGTCAATGGGGCAGTCATATGTAAATGATAAATATTACAACAAGTTTAAGGGGAAGGGTAAATAATCTTGCCAATGTACAATTTACCTCAACTAACTTCATGACATGTCAATATTGAGGTAGTCCAAAATAGTCTATCACAAAGGGACTGCTATTTTTTTTAAAGAGCTTAGGGATCACCATCATCATAATCATGAACCAGAGGAAAAGAGTTTATCATGAAACACTGAAACAAGTAAACCTTAACCCTTCCCCTCATCAAGCTTTCAGTTCCCATCTTCAGATCTGTCATCATACAGACCCCGTCCTACTCACTCCACTCAGCTCAGACTGAGCCAAGCTTCCAAAGCACCTAAGAAGCTGTAAAATACCCAGAACTCGGCAGGAAATGAACATGCAGACGTCTAGACTTAAATCACAGCACATTGGAGGAACTTGGAGAGAGAGGAAAGGGGGCTATTTAGTTTTCCTCTCATAATTATCTTAATGATGGCTTAGAAGGCCACACTACAGAGTGCTAAGTATGTCAACATGTATTTAGTTCAAATCGTATTGTCCATGCTAATGGGGCCTCAACTCAGTGAACCTGAAGGATGTTGAGCAGTTACAGGGTGGAGTTACAGTTTAAATGGGAAGTAAAGGATGTTTTGTGGCTGCTGGATGGTGATGGAGTGTAATTTTGCAGTGCTTAACCCAGCATTGGTGACATTAAAATAATAGGCTCAGTTAATAGTGCACACATTTTTCACCAAACAAGAAAGAAACAAATGGTCAAATATAGCATGGGTCAACACTTTTTATACAGAAAGACTGTTACTATACACACCTCTTTTACAATATTTTGCTTACATTTGTGTTGAAACCAGCAAAAGCATCATCAAACCATAAAAAGTTCCTGTGTTGTTAATTGAAATATCAGCATTGTTGTCGGATCAAATCAGAGGGCCGGAACAAACTGTTGTATAAAGTACTGATATCTCATAAGCAGGAACAGAGGATCTGGGAGAGATAAGCACAAAGACATATACAGTACAGCATCAGGGGACCTATTCCAGACAGGAAGAGCACACTACCACTTCCTCTCTGCCTGATCCAGAGACACTTGGGAAAATGTAATCTGTGTGTTAAATAAGCAAAGATAGACTGATCCCAACTATCAAATGTGAGAGTAAATTTTTTTACCTTGTTACAAAAACCTCTATCTCAAATAAATTCTGTCTGCTAAGTGTACAAATGTAAATAAGCACAAGTGTTTTTATCATTGATAATAAGAATTGAGCACCAAATCAGCATATTAGAATGTTTGAAGGATCATGTGACACTATGATGCTGAAAATTCAGCTCCACCATCACAGGAATAAAATAAATCGTATAAACATATTAAAACAGAAATATGAAATTTTTTTTTACTTTATTGTTGATCAAACAAATTCAGCCTTGGTGAGCATAAACATTAAAGGGATAGTTCACCAAAAAATGAAAAAATGAAAATTCTGTAATTAATTAACATACATTTTGTCATGTCAAACTTGAGTACATATAGAGTAGTATTGCATCCTTCATATCTCCAAAGGATCTTTAGTTTTATCATTTTCATAAAAGAAAAAGCCTACGCTGTATAGTCTTTCTGAATGAAACCCAGCGGCTGGAGGCATGTCGTGTGGGCAGAACTAAAGAGCCACGAGGGTGCAGCTATTGCGTAGAGAGCGTCTGAAAGCTGTAAACGTGGGGAAAAACGCTATCCTAAATAACCGATGGCTATCAATCAGATTCAGCCAAACATATATATCCAGAATCAGATCCAGAGGCTGAAATTGAAGAGGAGCAGCAGCAATAATGATTACAGCAGGATGTCTCTGCGGTAATGTTATGTACTGGAACTGTATATATTTGCTTAGCGTTTTGTGTAAATTACTAATTTCTACTTTCATTATGTCTTCGTAATTTTTTTATTTGCCCGTTTTAATAGGTGTACATATTGGAAGTACACATCGCATGATCCATTGATAAATTAACTATACGTCAACATGTTGTTTACTTGACGTGCACTTACGCGAGGATAGCCAACAAAACACAGACAGACATTCGAAGCAGTTTTTTTACGCATGACCGTGAACCTTTATCTTTGGGAGTCTTGGGACCGCTCCATCTTTCAGCATTAGACGATCAGCAAGTTGAACTGTGCCTTGTTTATAAAACAATAATCGGTGAAATGTAAGGAACAAACTGAACAGGGCAGCCAACGACTTCCCTAAAGCTGAGCAAAGCATGTTGTGAGGCACGCTTCGCTTGCTCTGGTCGAAGTGTGCGTGCACGCCCTTCCAGGAGAAGCACCCGTACGGCCCGTAAAAGGGAAATTCCGCCCTTGTTGACGTCACGCAGACCCATACACGGAAAAAACTTTCTTAAACTTGCGAGAAACCGAAAGGAGAATTTTTGGCTCAGAAATCCTCCATCAAACGTATGCATGAAATAGCATATGTTATTTCATGCATACCCCCCCCTTAATTTTCAAAATTAATTCAAGTCTTAATTCTGTCATCAAAAATATCTTAATTTGTGTTCCGAAGATAAACGAAGGTCTTAAATGAGGGTGAGTAATTATTGACAGAATTTCCAATTTTGGGTGAACTAACCCTTTAAATAATCTTACTGACCCCATGTAACTGTTTAATTTCTCTTATACTCTGTAAAAAGACAGTCTAACCTAATTGCAAAAACAACCACAATGCGCTCATGCCAGACATTTGCTTTTATTTTAAACGTGCCATGTGAACATGCTGAGTTTTTAAGATGCATGCAGTTCACAAACCCATAATTTAATTAGCAAACAAAATCACAGCCACATTTCGACTTGGGCTGTAATAAAAGACGCCAGCTCATACAAGTCTGTATTCTTAACAGCTCTGGTCTGGAGTTTCAGCAGCTGTTCAGTATATATTTGGCCAGGGTGAGAAGAGAATTGGTGAGCTTGAGTAGTGTTGAACTGTACAAAGAAAAGCAAGAGCAAAAGAATGGAGGGGGACTCTCAGAAAAGAGTGCACCTCTAAAGAGTACCTTTAGTGCAAGCTGAAACCTAGCTCAGGCAGATCTATGAGCCCATTGAAGAACCCATGGGAGGAAGAAAACCAAAGAGTAGAAAGGCCCAGACTTGGATGAAAAGCCTTCTTACCCAGAATATGTATGAGAGGTATTATGTTCAAGATACAGTGTACTCAGGCGCGCCATTGGCACGGGGGACAGGAAGGTCATGACCCCCGCAGTTTTTAAAAGACAGCAATCGACCCCATACTTTTGATAAGGGAAAATAGCCTGTGCGATTCACTTACTAAAACGGTGGCGATAATATCGTAATTGTTGTTTTTTGTGTCTGACATTATCGAGTGTATCCCTATCCCATACACCGCGTGATGCATTTAATATAGTTAGTGCATTTCACCCAAAGAGTGCAGTTTTTATCCAGGCATCAGCAGCATAACAAATATTGATTTATACAAGTTTACTAAACAAGAAGTTAATAAGTGACTTACATTTTAGACACCATATTGCCTGTTTTTGCTCTAGCTGAAATAGTTCAAAACAAAACCACAGCACTGTAATTGCGTCTTTGAGCAACACACGGAGGTGTTTCCTTACTGAATGAATCAGCTTTTTGAACGAATCAATTGAATCAGTGATTCAATGACTAAGGCTGCGTCCGAAAACTGGAAAATGCTACCTTCGGAGGACACATTTCAAGGCAGGAAGGCATCAAGGCACGTCTGAATCTAATGTTAGCTTCACTTCTCCTCAGATACCATCATCTGATCGAGTTTTGAAGGCAGCATATATGTACCCTTCACTAACTTTGATATCCCACTGTCCTGTGCGTTCCATTTTGTGACAGTTGAGCTGGGAAAAAAGATGGCGTCCGAAAGTTGCGTTTGCTGGTTAGTTTGTGTGTAAATGCACGTATTTTACCAACATTTTCCACTTCTGAGGTCATTTCTAGCGAGAAATTATTACTGTAGTACTTAAATATTTGTTTAGTTCTCACCAAAGCTCTCTCTATTTCTGCCTTAGAAGTCTGTCCGAAATTAGTTTTGTGAGTACAACAACAAGCTTCTTTCCTGGTTAGTGACATTACATAAACCCTGCCCCCGGGAACACAACAAAGAGGGTGAGGCCATGTTGAGAAGATGACAAGACAGTATAACCGTAATTAAACTAAACTATACATGTTCTATCTACATGCAGCATATTCTCTGGCTCTGAAGGCATTTTACAACAGTTCCCACATGAATGATTTATAGATTATCATGATAGAATATGCTAATCAATGACTTGAAGCTAGTTAACTCCACAGCAGCAACATAAATCAATCAACTAACTATTCAGAAACGTCCTATTGCATGATGTAATTTCTTACGTTCTTAGTAAGTCTCTCTATCATTGCCCAACTCCGGTTTGAACATAAAAGGCTGAACAGTTTCTGACCTTTTCAGTGCATGTCTTCATGAGGTAATCCTCGTTTGCTGGAGCTGAGCAACATGAGCTCTTGAAACTCCGCCCTCTTCTTGAAAGCAGCAGCTCATTTGCATTTAAAGGGACACACACAAAAGGCTTTTGCTCACCCTCAAAAAATGACAATTTTAACATGCTATAAGAATTATCTGTGTTGTATTTTGAGCTAAATACACACTCTGCGGACATCAGAGACTTATTTTACATCTTGTAAAAAGGGGCATTATAGGACCCCTTTAAATCTCCTTCTTGCTCACTCTCTCTTCTCCCAATCATGAGTGGACACGCCCCTGCTGCTGATTGGCTACAAGTGTGTTTTGTTGCTCGGTCTGATCCACTTTCAACAGCGTTTCTCTGAAATTGCTTACTGCACCTTTAAAGGGAGATGCCATTTAAAAATGTTAATTCTGTCATCATTTACTCACCCTCAGGTTGGTTTATTTTTCCATATTATCTCCTACATATGTTGTCTGTTTGTCTGTCTGTCAGGACTACGAATACCCCAACCATCCCCAGAACACTCAGCACCAGAAGAACGACCGTTGTCCTCCGCCACCCCAGATGCTGCCCGAGCGGGCCTGTGAGGTACCAGGTTGCCGGTCAGATTCTGAGTGTGAGAGACACAAACGGTGCTGTTACAACGGCTGCATCTACGCCTGCCTGGAGTCAGTGCAACCTCCACCCGGTGAGAAAAACACACTATGATCTGCTCAATAATCGTTACAAGCAATCCAACAGACACACACATTTGCTTTAGCATACAACAAGGTAAAGTTCAAATGGATTTTACAATGAATTGATTCTCTCATGAGGAGTAAGTTAATGAGTAGGCTGTGTATAAGGTAAATCATGAGTACTTATGGCCAAGCTTATAATGTGTGTTGATTTCTATTTGGTCAGTGCTGGACTGGTTGGTGCAGCCCAAGCCGCGATGGTTAGGAGGGAATGGTTGGCTTTTAGATGGACCAGAGGAGGTTCTGCAGGGTGGGTATTGATTAATCGTTGAATAAGTGCACAGAGTGACACGCACGCACACGCACTGACTGACTCACCATTTTGCAACAATATTAAGAAATCTTAATAGAGTATTGAATAGTATTGAATTGAGTGAAAACGAGGCACATGTGCTGCATAAAGGTCTTAGATCACATGTCATTTTCACAACTCACAACTTTCAAACCTGTTTTAGAATAAAAATTAAACTCAAACTTTTATTTTGGATGTGATTAATCATGATTAATCGATTTGTCAACACTGATATATATATATATATATATATAATTGAATCAAATAAAATGATTAAATAATAAATAAAATGTCTTATAAATTATATATATATATATATATATATATATATACATATATATATATATATATATACATATATATATATATATATATATATATATATATATATATATATATATACATACATACATACATATATACATAGATATATATATATATATATATATATATATATATATATATATATATATATATATATATATATATATATATATATATATATATATATATATACATACATACATACATATATACATATATATATATAATTTATAAGACATTTTATTTATTATATAATCATTTTATTTGATTCAATTATATATATATATATATATATATATATATATATATATATATATATATATATATATATATATATATATATATTCATATAATATACAATTATTATACATTTATTTTTAGATTTAATATTTTATATCTGCATGTCATATGACCATCAATCCAATAATTATTTTTCTATTCTTTTTTGAGGAATATAATACTTGTTGTAACTATCCAGAAGGGTCTAACCTTGACCTCTCAATACATCCCTGCAGTGACACTGCCACCTTCAGATATGACCAAATCACGTATTAAAGAACAAGGATTGCGTGCACACTTTGGTTGCGGAAAAAATATTCTGGTGCTCTAAAAAAATATTCAACCAACATTGTGCACCAACATAAATATTTTGAGAACTCGTTTTAACACAGATATACACACAATGGCACAAACCAGTGACTTGTTTGACTGTGTTTATGTGTAGCTGAGGCCTGCAGCACCACAGAGGATGGAGATGAGCCTTTGCTCTGCCCAACTGGTTACGAGTGCCATATCATTAACCCAGGAAACCCCTCCGCTGGGATCCCAAACCGAGGCCAGTGCATCAAACAGCGTGGAAACTCAGGTCTGTAAGGGCTCCTCTGTCCAATCTTTCATTCGCATCCATCGCTCTGTCACTCACTCATGTGTTATACATTGTGTAGGCTAGTATGGTGGTTATACACATTGTAAATATAGCAAGTTTACATTCCAAATCCAACAGCAGACTGTAGAATTAATACATTTAAATAAAATACTCATACAATAAACACATTTAACTGTTCTCCCTCTAGATGGACGTAGCCTGAGACACAAGTCCTTCAAAGATTACAAGGATTATTTAGGTTAGTACGACCACCAATTTGTTTGGTCTTTCAGCTGTAGGGAGGGGAAGAATAAAAGCACACATTAATAACAAACTGACAATGAGTTTAATTTTATTCATCAGGAAGTAACGCCAACAATGCCGTGAGCTATGAGAAACATCAGCATAAGCACTTGGGCTGAGACAGGTGAGTTGAGTTTATTTGAGTTTCACAATTGCAAAACTTTTGAATCTTAATTTTTGTAGTTTCTGTTTTACAATCCTTTTGTTCTCATTTAGGTGACTGAATGTGGCTTCCATTTTAAAGGATGATAGTAACCAGTAACCAATGACCCTTGAACTTGAACCCCACCCATCAAACCCAACATAACTGGACAAGCCTTTCTCTTCAGCTTAAACCAGAGATCCGTTAATATCTGGTGCTATTTTTCTTGGGTGCCGAAATGGAAAGCTACCTCTTAAAAGCCAAAAACATACCACAGAAATTATCAAAGGGCTTATAATAATATCTGTCTTATATTAAATATGCATACTTTGGGTAAAACGCACATTCCCGCAGAATTAACTATATCTGAGAGTTTTGAGAATCATACTTTGTGTGGTTTTAATGCTGCTGAGTCTGAACTCTTTTTTTAAATAATGTGTTTAGGTGATTGCCTCATCTAGTTCACCATAACCAAGCAACAGTTAAATTCTGTGTTTCATCACTGCAAAATATTTGTTTTTCATATGGTGCTTCAAACTATAACTGCGGTTATTGTTGTTTACTGAACCTGTGATTTATTGTGCCGGTCTGTGTTTTCTCCACTTCTCTCTGATAAGCTATGAGTCTGACAAGTGGGACAAACCACAATACAGCCTTTAATAAATCAAAACATTTGAAACTGGTGCTGCATATTACTGCTTTGTAATTCCAAATAAAACAGTTGACTAAATATATCTGTGTCGTCTTCAAGTGTTGCCTATATGTTTTTAGACATGCATTGTGCTAGGGTTTGAAATTAACTCAATTTAATTAAAAAAGAAGTGTCCTTCAAATTTTTTTCACAGATTGTATTCTATAAATATGAATGTTCTGTAATGAAATGTTGTGGTGTGGTACATTTCAAGACCTCTAAATTTTATGGGAAAATATAATTTGTATCTTCACAAATGGTTGTACTTTATTTTACAGTACGTGTACCAACAGTGTATTTACCTAAGTAGTGGTTAATAATAACTGCATGGGTTAAGTTTAGGTTTAGGGGTAAGTTCAGGGATAGTACCTAGTTATTACTTGTAATAACTATAATAAGGACATAGTATGTGGGGGAAAGCATTGTAAAATAAAGTGCTACCTCACTAATTATAAGGAAGCTTTGAATGAATTTACTTATATTTTGAACAAATTTCACATTATTAACCCTTTCACACGTACGTTCTAAATATTCAGACTGGCAGCCTGGCGTGAGTTTTTTAATGCTACCGTTATTATAAAATGACATGTGTTCTAATTTCCATGGTAACAAATCAAACTTGACACGTGATGTTTTATTTTGTATAATTTTTTTATACAAAATACTTACTGACTAAATTAAATACATGCAAGTAAACTCCTTATGGTTTAAATAATAAAAATAAAAACAAATCAATTATATGTTTGTTGATCGATAAGTTATCACGGGTTGTGGGCGGGGCGCCGCCATTATATGTTTTCAACACTGACAGGGAGTCGGTGCCTGCGGGATTTACAAAACAAGATCATCCACTTCTCCTGATATATGTGACATTACGTGAGCGAATAGGGTAGAAAATTATTGTGTTAGTTGATCTGTAAAGTTATCACGGGATACATCCGAGCCGCCATTATGTTTACAACGATGACGGAGCCTGCTGGATTTACAACACAAGATCATCCACTTCTCCTGATATAGGGTGAATTCAAGGTGGTTTGGACACTTTTTGGCATTGCGATTACTTGGGAAAAGTGTCCCAATCACCCTGAATTCACCCTATGTGACATTACGTGAGGGAACAGTGTAGAAAATGATTCTTGTGTTAGTTAGTTAATCGGTATAGTTATCACGGGCTGTGGGCGTCTGTGCCGCCGTGAACATTAATGTTTACAACACAGACAGGGAGTCGGAGCCTGCTGGATTTACAACACAAGATCATCCCCTTCTCCTGATATATGTGACACTACGTGAGGGAACAGAGTAGAAAATGGTTGTGTTAGTTGATCGGTAATGTTATCACGGGCCATTATATGTTTACAACACTGATATCTTGCTGTTATATATATATTAGTATGAAATTACAAACTATATTTAGCTTTTGCTGATATTTTTGTGGTTGTGTAATGTAATTTGAAGTGTATAAAACCTCAAATAAACATTAAATGACACTGAGCTCAGTCAGTCTTTCACTCACTCAGTGGCTCAGCGCGTTAAAGCAGATTTTAAATTTGAATTTGGCAGTTGATCTCTGAGCGTTCTAATCACACCAGTGTGTTCGTACGCACCAGGGACCAGCCTAGAATGATCACACAGGTTTGATCGTACGTGTCAAAGGGTTAAAGGCAAGTTGGTTACACTTTATTTTAAGGTGTCATTGTTACAGTGTAATTATATATTTAAGTACTGAGTGATATTAATTATCAACATGTACTTACTATGGGTTTAGGGTAGGACTAGGGTTTGGTTGAGGGTTAGTTGCATGTAATAATTATCCATAATTTACTGCTAAGTACATGTAACATATGTAATAAGGACACTGTCAAATAAAGTGTCACCCGCAAGTTTACTAATAAGACTTTTGTTTACTGGAGTAAGGTTGTACAACAAGGATGGGCAACTGAGGGCCACTGTCCTGTAGATTTTAGCTTAACTCAAGCTTAAAGGGATAGTTCACCCAAAAATGAAAATCATAGTTATACTAAAAAATGTCCGGGCTAATACAAGCATTATGATGGCAGTAAATGGCAGCCTAAAATTTAAAGCCCAAAAAAGTGCATTCAAAAAAGTCATTAAAAAGTCATTCACACGGCTCCAGGGGGTACATAAAGGTCCTCTGAAGCGACTTGATTGGTTTGTGTAATAAAAATGTCCATATTTAAAACTTTAGAAAGTAGATTCCACCAGACCACGGAAGCTAGGGTAAGTGGTGTGAACTGCGAGAGGCATTACACCTTCTTTGAAAGTTGAATACGGAAGGCGGTCTGCCGGAGGCTAGACATTTTACTTTATAAAGTTTTAAATATTTATATTTTTCTATACAAAAACGAATCACTTCGCTTCAGAAGGCCTTTATTAACCCCCAGGAGCCATGTGGATTACTTTTATAATGGATGGATGCAATTTTTTGGGCTGCCATTCACTGCCATTTTAACGCTTGGATTAGCCGGGAGATTTTTTCATGTAGGGCTATCTCTGATTGTATTCGTCTGAAAGAAGAATGTCATATACACCTAGGATGGCTTGAGGGTGAATAAATCATGGGGTAATTTTCATTTTTGGGTGAACTATCCTTTTCACTCAGTGGCCCTTCCGGATTAGAGTTGTCCATCCATGTTGTAAATGGACAGTATAAGAGACTAAGAAAGCTAGATCACAAAAGTGTGCAAAGCCAAATTAACATAACCATATTTGTAGATATTATCATCTCCAGTCCTCCCTACATTTTGGTTTTATATATATAAATTGCAAGTGAATAAAATAGTGTAATGTTCATGTCTCTTAAAGAACAGTAATGCAAGCTCTCTTGAATCTTGAATGATCAGATTAAATAATAAATATTTATAATCTAATTCATAATTCTGCGTTTAAATAATATGGAAACAACCATTTTTTATTTCTTTCATGTTGTTTCGGGACCTTTATTTTGAAATTAGTTTTTGTAGACAGTGGCTTCCGTTCCGGGTCAAGCGTAACCAACGTGGTGGATCCTATAGCTCAACGTGTGCACTACTACTAGTGGAAAAACATCTGAAATAGTAAAATACATACGAAAAGAGGGTAAGAAAAGAGACTGATATTTTGTACTTTCATACGGTATTAAGGCTGTCACCTAAATAAGTAGGTGGTAAGTTAACTTACTTTAGAAACACGATTTCAGGACATGATACGGTTAACCACATTTTTAAATAACTTTGCAAATGGTTATATTTAAAAGATACTTTTACAGTTATAATAATAGGCTCCTCGTATAGTAATTTATGATTACTGTAGTGACCAGTCCGCACTAATTTAACTAACTTTACTTTTCAAAATATCAGATTCTTCTTAGACAAAAACAATGTTCTTATGATGTCCATAGATTTCGGATCAGCGATGGGGGAGTTTAAAGTTCACCGGGTTCGGTTCTTTGATTACATGCCGTCGGGAATCAAAGCCCTGGCTTTCAACCATCATAATGAAAGGCTGGCAGTGGCGAGGATGGACGGATCTGTGGAGATTTTCCACACTTCAGACAGATTTTTCCAAGAAAAGGTACATGTTTGATGCTTTGTCG
Organism: Gobiocypris rarus; assembly: GCA_023029165.1. Taxonomy (NCBI): domain Eukaryota; kingdom Metazoa; phylum Chordata; class Actinopteri; order Cypriniformes; family Gobionidae; genus Gobiocypris; species Gobiocypris rarus. Next base: position 13,219,475 of record CM040918.1, on the reverse strand, counting down.
TATTTATCTAATAAGTTATAAAAAGACATCTCTGTCTTAGGTTTGGGTGCCAGAGCTATGCTGGTAAAAGGTTTTTGACCAGCAAACAGTGTGTTAAAGATGCTTAATTATGTTCCCTATGTCCTCAGATCATCCCTGGCAGAGAGCAGCGTGGGATTGAAGGCCTGACCTGGGTTGGTGAGCGTCTTTTCAGTGCAGGACTAAACGGTGAAATAACTGAGTATGACCTGACAAACCAGAGAGTGAAATACACCATAGATGCGTATGGAGGGCCAATCTGGGCCATTACAGGCAACCAACAAGGAACACACTTAGCGGTATGTTTGCTTTCCTTAATACAATCTGTACAAAAATCAGCATCACTTAAAGGGATAGTTCACCCAAAAATAAAAAAATTACCCCATGATTTACTCACCCTCAAGCCATCCTAGGTGTATATGACATTCTTCTTTAAGTAAAAAAAAAAAACAGATATGTTATAAAAGTAACTTGGTGCGACGATGACATCGGACGTAGTAGCGTAAGTCACGCTACACGCTTTTTAAGCGACATGCTTTGATCTCGCCGTCTCGTGGTTCATAGAGCGCTCAATAGTTCCCAACAACTCTCCGCTGTCAATCTGTTTGAATAGGATTAAGTAGGATAGAATGCAGTTTCACTATATTTCTGGCAAATATTAACACAATATGTGCATCGACTTTGACTAGGTTTTTACAGTAGCTTTTTTTTCTGGGGAGAGATAAAGAAGAGACAACATTAATGTTTTTCTTGAGTGATCTGGTTATTTTATTTGGGTAACGAGAGTACATGATTTTACAGTGTTGAGTATTGTAGCCAATCACGGGCATTTCTGTTTAAAATAATGAATGAATAATGACCAATCATATGTTTAATTTACTGGGAATGAGAATCCTCTCAGCAGCCTATCGATAAAAACAAGTTTTATACAGTCTCAAAACGCTGAATGAATTTTCGTTATCTACAAATCCTCTCATCATAACAAACAAAGCACAGACACGATTTAAATAATGATTTATTGTGAAGTTTAGTCAATGTTTTTGTTTTTCATTAGACTTTGTTACTTGCAATTAGCATATATTTAACTCTTCAGTACAAATAAAGTAACAAAAATAGATATTTTAATGTTATAATAGTGATTTGATCATCTATTTACATTTTTTTTATTAATGAGCCAATAAGTGTTCCTCTTCCACCATCTACTGGTTATAGTGGTAAGTTATTTGATATTTTTTATGTTGTTAATGTCCTAATGTTATTTTATGATACTTTAAGCATACACAACAGATGAATATAAATGAATGATGCTAGCATATACAGAATATTTAAATAAGTTTTAAATAATGAAGAAAATTTTTTTTTAAATTCAACTCTTTATATCTAGGCGCTAGATACGTTATTCCTTAAATGGGCTGACTTCATAGAAACGCATTCAACAGAAAGATCTCAGAGACTAAAAACTGTTGAAATATGACATAGCATCTTGATATAGTAGCTTTAGCAGTGCTTCTCACATTATCTAACTGCAGTTATGGCTCGTTTCCACTGAGCGGTACGATTCGGTATGGTACGGTACGCATTTATTTGCGTTTCCACTGTCAAAAGTTGTGACTGGTACCAAAATGCCGAACTGTACCGTACCACTTTTTTCGGTACCCTTCCGTTGGGGTACCTAGCACAGTGGTACGGTACTAAAGGGTGGAGCTAGATTTACTGCAGAACGCTGAATGGTTGACAGAGAATCGTCACTTGCACGTGCGACAGGGGGATCGACAATGCAAGAGGCGCCATTTTTAAATCAGCCTTTTATCAAACAAAGGTTGTCTCCTCCTTGTTATAAACAGCCACATGCCGAGAAGCAAGAACAAGATCTGCTGTAAGGTCTCCATCGTTCTTCTTCGCGCGCACGAATGACGTCAACCGATGCTTTCCGTCATATACCACGCCTATCAAGTGACGTTGATTACTACTTTCCGGCATAGACCACGCCTATCAAAAAGGGTACTGTTGGCAGTGGAAACGCTCGCCGAATTTATGGTTACAGACCCGAACCGTACTGTACTGTACCGTACCGCTCAGTGGAAACGAGCCATTAGAGTCTAATGATCTGTTATATAACAATAAACATTAACTCTAACATGCTTCATAAAATACATCATCTATCAATATTCCTGAGAGGTCAGTAATGCCATAAAATCTCAAAATATGCAGTAATTTCATCAATTTGCTTGAGATACACTGAAATGAATGGGGTTCAATGCTGCCTTGAACTATTGGTTGTTGGGAACTATTGGTCGCTCTGTGACACGTTTTACTTCCGCATTCCTCAGTTCCTAGCGTTTTGAACTGGGAGAGGCGTTACACTTTCTGCATAAGTTGAATAAGGTTGGCAGTCCACCGGAAGCTAGATTTTACTTTATGAAGCTTTAAATACGGATATTTCAGAAGGCCTTTATTAACCCATCGGAGCCATATGGATTACTTTTATAATGGATAGATGCACTTTTTTGGGGCTGCCATTATAATTCTTGGATTAGCCACAACATTTATTTAATATAGCTCTGATTGTATATCGTCTGAAAGAAGAATGTCATATACACCTAGGATAGGGTGAGTAAATTATGGGGTAATGTTCATTTTTGGGTGAACTATCCCTTTAATATATGAATGCCATTGTATTAAATAATTTTATTATCAAAACAAGTGCAATTTCCAAATCTTGAGATAATCTCTTCTTTCCTAATAATAATAATTTATAATAAATATTATATTCCATAAATAAAAATTGTCAATTTTGATTTCATAGTGACTTTAAGGAAAGATAACGCAATACTTTTTTCAGATTTTGTGTTTTTAACGTTTGTAGGTTGGTTGTGAAGACGGAACTGTGAAATTGTTTGAGGTGAATGAAGACAAAATACAGTATGAGCGAAATCTGGACAGGCAGAAAGGTGAGATTATTGGTCTTCTTTGAGAGTTGTACATGCATGTCACAAAATGGATACTGTATTAAAATTACAAAATGTCTGAACATCTGATGACCTTATTCTATAGGCCGCATCATCTCTCTGTCCTGGCACCCATCAGGCTCCAAAATAGTGGCTGGAATGATGGATATGATCCATGTTTTCAATGTGGAGACAGGTAAACAGAATTCGTCTTTCTTCCAAAACACCTTATTGCTATCATGTAGAATGAATACATGAACTGGATGACTTAAATGTAGTCAAGTGAGTAATGTGTTTTTCTTAGGCCACTCTATACATAGGATGCTGGTTGACAGAGGGATCGGGATAAGCCGCAGTAAGGAGTGCATGGTGTGGAGTGTAGTCTACCTCTCGGATGGGACCATCATCACCGGAGACTCTGTGGGAATGGTCAGAATGTGGAATGATCAAACTGGTACACTAATCAAAAGCCATAATGTCTCAAAATGCGACGTGCTGGCTTTATCGGTCTCTCAGGTGAGTAGATTGCTGCAAATGGTACAGTCTCACATTTATGACTTTAAAAACTATTTTTACAATATTTTTTATAGAAGTATCTTATGCTTTTAAAGGCTGCATTTATTTGATTTGAAATACAGTAAAAAGAGTAATGTAACTCTTGTGAAATATAATATTACTATAATAAAAAAAAAAAAAAAAAATTATTATATTTTAAAATGCAAATTCTTGTGATTGCAAAGCAAAATTTTCATCAGTGTCATATTATCCTTTAGAAATCATTTAGTTTTGTACATAAAGTTAATTTAAACTAAATAAAAATAAGAAAAGTTTAAGTTTTTGTGTAATTTATGTAAGTTTTTATTTCAAGTAAAGAGATTTTTTAATGGTTTTAATTTTTGTGAACTATCATAACACTGATACTAGTAAAATCTATGTGTTTGACAAGATGTCAAATAATGTTCTTAGCCTTTCCTTCCTGTGACAGAAGCTACAATAGTTTACTTTGAATTAAATGGAAATTAAATTTCATACAGTTTGTGTAACCAAATAACACCCGGATTGGAAATTGGACACACCGTGTGACTTTTATTTTAAAAAAGAAGCCTGAAATACTCTGGGACATTTTTTTGCATAAGCCTTTAGAACACACAACAGCACCACGTTAATTTATTTAATGAAATCATAACCTTTTGAAGTTTAATAAGTACATTAGGCAGTATTACTATTTGTTTTTCCAGCCCCAAAATTTAAGATACCTTAAAATTATCATTAAGATGCTTGTAATACTATTTAAGGAATTGAAGACTTTTTATCATCTTACATTTAAGAAAACTGATCCGCAGGGATTGTTTATTTGCACTCGTGCTCTAAAATACATTTTACAGTTTGCACACATCTAGTCACAAATGCGAGTGAAATGGTCCCACTGTCGACCCCTGGGTTGGTGTATATATAGATATAGTGACATCTATATATACACAAAGTCTTATTGTACCCTCTTGAATGACAGACTGAGGACAGTCTTGTGGTCGGGACCTCAGAAGGACTTGTGGTACAGTTCCAGTTCATCTCTATGGTTCTGGAAAAGAATGACACAGACTGGGTCAGAACCAGAACATTTAGGAACCACACGCATGATGTCCGAGCTGTGGCGGAGATCACAACGGCTGTGGTTTCAGGAGGTGAGTTTTTTTTTTGGATGATTCTGACAGAGCTGCCTTCATCACACAACCCATCATATGACTGAAGCATTTATGTTTAAAAGAGTGTTCTCGTCTCAGGTGTGGACACACAGCTGTTTGTAAGACCTTTATTAGACAAGATTAAAGAGAAATCACCGGCCTCGGCCATGCTGAAGATTAACTTTCCTCATGTGAGTATTGTGAAATTGTGAGATGCACATAGGAAACGTGTTTGTAATAGATTCTTAATGGGAGGGACTTGTTCTGCTCTATTTCATTGCAGAGGAGTTTGGTGTCCTGTGCTAGAAAGGCAGGCATGATGCTTTTCCAGTACCCTGCTCATCTGGAACTCTGGAGACTAGGAGAGTGAAGGACAAGGTAAAGATGATATTCAATGTGATCCTTCATATAGACTACCAGTTAGAAATTTGAACACACATTATCATTCTTAATGTTTCCCTCATTTTAGAATTATAGTAAAATCATCAAAAGCTATGAAACGGCACTAATCAAAGTATGGGAATACACTGTGATTCAAGGATTTTTTTTGTCCAGCAAAGATACATTGTAGGGCTTGGCGATAAAACGATAACGATATGTATCGTGATAGACAATAGTGATAGTAATCACTATCAATAAAAAATGCGTTCGATAAAACGTTTGGTTGCATGAACAGAAGCACTCACTCTCTAGTAACCCAGCAATGTAGAGAGTGACATGCTAACAGCCAGTCATGTAACATTATAGGGATGCTCGATACCACAATTTTGGCTTCGCTACGGTACGGATCGTTTGAATGATGCACTAACCTGTCGATCTTAATGTCTTACAAGTCAGGAATCAAGTGACTGATGCTTCACCTAGTGGTGAACTACGGAACAGCAGCAAATATCGAAATGAGCAAAATCATGATATTGTACCGTTTGAAATAAAATATATACCGGTATTTTCCCAGTATCGGTATACCGTGCATCCCTATAACATTATCATGTTTGGTTGCACCATATCGTTGTCTTGTGTTGGATTCTTTAGTAACAACCGGCGTGGAGTGATAAGTGGAAAATGAGTGCCGCAGCGAGCAAGTAAATTTTTGATAAAACAGGAAAACAAGTCAGCTCGTCAGTGTGGCAGTTTGTTTGGATTTTATAAGTCTGACCATAGTCAGACCAATGTCGTCTGCAAATTATGCAAGACTTTCATCCCCACCAAGACTGGTAATACTGCAAACTTGTTTATGCTTTCTGGCTCCACAGCGCCCGCGCCTCGTCCGTTTAGGGAGGTGTTTTTACTCGACATGTTAACTGTTTTGTGCTATTCTTTGAAACAACATGGAAAGGTACTCTGCATCAGTGCCTTATGACAAAGCATCTAAATGATACAAAGAAATAACAGAGGCACTGTACCTTAATGTTAAGAGATAATTACGTGTCTGTTGTGATTTTAGACTTACATTTTGATTATTTGAGTGTTTTCCATGGTTGTGTTGACAGCTCTGCCTTTATAACTGAGGAGATTATAATCAGAGGAAGGTTAAGTTTAAAATATATATATTTTTTAATGTAATAATAAATTTTTCTCCTGATCCTTATTTTAAATAGGTAATAAAAATATCAATAATTATTGATGTCGACCGATATGAAACCCTTATATCTGGATACAGTTTTCAGCCATATTGCCCAACCCTAATACATTGATCAAAAGTGACAGTAAAACATTTAAAATGTTACAAAAGTGCCGAAAGTTTTGAAAATCATTCTTTCTGTATCTTTTTTTTTTTTTTTGCTCGGTCTTTAATGAGGTGCATTTTTATACAGTAATGAAGTTCCCATGTATACTGAAAATATTGGCACATTTTATAAAACTAATATCAAGCAGGTAAGCTTAAGCCTTTAGATGAAAAGACATTTTTAATAATGAGAAACCAGTTTAGTTGAGCATCTCCAGACTTTTGACGGATGGTATATGAAATAATTGTTGACTTTGGCATGAAATGTCAGTTTTTCCTTGGTGTTATTATCTATTGGTCTTCTGTTTTCAGGCGTACCAGGAAGCAGTTTACTTGTAAAAAGAAATCCGGAGAAATTGCTTCATTTGAAAGTGAAGGTACCATTCTTGCTTTGAAAATGTGTCCTTTTTGTTTTCTTTAAAGCTACACTGTGTAAATTTTTTAGTTTATTCTTAGCTAAAAACACTTAGTTCTTTCAAAAATATGTGCTCATTAATGTATATTTACTTCTTTCAAGTAATAAAGTATTCTCGTAAGTGTATAATACGGCATTGAAAATACATACGGGTGAGGGGTTCGAATGCGCGTCGCCATGTTGCCCCTCCATCTTGAAAGTACATTAGCCAAAGAGGGACATACCCGTAAATTCAAGCTTCGCCTTCGCTTTAACACTGATGGCACTGTGTCGAATGTGAAGAGGGGGATTGCTTGAGACTGATATAGCATAAAATGTAAACTTTGCCTTACACTAGTGATGTCCTACAATATACAGAATAACGATAGCACAGATAAAAGTTACTTTACTAAGATTAGCTTGCATTCGTCTGGGAACCTGATAGCTGATGTTAGCAATGAAATGGTAAAAAATAACGAAAAGGTAAAACTATTATTCATTTTACATAGATGTCATAACCTACATGTTAACTGACCAATTAAATAACTGCAAATTATAATAGTTTTCTAAAGTAACCTCATCACTTGATCGAACTGGAAGCCGTATTAATTAATTCACTGGATGGTCATATACCTTTTCACCGCTAGATGGGGGAAAATATCACAGTGTAGCTTTAAAGCATGATGTGAATATTGTTTAAACATTACAGTTGATTAAAATAATTTCCCAAAATATCCATATTGAATAGTCATCTGTGAGAGCATCCATCCATAGTGCTTCTGAAATGAATGAAGTGATTGAGCTGTGATGTTTATCTGCAGGGAGAGGATCACATCCGCTGCAGTGCCGTGTCTCCCTGTGGAGAATGGATTGCGTACTCCACAACCAGCATTTTACGGCTCTACAGGCTACACTGCGACAATAACAACGTCAGCATCACCAAGGTACTGTAGATTTCCAAAGAACTGCATGAGAACACATTACAAACTTTTGAAACATGGTAAAGAAATGCACAGATTCTCCTTGAATTTTTAAGAGTCTGATGACCTTAGATAAAGGTCTCTTGAAAACAGATTAAATAGTAGACTGAGATTGCTTTTTCCTTCTTTTTCTTCGTTCAGATATCCAAAATTCCAAAGGTACCCAACTCAGCCTCTCAGCTTTGCTTCTCCTCAGACTCCTCCCTTTTGTTTTCCGCCTCCACACAGTCATCAGTGCACTTGGTCTCGCTCAGCCAATCAGGTTGCAAGTTTGTGGGCACCCTTAAACCTAAGTCAGGTGAGAGGACTATGTGGTTTGATCTTTCACAAATGAATGCTGTTCTTATTAACTTTATATTCATCAGATCCTGAAAAAATACATTATGGTTTCCACAGAAATATTAAGCAGCTGTTTTATAAGAAATGTTTCTTGAGCATCAAATCAGCATATTAAAATTATTTCTGAAGCATCATGTGACAATGAAGACTGGCGTAATAATGCTTAAAATTCTGCTTTGCCATCAAAGGAATAAATGGCATGTTAAAATATATTACAATAAAAACAGTTTTCTTAAATTAAAATAATTAACAATATCTTTTTTTACTATATTTCTGATAAAATAGATGCAGCCTTTGTGGGCATAAGAGATAAGATTTTTTTTAAATTCTGACTCCATATTTTTGAATAGAAGTGTATGTAACAAGGTTATCCTCCTCTTCCAGGTTCCCATCAGGCCATTCACTTATTAGCAGCCAGCGAGGATGGCAAATGGTTGGCTTCTGCGAACAGTGACCACGAGGTTCACGTCTACGACCTGCATACACTGAAGGTGTGTTTTCTGACCAGTGTTGGGGAAAGTTACTCTATTCGTAATTACATTATCGTGTTACTCCCTCAAAAAGTAAAGGAAAGTAATTCATTACATTACTTTTTCTCACCTGGGCTGGGCTTGCTCGTTTTATAATAACAAAAAAGGTTCTGAGTTCACATTTCACTGTTTTTATTCAGTGTGAGGAATACAGAATCCTTACATTTAGTCTAGAACTACAATAGCCATCACTTTTACATAACGCACATTACGCCTCTATACCTTTACTCCCGATTTTTCTCAACATGGGGACAGAAGAGCTGTTGAATGGGAATACCAAGCGCTGTCAAGATGGCAACAGCTGACTTTAGGCTTCAAAAATTCTCTTCAGAAACCTACGGGTGATGTCACAGACACTGTCCATATTTTTAGTCTATTGGGGAAACAAAGTAACTTGTGTTTTCTTATCATTTTAAAAGTAATGCTTTCATTTAACAAGTTACATGAAATATGTTGCCATATTAGTGCAAGTGAAAATTGTGAAGTGACGTTTTATATAGTTAGTTATACAGAGATTTGAACATGTAAACTCACATGTAGACATTTTTAAAGCTTTATCTATTCATTCTAAAGTGTTATTACATATTATATGTATATTTATATACATTTAAACTAAATAATTAAAAATTCTTAAACTAACATTTCTAATGTGATTAAGGGTATAATAATATAAATGATATAAAATGATCATAACAAATAAATATTGTTAAAAGCCAGACAATTTTGTCATTTAAAAATGTCTTAATATATAGTAGTGACCTTAAATTTGGAACAAGAGAATCTGGGAGTGACTATTGCGTTAGATGTGTCATTTTGCTCACAGCTGATTGGTCCAGTTTTGGTTTGAGGTCCTTACCTAAAACATAACCTGCCCTAGAGAACTTTACTTTACACTGTTATTGAACCAAACTGAATCAACACTAAACTGATTTCAACTGAATAATGACTGGTTACTTTAGTCTTTTTAGAGCTGCTTGAAACAATCAGTATTTTATAAAGCGTCATATAAATAAAAGTGACTTGCTGTATAGATATATTTGACAGAAATTGGATGATTAATGATGACCTTATGTTTCAGCCTCATTGCACAGTCCCTATATACAGATCTGCTGTCTGTGCCATGGCCATCCACCCAACAACAAACTGCCTGTTCATGATGCATGCAGATCAACAGGTAATTAGTGAGCTTTATGGCATCCTCCATTGAATTGCACAAGTGTGACTTGAAATGGCTTTGATTGTATTTCTGTGAGTCTGATTCTGTTTTTGTTCACCACAGATGTTTGAGTTTTCCATAGAGCAGAAACAATACACGGATTGGAGCAGATGGCTGCAGAGGAATGGCCTCCATCATATCTGGCTGCAAAGAGACGCACCGTGCCTCAACGTGATGTTTAATCCGCAAAATCCTTCCCATGTCATCCTGCATGATACATACACGCTCTGCATCATTGACCAAAGCCTGGTGAGACCAACATACATTTAGTGGCTTCAAAAAACATTTGCCACGCTTAAAATTAATGTCATTTTTCTTATTTTCCTTTTCTATTTTGACATTTGTATTTATTATATTTTAAGAATATTCACTTAATCTCTTTCATTTGTATTAGCAATTGTTAAAGTCATGTATCTTTATATAGGATTACCCCATGATTTACTCACCCTCAAGCCATCTTAGGTGTATATGATTTTCTTTCTGATGCACACAATCTGAGTTATATTAAAAAGAAATCCTGACACTTCCAAGCATTATAATGTGTCCATTGTGTTTGAAGAGCAAAAAAAGTGCATCCATACATCATAAATGTACTCCACATGGCTCCAGAGGGGTTAGTAAAGGCCTTCTGAAGCGAATCAATGGGGTTTTGTAAGAAACATATCCATATTTATAACTTTATAAAGTAAAATATCTAGCTTCTGCCAGACCGCCTTCTGTATTCTTACGAAGAAAAAGTAACGCCTCTCGCAGTTCAAAAAAGTTGAATACAGAATGCACTTTTTTGAGCTTCAAACTCAATGGACCCCGTCAATCCCATTATAAAGCTTGGAAGCATAAGGATATTTATTAATATAACTCAGATTGTGTTCATCAGAAAGAAGAAAGTCATATACACCTAGGATGGCTTGAGGGGGAGTAAATCATGGAGTAATTTTCATTTTAAAGTGAACTAATCCATTAATATTTCTAATATTTATAAATGCATGTGTGTTTCTTCTAGCCACTGCCTAATGACAAAACACAATTCTACAACCAGCTGACTCTGAAGAGCCTCCCAAAGGAACAGAGGAAATTTCAAAGCCATGCTTTCAAAGCCTGCAAGACCTTCAGGGTGTGTAAAGCTACATGTTGTCGTTTTTGTTGTTGTTGTTCTGAAATTTTGCATGGAAATTGACTTTTTTACTGTATTGCTTTCTTTTAGGATATGATGTGTGTTGAGCTGATGTCAGATCAGTCTCTGGTGGTGGTCGAGCGCCCTCTAGAGGACATCACCACTCAGTTGCCTGCACCCATCAAACAAAAGAAATTTGCCACTTAAAAATAAACCTCTCCTGTATGTGTGGCCTCAGTGAGGAAGTGTTTTATTAAGAGACTGCTAATTTGTTCCTGTTCCCCCATTGTAGAAAAACTGCTGAGACAGTATTAAAGAGAAATATTTACTGTACCTTCTGTGTTGGTCTTTTGTCTAGAACAGTGGTTTTCAATTTGTTCACTCCAAGGCCCCCTCCTCTCCTAATCATTATTGCAAGCACATACTATACCCCCACCTACCTTTTTTTTTATTCACAAAAACATTTGTATTTTAGTGTTATTACTTTTCAACTTCATGTTATTATTTACTAACAAAATACATTTTGATTGGGTTTACTTTGCAAAGATTTCACAAGAATGTCTACTTACTCTGCTCAGTTATACAGTAACTTGAACAAATAAGCACGGGCTAACCTACCATACCAGGAAGACCGCAGGGAGATGCCAAGGGCCTGCATATGTGTCTTTCCTGGGATTCCAGGTCTCTGAGGCACTTAACTGAAGACAGTGAAAAATTAAGGCATTTCTTGCGGATTACCACCTGAAAAGTTTAAGGACAAAAAAAATAATATTGTGTTAATATGGAGGTTTGATATGTGCCTAATATATTATTTAGAAAATTATAAGTAGGTAGTTTAAAGAACATCCAGGATTAGAGGAATGACCCATAAAGCTATACCGATCCATCCAGAATTATTGAACACCAAAATACAAATGAAAAATAGAAACTTTGAATGTGTGGAATGATGTGGAGCGCTGTTTTTATTTATTTTTTTATTAATAATAAAATTAATGAATTCTATTAATTATAACTTACCTCATGCCGCCCTGAGAAACACAGGTTGCTAAATGAATCATTTGAGTGAATGATTTAATTACTTGTTATTTCTGAATGAATTAGTATTTTTTTACATTTTAAATGAAAGATTCAGTGGCTCACTCATAAAGACTTGTTGCCACTTTTTTGAAAATCCAGTTAATTACACACTTTACAAATAGAAGGTATATAATATGTATTCCTATTCCAAATATAGTCACTTTTTATACAGATCTTATCTCATTATTTTAATTTTTGCTTTTTTTGTTGTGTTACAAATAATTTTTTTTTTTTAATCAAACTAATTTTCTTCTTTTTTTTTACATGGCTTTGAATAAAATGACTTGAACAGGCGTTTTCGTTTTGTTTTATTGTTCACACGGTTATACCTTAAGTGTCAGTTCAAAGCAAACCTCGAGATATCAAACAGATATTACGATGTACGTAGCATTTTCTTTGTTTATTTAAAATTATTATCACAGTACTCAAATCGGCCTTTTATTTTGAAGCAGAGTAATTACGTCAGGAGAGGTTGTTGCGGTGATGCGGTCCGGTCAGACTCGCGCGATTGTTTTGGCAGGATGGCCGCCCCTCAAAGTGACAGCAATCAGAGACCACTGCAGAATGCCATGAGACTTGTAAAGTGGCCATTCAGCTGGATACCAGCAACAGACACAAGGTAGATATTTTTAAATCTTTAAACCTGCCTTGGTTTGTCCAGATATGGCCATATTTCGCAAATAAGTGCATGCGAGAGCTACGACATTTACGTTATCAGCGTAAACATTGGTAGAAGCTGATGGTCATGGGAACCCCAATGATTTTCCCCAAAAAAACAACTGCGGGTCCGGTCGATCGTGTCCAAAATGTGAACTTTATTCAGTAAAGGACTGATACAGTCTTTAAAAGTATTTAGGCTACTGATAATATCATATCAACGCTGATTTGTATTGTTTACTTTTTGATATTAACTAAATCTAATTACCTATTTCCTTCACACCTGATTTTTATAGTGTGTTTACCGATTCATCATAGCTAGTTTGAGTTAATGTTGTGAAAACACTCAGACACATTGCAGATTTAGATAATACATCATAATACATCCTTCTCTCTTTGGAGCTACTCGAGATACCCCAGAAGTTCAATAGGACATCTAGCAAAAACTTCAACTTAATAATATGGCACTATGTTGCAGAACAGATGCAATAAAATCTTCCTGCCACACCCACTATGGTTATCTATTTCCCTTTATAGGAGGCATACTGTGAATACTTAAGAAGTATCAACTACATCTCTCATGCTCTGCTTGAAGATGCCGCATCTAAACGTAAGTTATTCACTCTTGACTTTATTATTCACACTTCACAGAAATGAGTGCTCCAATTACACATCCAACGACCTTTCAATTCTAAAGGGATGTGCTTTAGCGGTTCTTTCACAATACTTTTTATTTCCTCTATGACAGTCATTGTCATGTGGTGTGAACCGGCCTCCTTCTTCAAGAAAGAATTTAAAGGAAGAGATTTATGTCACAACCTTATGTGCTTCATCATGACATCATAGTGAATTTGATTGACAAGACAGTCCTTTTTGTGGGTTAGAATTTATTTAAACTCGTGTGGAAAAGATTGCATTAAATAATTCTTAAAGCTCTATTAAGATAAGGCAAGATCTTCTCAGCTTTGTTCATGATTAGCTTTTCAGGGTCATGCAGAGTTAACTTGGTTGTTATGGCCCATTCACACCGCACTGACAGACACTTCGTCAGGTTTTTTCGGATCAGTGTGTTACCCTGTCGGAGTCTGTTGGCATCTGTCAGAGCTTGTTTTCGCTGAGTGAACATTCTGAATTGGAATTAGAATGCCTGAGAAGTGACGTGCTGTAATCTGGTGACTGTTGCCGTTGGTCTGCGTCTGTCGGTGCAGTGTGAATTGGCCTTTAGAAATCCACCTTCAAATTGTCCCTTTAAAGTGCTTTATGTTCTGGTTGAGCAATATGAAATATAAAGTGACAAGTATAAAGGTGCTGTTTAAAAGTTTTTGATATTTAATGTTTTTGATATTTAATGTTTTAGATTAGAAGAAGACTCTTTTGCTCACCAAGGCTACATTTATTTGATTAAAAATACAACAACAAAAAACAGCAATATTGTGAAATATTATTAAAGTTTTTCTATTTGAATATATTTTAAAATGTAATTTATTTATGTGATGCAAAGCTAAATTTTCAGCATCATTACTCCAGTCTTCAGTGTCACATGACCCTTCAGAAATCATTCTAATGAGATGATTTGCTGCACAAGAAACATTTATATTGAGCATAAGAGACTTCTTCTAAAATATTAAAAACTTTTGAATGGCAGTGTATATATCAAATATATTATATGGCTTTCCTCTTGCAGAGGAGGAAGAGATGGAGTCGGTGGAATTAGAGAAGATGGTGAAACTGGTTGAGCAATGTTTGGAGAGGGTCAAATCATGTATAATAAGGAAGCATGAGTCCCCTACACCTGCCACCTCCTCCACCTCTCTGTTCGATCCCAAACAGACCACCATTCCAGTCATTAATGCAATAAGTAATTGCAAAATAGCAGGTGAGCCTTTCATTTCTTTATCCTGGTTTTCAATCAGGAGGTCTGTGAAAGTTGTTTTAATTTATTTAGCATACAGTATAACATTTTTTTCTTTTGTTTAGAATAATAAAGATGTTATAAATAAGTATTTTATGCTCACCAAGTCTGCATTTATCTTATTAAAAATATTAATACAACCTAAAATAACTGTTTCGTAAGTTAATATATTAAAAAATACATATTCCTGTGATGGTAAATCTGAAAATTCAGCATCATTACTCCAGTCTTCAGTATCAAATGATCCTTCAGAAATCAGTCTAATATGCTGATTTGTGTTCCATTATTAGTATTATTTTCACTGTTGGGGACAGTTTTTGCTGCTTAACATTTTTGTGTAAATAGATACTTTTTTTAGGATTCTTTGATTAATAAAAAGTTTAAAAGAATAGCATTTACATGAAATTGATTTGTTATACACAACACACACACACACACACACACACACACATATAAGTATAAAGGAGTGTATAGTATACTGTATATACATATATATATATATATATATATATATATATATATATATATATATATATATATATATATATATATATATGTGCGTGTGTGTGTGTGTATATATGTATGTATGAATGTATATATGTTTGTATATATATAAAAGATGTTTACATATAGTCCACAAGACAAAAAAAAGCTGAATTTATAAAAATGACCCCGTTCAAAAGTTTATGAACCATTGATTCTCAATACTGTGTTGTCACCTGGATGTTCCCCAGCTGTTTTTATGTTTTCTGATGGTTGTTCTGGGGTCCCTTGTTTGTCAAGTTCTTCAGTTTTCCTGCATCTTTTGCATATTTGAACCCTTTCCAGTAGCGACGGTATGATTTTGAGATCCTTCTTTTCACACTGAGGACAATTGAGGAACTCAAACACAACTATTAAAAAAGGTTCAAACATTCACTGATGCTGGGGGGTGAAAACTTTGAACCGGTTTAATTTAGTACTGCCCTTCTGTAGCAAGCGAAGATACTTAAATGTTTAAACTAAGAACAATTTACCTTGATCTTCAAATTAAAAAAATATCATAACACCCCGCCCCCACCCCTGCTCTTAATGCATCGTATAATATTATTGCAGCCTTGGTAAGCATAAGAGACATATTACTCTTATTTTATCAAAATGATTCACATTTTAACAGATACTGCAAGGGGTGTGTAAACTTTTTTGCAAGACTGTATATACCTAATATTCCAAACTCCTCTTTCTATAGAAATCCCGAATGCATTTGATCCGGCATTGGTTTCTGAGACACAAAGTGAGGAACAGCCCACCAGACATCGCAGAGTCCTCTCCGAGGGAGGGATGGCAGGCTCCCCCTTTCTACCACCTGAAGTCTTCCAGAAGTTTCATACAGTTGAATCACAAGACAACCGAAAGTGAGTCAGTAAGCATTGATAGTTTCATAAGCACTGTATACACAACAGCAGAATGTGGAGGAACTTATATAATGATGGGTACAGAGTCCCGATATCCATTGATCGTTGAGTTCACATCTTGTTCCCAAAGATATCGAATTACATGTAATGCATCTAAGATAACAAACAAAAACAAGATATACTGTAAGTAACACTGAAAAATATACATTAGTATTATAACGTAGTGTTAATATTAGTAAATTGTCTCATCAGAGCTTTACATGTAATAATAGTGTTACAATTCACTATAACATTTCTCCATAATGAATGGTCCTGTTTTAATTACACTTGATCCTTCAAGAACATTACGCTTGGTTTTAGAAAAATCAGAATAGACTCTGTCAAATACTTCAAAGACATTCAAAGAAAACAATAATTGTTTTTAATCTGGATGATGCCTTTGTCAGAGAAAGAGCCCAAGATATAAATGGCAAGCTTTTCCTTAATATTTAAACATTATTATAAATTGTATATTATAAAAGATTATAATAAGATCCTCTCCTATCCACAATCTTTAGTATTTGGTTGTTCATCACTGTCATTTTTTGAACCATGGTTCACATGGCTCACATCAGATATGTGCACTTCCTCTAGCCCCTGGCCCCTGACGCTGACAATTGATCTTTCAAGGCTATCAGTTTTATGATAAAGAACAAATCTATTCTGCATCCATATGAAGGAAGTTAATAGTACATCACGTTCTTTTAGTCACACTAAGAGCCGCCTCTAATGCACGGAATGGTCACAATAAGTCGTTTTGGTCACACTTCACAATAAGGTTTCATTTGCTAACATTAGTTAATGTATTAACTAACATAACATGAGCTAACCATGAGCAATAAATTTGTTACTGTATTTGTTAATATTTGATAACATTACTAACAATAATACAAATCCAGCTGTTCATTGTTTGTTTGTGTTACTTCACAGTGCATTAAATAACAAATACAACTTTAGATTTTAATACTGTATAAGTAAATGTTGAAATAAACATCATTAATTGCTGTAGATGTGCAGTAAAATTAGTTCATTTTAAAGGTATAGTTAACCCAAAAATGAAAATTATGTCATTAATCACACACCCTTTTGTCATTCCAAACCATTAAGACCTTCTTTCATCTTCAGAACACAAATGAAGATATTTTTGATGAAATCCGAGAGCTCTCTGACCCCTCAATTGACAGCAATGTGATTATAGTGGTTCAATCTTAATTTTATGAAGCGACAAGAATCCTTTTTGTGCACAAAACCTAACAAAAATAACAATTTTATTCAACAATTTAGTTCTGGGCTGTCAGTCTCCTACGCAGTTTACGTTGTGAATACAGTGCAGCTCCCACGCATGCGTTGTGGCGCTCACGAGAACAGCATCGGCTGTCGTAGATCTTGAGAGTGTTGCACTGTTTACAACGTAAAATGCGTAGGAGACTGACAGCCTAGAACTAAATTGTTGAATAAAATTGTTATTTTTGTATGTTTTTGCACACAAAAAGTATTCTCGTCACTTCATAAAATTAAGGTTGAACCACTGCTTAAGCATGAGAGCTCTCGGATTTCATCAAAAATAACTTAGTTTGTGTTCTGAAGATGAAAGAAAGTTAGGAACGACATGAGGGTGAGTAATTAATGACAGAATTTCCTTTTTGGGAAAACTGTTCCTTTAATTAATGAAACCGACTGAAGTTTTATTGAAGTTTTTGTATGTGTATGACAGGGAATTAACACCTATTGAAGAAGCGTCGCGTCTGAACCAGAAACTTAAGGCTAATTATGAAGCACGACTGGCAAGACTTACCCCTGGTCAGGCCACACAAAAAACCTCATTGGTAAGTCTAGAAAATTAAATGTGAGATTGTATAAAACATTTTTTTTTAATCTTATGAAAATGACTATTAAAAATTACTATGCTTGTGTATGCTCTACTCTAGCAAATTACTAAATACATACATAGCCCTAAAATAATGTGCCTTCTTGAGTCAGTTTATTTAATTTTGTTTTATTTTTGGTAAATATTTATTTCCATATTTTTTATTATTATATATTTTTGTATTTTTACCACCATTTTTTATAGCTAAACAAATTATGAAGAATTTGAACAAATAAGATAATATAAAAATAATAGTGGAAAAACTAAATATAAAAAAATATTAATGCATAAACGTGTGGTTCAACGCTTTATATAAAATTCCCTATGTGAGGTAAACTGACCTAATTTTGACCGCATTTTAGTTGTTTACACATAGACTGTATAAAAGTGTTTACGCACCATGCCTTTATTGTGCGCATGCGTATAACACATCTGACGCCACACCTCTTGTTTTAAATGGCTTTGCGCGATTCACTGAGCTCACATGTCCATGTGCTGTGGCGCCTGCTGTGAATGGGATCCAGTCAGGCGTTCAGTGCGATATATTGGACGCACACAGTCAAATACGATACATATTTAATTTGCGGTCGCTATCGTAGTTTTAATTATCAGCAGCACTTGCCCGGTTAGTGCTTTCGTTTGAGTTTGGGTATCGCGTCAAATAAACTTTTTTGTTGTCCGGCGGAACGCAAACATCGTGTGCTGTCCAGTTTTCAAGAATGATCCGGAGAGGCAGAGAAACAACAATGGATCTCCGTTTATACTGGAAAAAAGTCAAGACATTCTGCAAGGTTCGTTTTGACATTATTTATTAATTTACGTGGCGGGAATTTTTTTTTATGCTCTTCAAAATAAACGGCATAAAATGCATATTAAATCCTGTAATGGTTTGGACTGGAATTCGTATATTTAAATGCGTTTAATTTGGTATGTAAGTATGTAAAATGCAGAATATTTGCCACATGTGACCCTGGGCCACAAAGCAGTCATAGGGGTAATTTTTTTTGAAATTGAGATTTTTTTACATCGTCCGAAAGCTGAATAAATAAGCCATCCATTGATGTATGTTTGGTTAGGATAGGATATTTGAAAACCTGGAATCTTCGGGTGCCAAAAAATCGAAATTGAGAAAATCACATTTAAAGTTGTCCAAATGAGGTCCTTAGCAATGTGTATTACTACTACTAATATTTTTTATATATATTTACAGTAGGACATTTTCTAAATATCTTAATGGAACAAGCTCTTAACTTAACATCCTAATGATTGTTGGCATAAAAGTCATTTTGACCCATACAATGTATTGTTGGCTATTACCACAAATGTACCCTTCCGACTTGTGACTGGTTTGGTAGTCCAGGGTCACATGAAAGTCCAGTGAGGTATAATGACATTTTAAAATATTTTAAGTACAATAGGTAGGTACAATAAGGTTTGATTAGCATGAACTGCACTTCTACAGCATTTATTAATCTTTGTTAGTGTTCATTTTATCACTTACTAATATATTAAAATCAAAAGTTGTATTTGTCAACATCAGTTAATGCACTGAAGTAACTAACATGAACAGGTAACAAAGATAAACAAATAGAGTAACATGTTTTGCTCATGGTTGTTTTTTGTTTGATAATGCGTTAATTATTGTAGTGTTACTGAAAGTTGACATTGCAGAATGCTTGTCCCAACATGGTGACGCGTGAGATTGCTCCCCACTTGTTCCCAAAAAAAAAAAAACTCATTCATGAAGGATCCGGTGTATGTCCAATAGAAATGTTGTCACTATACTGACATAATGCGGCTTAATGTATTAGACAAAGATCCTTCTCTTTTTTTTGGCATCATTGACGCCAGAGGAAAAGGCATTAGATGGCGTTTTAGCATCTGTTTATTAACGCAAAAATACTAGAAATTAAATGTAGTATTTTTACATAATAAAAAAAAAAGTTGTGCATTTATTTTGAATAAAAATATAATCTTGTTAGGAAAATTAGCTCGTATCAGCTAATTCTATTAATCTGTGTTGAAATAAAAAAGAAGAAACCGCATCTTCCATATTTCATTTCTGGTTGAAAAAAGGATGCAAAATTACTCATGCAGACCCTAAAAATATTTTACTCTTTATTTTGCCAATTCCGTATTTTATTTATTTATTTTAAAAGTTAATTTATTGATTTACCTCTTTAATTTACTTCATTATTGCTCTACACACTACTTTTGAAAGTTAAAGCAATGAGGCAAAAGTGTGATATACAAATATCACACTTAATATATGTTATCCTGTTCGTTGGCTTTTAATTCACATGCACCTTGCACTTTTTGCATGATGCAATCTATTAAATAAACAAATGTTTTGATAGACTTCTGTAGTCTGTATTGAATCCAGTGTGTGGCCAGCCACCTTCAGGGAAGAACTGATGACCAGTGGTCTGTTCTTTGTATCTCACTTAATACATATGGGATGATTTGACAGATCCCAGATCTTTTAATCGTGATAACTGATCTCTGGCTAATTTGGTTCTTAAAATGAATTTGCGGATTGGATTAAAATATCTGTATTAAGTTGTCTAAGATTACTGCACGTTCTTGTGTGCATCTGCCCTCTTCAGTGAATCGATACTCAAAACCACAGTCAGTAATGCAGTGATTGGCTGGCGACAAGACAGCCACATAATGACAACATATTAAAAAGCTACCTGGCAAAAAACTAGACCAAACGATCAAACCAACATAAAAGTTATAATAGATAACGAATGTATAGTATTTGTACACCCTTTAAATTGTTAGCAATTCATTAAAATAAGTCAGTTTGAAGCAGATTTGTTTCATGACAGCATTAAAGTTTCTTAAGGGTCAAGATCAAGTTCTCTATCTCCTGCGCTACATTAAAAGCCGCTCCCATAATATCCGTCATCACTCAAATTAATGCAGGGCCCAGAAAAACTGTACGTGTGTAAACCAGCAATAAAATTATTCCATCACAAATCTCTCAATAAAGTGTCTTTCTCTATAGTATTATATAACTTTTACACAACATTATTATAATATTATTTTCAAATGCATTTTTTTATTATTTAAAATGATTATTGCCCCTGGTTCAGTAATGAACTTTGTAATAAAGTAGCAGTGGCTGGGGCAGATTTGAAGTATGACCTCAAAATGCAGTCTAATCCTGTTTACATGAAATAAACCATAATCCAGATATTTTAATCCAATCCGCAAATTCGTTTGAAGAATCAAATAAGCCAGAGATCAGTTATCACTATTAAAAGATCTGGGATCTGTCAAATCATCCCATATGTATTAGTTTAAGACCGAGATCATGCCAAATCGTTGTCAATCAATTCCAGGTAAATGAGTTAGCGACGTATGAAGAACGGACCTCTGTTACCGGACATAAATAGTTAATTTGTTTAAAAATGGCTATGGTGGATGGATGTTCTTTCAAACTGTATAATTAGTTTGCTATGAGTGTTTTAATTCCATCTATTAAAGCTGCAGGGATGCTGCACTATATGCAGACTATATGCACTGTCATGTAACTTTCTTCTACTAGTCAATGTTAATAAACAGTTGAAACAGAAATTACTTTTATAATGATGGTCTTTATTTCTTTTCTTAATACAGACTCTCTCACTTCAGAGGCAAATGATGGAGAATCTGATAATAGCCAAAGCCAGACAAGATTCAGTATCCTTTCCCTGGGCCATGACTATGAAAGTCACCATGAATTCAAAATGGAATTCTTTTTTTTATGTAATATTGCAGTGTTTATTATTAATTATCCGTGCAAATTTAAGTCATATGCTTTCATAATGTTCAATCAAAATAACTTCCCCTCCCCTTTGCAACAACAGCTCTTCTCTGATAATGTGTTAACTGGCTGCATTTTATTCCGTCATTTAAAAATCAGTTTCACTTAAATATATGTCATAGTAGGATAGAAAAGACGGCGACAACTTCCGTTTCATACCAACTTGTTTGGTCTGGTTTTAAACAATATATTTAAATTAGGGCTGTCAATAGATTAAAAAAAATATTAATCGTGATTAATAATTCCACATTTCAATTGTGAAATGTATCTAATCAAACACATTCATTTTGTCATAATTTGCTATATCTAAAATTAACAATCCGATTGAAGGATGATTCTCACAAAACTGTATTTTCTGCAAGCTTTCAAGGATCATTGGAGACTCCAAAATGACCAAATAAAAGGAGTCCATATAAATCTATTATATAACACATTTTTACACACCTAAGCACCCATGATATGATATGTGTACACAGAGCAACAATGAATGAGAGAGTTTTCATTTTAGACGTCAAGCTGTGATACTGAACAGGACCACACTGAGACGCCACAAAAATCAACCGCTTTGACTGCAAAAACCTACGATTGCTAATCACAACAACATGCACGTGACAAAAATAAAACATTATAATTCCCTAGTGTGTGTGGAAACAACGCGACTGTACTCTGTGTCTGCAGCGTGCGATCTAGAGCGTGCACATTCACGGGTTTGTTGTTTGTGCATCAGACACCGTGTTGCCAGCTTAGCAACTTTTCAGACCCCTTTAGCGACTTTTTTTTTCTTCAAAAAAGCGACTAGCGACAAATCTAGCAACTTTTTGGACAAACGTCAGTTACTTTAAAAATGTCGCCAATACTACTATGTCTTGCTTTCTCCCTGCCGTCACACCTCTCTCTGCGTATACCCTGTTTAGTGAATGGCTGAGATGAGGAGCAGCAGTGCATGCCGGTGAACATACACAGGCACAGCAGCTGTCAGAGACGTGATTGAGCGAGCTACACATGAGAGAACTGTGTTTCCACAGATTTATCACTTATCTGCTTTCTTTATATTTAAAGAATTTACTTTATATTACTCACTATAAAGGAGCTTTAGTTCATCTAGTTTCTGACCTTTCTCAATTCAAATTATTTTAAACATATAGAAATTAAGTCATTCACTGTCATATTCGTTCTATTGTATGACAAAAATATATAGGAAATGAGAACGTCTTTCTTGGACAGTATGTGAACACGGATTATTAGGAGAGAAAACACATAGGCAGGCAGAACGCAAGTAAGACGTGATGACGTCACAGATATACTAATTGATGCATGACATCATCTAGCGACTTTTTGGGCAGGCTTTAGCTACTTTCCTTTGGAAAATAGTTGGCAACACTGATCAGACACTCCCGCGCTTACTTTTTGACTCCGGTAACTTGCGTCACCAAAATTGCGCTCTTCAGAAACAATCAACAGAGCTTGTGTTTTAAAGCAAATCACACTGGAACGAGCAATTAGCTAAAAATGCAATGAGAGTCTCTATTCTCTCTGATATGTGTGATGTAATCAGCCTTCTTTACATTAGTGCTGTTTTGGACTGTTTGAATGATTTCGAATACTGGATCACTGAAAACGTTCCCAGAGTTTAACGGCTTTAAATGTCCTCACAAATAGAGAAGCAGAATTAAAGTTAAAGTTAAAGAATGGATATGTTTCTCCTACCAGGGATACAGGTGTTTGTAGATGCTCAGTGTGATTGTGATAAACTCCCGACTCGATCTAACTGCGTGACAAAAATTAAGTTAATTACGTTAAATTATTTTAACGCGTTAAGGATTTTAAGTGAATCGCATGCGTTAACGTTGACACTGACAGCCCTAATATAAATGCAATGCATTTGAAACAATTAAAAAAAAAAAACACATTGATGCCGGTGGGTGTTTTTGGATTGGTTTGTTTTTGTGATTTTTAAGATCTTTTCATCAATAATTTCTGTCAATGTTGTAGAGGGTAATACAAGGTTGTACGTTTAGCAAAGGGGTTTTGATGTAATGTTTGACCTTAAGAAAAGTTTACAGTAGGTACATCAATACCTCTTTTGTGCTTTCTCTGCAAACAAGGTGTCTATTCACACTATCAAAGCTCCGTACAAGTTTTAACATTGAAACGTACTTATTGTGATAGATTTAAAAATAATATTTTTCAAAATCCCCAAACTTTTTACTGAAAGCTTAAAGACTACGTCATTTATACTAGAATTTGTACATGTGAAATCTCAAAACCAAACTTTATACTTAAAAGATTGTGTTAATCAATGTGCTGTGAGCAAGGTTTGCTTCTACTGATTTTTCAAACTGTTGGGGGTTTTCCTGAGCGCTTGCAGCTTCAAAGGAAAATGGAGGAGAGGAGACTTGCTGCAGGAAGAAGCCAACAGGTGAGCAGGTTTTAAACATGGGCCAGTTGGATATTCATAACTTTAAGTTGCACAAGGAGTATTATGAGTTTTACCAATTGCATTTTTATCGCTTGCGGTGTTGTGCATGACACAACAGCTAAGAATGACAAAGGGAGTCAGAGCACCTTTTAATGCTCAATGGTTTTCTAGAATTATACTCTGTGTTGATTTGTGTGCATGAAATTGCATTTTTGCAGGAGGTTTGCAACCTGTGGGACCATTACACCGGAGGAGCAAGAACAGAGAGTTCTGTATGCAAGTGTGCTTGAATACGAGCATGATCATGTAAGTATATTTATATTTTGTAGCATTGATTTGTGAATCTTTAAATGTATATTTGTGCATTAGTAAATTGAACTTGTAAAACTACACTGCTGTTCAAAAGTTTGGGGTTGGTAAGATTTATATAGTCTCTTATGCTCGGCAAGGCTGCATTTACAGTAAATATGGTGACATTGTGAAATATTATTTAAAATATTATATTTTAAAATGAATACTGGGCAATCGATTAATCTCATCTAAAATAAAAGTTTGTGTTTACATAATATATGTGTGTACTTTGTATAATTATGATGTATATATAAATACACACATGCATGTATATGTTTAAGGAAAAAGTGATATTTATATAATTTATTAAATATGTACTTGGAGTGTGTATTTATATTATATTATAAAATAATTACGATTTATATTTTTTACATTTCAAAACAATATTAGATCGATTAAACACAAACTGTTCTTTCCTTTAGGCCAGGCCTGTAGGCATAGCATGCCAAGTTGATGCTTCTTCTGCAGACTGCTTTACTCTTGTCATGTGACCAGTTTTGTCATTTTGTGATATCGCAAATGCAGTTAATCGTTCAGCCCATTAGGATTCTTTGATGAACAGAAAGTTAATCAAAGAACAGCATCCTTGCTGACCCCAAATTTCTGAAATTTCTTCTTAATTGAGTATGTATAAATAATGGTTTAATTTGTTTAATAATAGGAATGGCCAAAAATATGGAAAGCTAATCTGAAAAAGAGTCCAAATGATCCAACACTGGTTTCAGGTCTTATCTCCTGTCTTCTCAGGTAGGTTTGTGTTGTCAGATCCTCTGTAAAAAGAAATGAGTGTTTCTTCTGTATCTAATGTCACCTTTGTCTTTCTTGGTCCTAGCTACCCAGATCACCCAGTCATGAAGCTGCTGAAGAGGCTTCAGTATCGTGTGTATAACAGATTGTATCCTATCGTGAGCCAGTGTGCTCCTCTGGACACAGTGCCTGGTCACTCGCTACCCTTAAAGCCCTCCCGCAGCGCCCAGAGTCTGCTCCTGTTCGACAGTCATATATCTCCGCAGCAGAGCCCACTCAAATCTGCCCCGACACACAGCTTATCTGATGCCTCCATCTCCCTTTCCCCATCCCACGACCTCAGCACAGCTCTGGTCTCCACAGACAGGGAGAACTCTTTTGAGGATCTGGAGAAGTTTCTTACTCAGCTGGACTGGGTTCCTTCTCAAAGTGATGATACAGACTCTGATGTGATCTTTGACACTACACACATGGACCTAGAGTCTCATATTCATGATCTTGAGGAGCGTGCACTGAAGGGACATTTGAAGGCTATCGTCAAAGATATCCACAATGCTATTGGTAAATAAATGTTTGTTCTTGTGTGATTGAGGCCTTACTTGTGACTAGATATGTGCAACATGTGAGTTCAACATTCGTAGAAAACCCCTATTATAGCCAGTGGGATCTGTAGGGTTGTATCATGCGTTTCTTACTGTGTCATGGTGTAAACAACGCCAGAGTGTCATAATCCACCATAAACGTGTTTTTCAAAGGACCTTTTATGAAATGAACTAGTTGGCTGATTCTCTGTGGTTAATGGATTTGTCTTTGTGTGGAACAGATCGCCTCCTGTCTCTGTGTCTTCTGTCTTTTGAATGTCTGAACACTGCCAGCTCTAAGGACCAATGTGTGGCGAGCATAGAGGAAGTCTTCTTCACCCCTATTTGGCGCCCTCTGTTGGCACTCTTTAGGTAGGTCACAAATTAAGTGTTTCACAAATGTACACCACTTATTAAAAGTTTGGGGTTGTGAGTATTTTTTTAATGTAATTTTTTTTCTCTCTAACTGATTTATATATTAAAATGTAATTTGATGGCAAAGCTAAATTATTAGCAGCCATGAAAAAATATTTTTTATTTATTAAATTGTGTATACAAACACACAATTTCTGCACTTTAATATTGAATACGGAAAAATGTGTTTTTAGGTTGAAGAATGGGGTTCAAGTTATGGTGCGGGACCTAGGGCTGCATTTAAGTCCATGTTTTTTGTTTTTTATGCCCTTCCCTCGCTAACTGTAGATATTACTTGCGTGGCACTACTGGCGGAACCCTTGCAATGTTTAAATGGAACATCCTAAGCCTGTGCATCCTAAGCCTGTGATCACTGGAATCCGCAATGGAGCTGATTTTTATCACCATTATTGGTGGCAGTTGAGGAGATTCCTCCCTTCTATATGTAAAGCGCTTTGAGTGCCCAGAAAAGTGCTATATAAATGTAACAAATACTTTATTTTCCCCCTTATGAATTAGTTGTACACAACATTTTATAGGCCTGTATGTATATAAATATTAGTGTAAACTTTTGTGAGCGTATGTCTAAAAGTGGAGTTAAACACAGCCTAGCTCCACTGAATGGGTCCAGAAAAGGGAAACCGGACATCAAGCTCCACTCACTGGTTCTGCAGTGAGCATCCTCTCCTTCGGGTGGCAGAGATTGCAGTCACATTGAATCACTCTGATTTATCTAGACGTTGAGCAGTAGATGGCACCATTAAGCTAAAAATCAATCGTTACGTGTCAATTTGTATCATATACACTGTTCTTTAGTTACAGCATGGCTGAAAATATTAATTTTTTACAATTGCTTCCAAAAAAACATGGTTATCAAAACTCTATAATGGCTGCTTTATGGTTTAGTTAATTGCAGATAAATATAAAATGTTTCTTTTGATGCTTTAGGAAGGTGAATCGAGAACGGGAGCTGGCTGTTGAGAGCAGCATGCGTCTTCATTGCAACGTTTCACCTGGTGATGTTGGTGTAGCATCCAAATTGTTCCCTAGAGACCCTGCTGTGCTGCATGGTTCCTACCCATATGAGTCAGCGGTTCAGGAGTTGAAGCTTCTGTGTAGAGACTACTGTCCTCAAAAGAAACTTGAGTGTATTGGTAAGATCTCTGAGACCACAAACCATTTCAGTGTGTTTTACTTTTAATATCAGTGCCTAAGCAGAATTACAAAAATATAATTTCTAACAGGTTTATCAAACACTCTCCCCATCTGGTCTGATAAATGGATAGCCCCACCCTTTTTGGGGAATTAGCCTACTAATTGCTGGTTTTTCTGTATATTAACCTGGGTTAGGTGAAAGTTATTGTAAGGTTCATGAGATGAAAAATCAAAATAATAATAATTTCTATTTCATGTTATATTTGACTTTTTAATCTCATAATTTTAAGTATTCATCTCATAAATATAAATTGGTTTATCAGTTTTGACTTGCTTTAAATTACTTTGTCATAATAAAGACTTTTAATGTCATAATTTTGATTAATAATTTCGATTTTTCTTATCGATTGAGTTATAATTATGAAATTGAAAGTAAGTTATAGTTGACATTCACTGATCAGGCATAACATTATGACCACCTTCCTAAAATTGTGTTGTTCCCCCATTTGCTGCCCAAAGAGCCCTAACCCATCAAGGCATGGACTCCACTAGACCCCTGAATGTGTGTTGTGGTATCTGGCACCAAGATGTTAGCAGCAGATCCTTTAAGTCCTGTTAGTTGTGAGGTGGGCCCTCAATGGATCAGACTTGTTTGTTCACCACATCCCACGTCTATCCTCGATTGGATTAGGATCTGGAGAATCTGGAGGACAAATGAACACCTCAAACTCATTGTGCTCCTCAAACCATTCCTTAAACCATTTTTGCTTTGTGGCAGGGCGCATTATCCTGCTGAAAGAGGCCACAGCCTCCATGGAATACCGTTTCCAATAAAGGGTGTACATGGTCTGCAACAATACTTGGTTAGGTGCTACGTGCCAAAGTAACATTCACATGGATGGTAAAACCCTGAGTTTCCCAGCAGAACATTGCCCAAAGCATCACACTGCCTCCACCAGCTTGCCTTATTCCCATAGTGCACCCTGGTGACTTGTTCCCCAGGTAAGCGACATACATGCACCCGGCCATCCACATGATGTAAAAGAAAACATGATTCATCAGACCAGGCCACCTTCTTCCATTGCTCCGTGGTCCAGTTCTGATGCTCACATGCCTATTGTTGGTGCTTTCGGCAGTGGACGGGGTCAGCATGGGCACCCTGACTGGTATTCTGACTTTCTATTCTATCTTTCTATATTCTTGAGCAATTTGAGCTACAGTAGCTCGTCTGATTAATCGGACCACACTTGCCAGCCTTTGCTCCCCACGTGCCTTGGCTGCCCATAACCCTGTCGCAGGTTCACTGCTATTCCTTCCTTGAACCACTTTTGATAGATACTGACCGCTGCAAACACCCCACAAGAGCTGCTTTTTTTGGAGATGCTCTGACCCAGTTGTCTAGCCATCATAATTTGGCCCTTGTCAAACTCAATCAAATCCTTACGCTTGTCAATTTTTCCTGCTTCTAACACATCAACTTTGAGGATACAATGTTCACTTGCTTCCTAATATATCCCACCCACTGACAGCTGCTTTGATGAAGAGATAATCAGTGTTATTCACTTCACCCTTCACTGGTCATAATGTTATGCCTGATTTGTGTATGTCAAAATGATGGTGTCAGTGTGACTTTTATTTGATTTTAAAAAGTCATAAATCCTAAACGACTAATTTTATAATTTCAATTTGTGACAGAAATTGGCCTCCATGCTTTTATTCATAAATTTTACATTTTGCATATCTTTTGAAAATGTTTTATGAATTTATATACCTAAACAGTGCGTATTAGTACCTTAAGGGTGCATATTAATGCTAATCTGTACTCTTAAGGTATTTAATATGCACCGTTTAGGTACTTTACCAGATTTTTTTTCCTGACTGCAGTTGTTTTTCATTGCAGTGAGAACTCTACGAATGATATGTGGCTGTGCTGAAGAGTACTGCCTCCTGCAAGAAAATGGCCCTCCACCCAAATCAGCAGCAATGTGAGTATACACAAGGTTATAAAATGTTGTTACTTACTGTGACGCTTTCTCTTTTCGCTGTCCTTTTCAAAAAAGTGGAGTTCAGAGTTCTTTTAAGAACAATAATCTGCTTGTCCGCTGGCCTTGTGTCAAACTACATCAGACCCCACAGAGGCCAAAACTCAGCAGGGGTCCCGTCTTGACCCTCTGGCCCCCGCGGGGCGCTCGGAGATGACTTCCTCTCTAAGTGGGTCGCCCTGTCTGGACTGTCAGATTTTGGGCTTGATGCACTTTGAGAGAGAGTCTGAATGTAGAACTACTTAGGTCAAGTAAAATTGATCCAGTTATTCTAACCAAAAGGGAGCTTTATCTATTGCAGATAAATACTTGTGGCTCTGTGCATGTTCTAACGTGATGATAGTTTATAAGATGTTCTCACAGCTCCTGGCCAGTAAATTGGGGCCACCGAGATTGCTTGTTTTGAAAAATCTTCTGGTTTCACACCATAAACGGGTGTGTTCAACCAGAGTCATCATTTCCTGATGACACATTTTCTTAAATGTGTGGATTTATTCAGGTTTATCAGAGTGAGTGTACTTGGCTCAGATTGGCTTTGTGGAAAATCTCCCACAGACCTCAGCGCCTGCTCCACTCTCTTGGAAAACATCTTAAATTTCTTCCCGTCTCCGCTGCGATCTCAACAGTTAAAGTGCGAGCTCTGCCAGCTTCCTGCATAGGAGAAAACTGTTCTGGGATGTTATGAGGGCTGTTATGATGTCTGTAACCTCTTGGCCCCACCACACCCATCAAAAGGTGCCTGTTCATCTGTCTCTTGATTACTTAGGAAATATGAGTAGATAAAAACACTTGTGTCAGATCTGCATGTGTCTCTTTGCATCACCACTTGCAGAGCGGAGGCTCGCTGGTGACGCACATGTTCAGCGGTTTGGCACCCCATGACAACGGTTGATGTAGATGCTTGTTTCTAGAGCACTGTCTGCATCTCTTATACAATGACATCTAGTTTTGTCGTTCCAAACCTGTAAGACCTTCGTTCATCTTTGTGACACAAATGAAGGTCTTTTTGATGAAATCCGAGAGCACACTTCCAAGACCTAGAAAGGTAGTAAAAACTTAAAATGTTAAAATAGTCCATGTAACTCCAGTGGTTCAACCTTATTTTTATGAAGCGACGAGAATACTTTTTGGGCGCAAAACAAACAAAAACGAATGTCTTTATTCAACAATTTTGTTCTAACATGTCAGTTTCCGTGCAGCACTTTTGAGTTACGGCAGCTGATGCTGGCTAGAAAGAAAATGATTAATTTTTTTTTTTTTCTTCTTCTTCTTTTTTATAATTGTTTTATCATTTACCATTTTCTCTTGTTATCTTAAAGTTGATTTATTAACTATTGTATATTAATTGTGATTTTTGATATAAGATTTGTCACACTGTCCACCCCTAATATTCGTATGTGTTTTGTTCTGGCCAGAACAATGGACCAATGCTTTCTGAACCCAATGGCTTGGTTTTTTAGCATTATTCGGGTGTTTTTAAATTCTGTACTTGAACATCGGTTTAAAAATGATTATGCTATAAAGGCATCAGCGATCCGAATGGAAGCGTTTCATTGTGAGACTTGCCCTGATTTTGCCCCGGTAGCACAGCCAAGGCGCATTCTGCCTTTGTTTTGCTTTTAAGTTTGTGTTTGGTTGTGAGGGAGAATGAATGTCCTCATGCATGCATGAACATGAACAATTTAGCCATTCTCACCCTTTTTTTTGGTTGTTTTGTCCCATTGTCTCCTTTCTCCCACTCGCTTTCTTCTCCTCCTTTTTAGATTACATTCACTCACGCTTGAATTTATATTGCTATTTCCTTCTGCACATCAGTCATTTCCTCTGTCTATCCTTTGTCTTATTTTGTCTTTAAGGACAAGAGTGGACATATTAGTATTTATTACATTTTTCATGCAGTTCATACATTGGCTAACTGTTTCATTTCAGTAGTGCCTATATTTTGGCTGTACATTTATTCGTACATTATAAACTCTTCAATTGCTCAGATCATGCCATAATTTAACAAACAGGCTTGAACAAGCTAATGTCCGCATCATCCCAGCACACCTTCACGGTGAATGAGCGTCATTTTGATGGCAGCAAAAGCAATGTTGAAACAGAGATGAGGATGGTATGTAGAGCTATTATCACCTGTATGAAACGTATCAGGTGTCCTGCAGTCCGGCAGGAAAGGGGACACCAGCTACTTTCTCACGCAAGCGTCCCCTCGTCAAATAAATCATGGGTTTTCTGTGGTCTGTTAATGCGTTCTTTCTGAAAAATAGTTTATCCTGCAAAGAAATGTCATTGGATTTGTTTGTTTACTTCATATCTTTGTTAATTTCTCTCATTTTTGTCTCTCAGAGGTGCCGATGACCTGTTGCCCATCCTGGCGTTCGTGGCATTACGCAGTGACATGCCTCAGCTGGTGTCTGAATGTGCTGCGTTGGAAGAGTTCATCCATGAGGGGTGCGTACTTCATATTAAACGTCATGTGATTTAACGGTTCTCCACAAAGTAACAGTATTCATTACCTGAAAATGAACATAGATTGCTGGACCACGAGAGATTGTGTAGAACAGGGAGGAAGGTTTTGCACACTGTGCCGTACTCTGCACGTGCACTTCCCAGCAGGCCATGTCTAATGACCTTCTTCATGCTGATAAGATCAGAGAATAGTCAACTGGCATATGTAAAATGTAAAGTCAATCTTTATCACTTGCCATTGATCTCATATGGTTGCTAGTGTCACATGATCCTTCTATTACCTAAAATTGTGTCAATAAATGCAGATTGTCTCTGCAGACATTTTTAATACTTTGAGCAATGATAAAGGATGCAGGAAGATTTTGCTTTACATACTGTAATGTTACATAAGTCATTCACATTAGTGCTCGGCTAATGTGTGCGTGCACTGTTGTTGATACAGTTCCAGCATGTGCACCCCAATAAATTTAAATATACACATCAGTTTGTTGATGGGCATACTCCAGTTACAACATCTCATAATGTATGACAAACTAAGTAAAAACTTGCCACTGAGAAATGTCCTGAAAAGTTGTCCTTGCAATTGAGGTTTGGGTTGAATAACGAATTCATTCAGTGTTCCTTAATCAGACTCTTGCACAAATTGATATGGTAAAATCAACACAATCGTTACTGTATTTAGTGTGTACACTCGCTTAGGTTTTAGGAAGCCTCCGGTTCAGTTGCGTAATGGCTGTTTGGTTTTCAACATGCTGTAAGTGGTCGACCAGTCACAACAGACTTGGGCCATCTGACCAATCAGAGCAGTGTAGCTCTCAGAAAGGTAGTGCTTAGAGTGACTGAATTTTCAAACAAGTAGTTTTCAAACTGAGAAAAGAGGTTGTGCAATGTATGTTATGAGAAACGTTTGAGGCATGGTAAACTGTTGTAGGAGACCTCCAAAACAAAATTATGAACCTTAAAAAATAGCATAATAGGGGCACTTTAAATCTATATTTTACAGCCTGTCTAAATATTATGCAATAGAAAATGGCATATCTCAAACAGTCTCCAAAACAATTGACAATCTGTCAAATTTTTGGCAGCACTTGTTGACGATGGTTGGTTAGATAACGCTGTTTGGAAATTTGGCTTGTCACATCCTTTTATGTGTCAGTCTCACTGTCATTTAGGCATGTATCAAGTATCGACATAACACGACCTCACTCGCTACCAATAATCAAAATGTCATCTATTGCACGGTCTCAGATTCTGTGCATAAATATTTAATCTACAAAAATACCCTCCTGTCTAAACATGTTGGAAAAAAACATAAAATACAGTTATTTTTGGTAATTTCAGTCCAACTTTGACAACTTTATGTAACATACTAATGCTTATATAACACATTGGTATATATTTGAGCAATGGATATCACAACAGTGAAATCTCAGTTTATGTAGGTGACCGTTTGACCTGTTTCCTGAGCGGCGTTGTGGGGATTCATTGCACCCCTCCTGTGCTGTACTCTCGCGTGTCTACTCAGACCACAGCCCTGAGCTCTGTTTATCAGTATAAAACTGGACATTTTTACAGGCTGGTTAGATTGGCACTTCTGAGGAATGTTGGGTATATTCTGGTTTGGGTTTTTCTCTCCCTATAAAAATACAAATAAAATATCTTCAGATGTTTATGCTACTCGGTGGCTTGGAACTGAGGGTGGAACTCTCTTCAGCATGTAAGAGAAGTTATGATAGGAAGTGTTGTCGTTCTCAGGCACAGTTGACAGGTTTCGTTTAATTAGGACTATATACAAGACTGATTTAAAGGGACCGTTCACCAAAAAAGCCCTTGTTATATCTTGCTGCAAATCTGTTTGCTGATATTTTTATATAAATGTTTTCTATTCACCCACTGTTTGTAGGAAAAATTCTTAATTTACACTACAACAGTTACAGTATAACAAAATATATTTTATTTTTTCTTAATCTTAAATTATATTGAATTGGTCAAAAAGAGAAAAGTAGTCAAATATTCCTTATGAAGTCTTTTACTCCATTCACTTTATGGTTACTGAAAGAACGGAACGATCTGTCTCAAACTCTCTGGCTTTCTCATTTTCATCATCGCGTTTTATCCTCTCCACATTCTTCAACATGTTATATGCTGATTCTTGGCTTCAGCTTGATCTCGTGTCTTAGTCTCATTAGCAGACGGGTTCACTTGAAGTTGTCCCTCCGTGGAAGAGATCTTGTTTTCCCTTGTGAGGAGAAGCGCTAATGAAGTGTTTATGTCTACAGGTATCTGATTGGAGAGGAGGGGTACTGCCTGACGTCAATGCAGAGCGCGCTGACCTATGTCGAGTCATTGTCCCAGAGTGAGTCTCCACTCCCAGCTGCCAAACCCACCTGACGTAGGTAAAGCCAATTATATCATTTCAGGTTCATATCTGACAAACTCCTGCATCTGTGTTCCAAAAGTGAGCTGTATAATATAGGTAGATACATTTAAGATCATCATCCTAATGGATTGATAGAATGTTGTTTGTTTTTATATAACAAATGAATACTTTTATTCAGCAAGAATACATTAAGTTGATCAAAAGTAACTGTAAAGACATTACATTATTAAAAAACCTGAATTGCTGAAAAATCTGCTTTTCTCTCACAGGATTAAATTGCATTTTAAAATATATTAAAAGTACACTATGTAACTTTGTTCCTCTAGCAGTTTAAAAAAAATGCACCAACTGTTAGAGAGCTCTATATATGGAAATGTATTTGTTCAATAAAACGCATTACTCAATAAATACGCAGTCTCCATTTCAAATCCTTCTGTTCTCGCCATCTCCCAAAAGCCAAGCCCCTGTTGATTCTCATTTTATTGTGAGCTGTATGACTTGTTTTGACAGCGGACTTTCCTCCTGTTCTTCTTTTCTTTCTTTTTTTTAAATAAGTGATTCCCCAGAGGTACAAGATTTAGGGTGTACTCACACTCGACACTCTGTACACCCTTAGCTTCTCCATGTCAACCTTTCTCGCCCGTTGTGACAACTTACCTATGCCGTTATGCCACTCCCACACCATACAGAGTAGTCTGAGCAACTTTTTTCTATTTACAGATATGACGAGACGCACACAGATGCGTGACATGCGCAACTTCGAGGGGAAAAGCATCCCGCCTGGTCTAAAACCAACACGCATAGGCTTACCATAGTGAATGACGATAGGACAAAAACATTGTAACACTCATTTAAGTGATGTAACTTGTTTTGTTCAAAATTTACAAAAGTTATAATATTGTGGTATTTTACAATATTATTGTTTTGACTATATTTGATCGAATAAATGCAATCTTGTTGAGCATAAGAAACTTTTAAAAACAACTTTTTTTACAAGCCCTAAAATATTGAACATTTGCCTGTGAATGATTGATTGTTTATAGTTTATTTTTTTTTAATTATTATTATTATTATTTTAATAAGGTTTATGCCTTTCAAATAGTTCTTACTCAACTGAAAGACAAGTCGTATGTTGGGCCGGGGAAAGATAAACTAAACCACTAACTCTACCCGACAGTGTCATTCCGCCTCATCAGAACTCCCTGTGACAATTATCCAATTTTATCCAAGCATTTAACTTCGCAGAGCACAATGTCTGTACAGCTGTCACTTGCACTATGGCGTCCCAAATTGAAACGCGCTCCTCTGTCGTCGTCATCCACCACTGAACAGCTTAAATTAAACAATTAGATGGATTAAATTGACCTCGCTGAACTTTCAACTTGACTTCA
Source organism: Gobiocypris rarus (assembly GCA_023029165.1). Lineage (NCBI taxonomy): Eukaryota > Metazoa > Chordata > Actinopteri > Cypriniformes > Gobionidae > Gobiocypris > Gobiocypris rarus. The sequence continues at coordinate 13,183,822 of CM040918.1, read as the reverse complement.
AGTGAGATGTTGCCGTTTGTTTTTGTCCAAGTTTCTATTTAAGGTTGCGTTACTGAAATAATGATAGTCTACGGTGGCTTAAGTTCTAATTAGATTACCCAGTGGAGACTGTTAAACATGCCAAAACGTCAAACAAACTTTCAACCACTGCCAGAGTGATGGAGAACACTTTCATTGGCTTTTAATTCTGTAAGATTCTGCTTTTAAAGTAGTTGGCTGGCTCACATTGTTCTTGTTCATCTAGTTTAATTAGAGCGCTTTGTGTTTTGATTCTAGGTGCCGTAGCCAGCGGAAAGATCATGTCTTGACGGTCCATCTCCTTTTCCTCAGCCTGTTTAGTCCCAAATCATGCCAGGCTTGAGTTCAGTTCGAATCTTCCCCACCTACCGCTTTTGAAGGGACTGGAGAAGGCTGTGTTTGGGCACTTCGGGGCAGGTTCATCTGAATGTGGTTAGAAGTGTTGAAGCCAAAGCAACAAAAAAAATGAGTATGAGACTGAATGGGATGAAATAAGCCAGATGTTAAGAAGGGACTTCTGAAAAGGTTAGTTTGTCTATCTAATCCCATTGACCTTTTATTTTATTTGTTAAAATGGTATTCTCCAAAGAAGACTTAAGCACTAATAGTATTTATCATCCTATAACACCCTATTTATTGAACAATATGAAGAGTGACATTAATACAGACTTTTTGAGCCCAGAATTTTTGCTGGGTAGGAGAAAATGGAGCAAAATTGTCATGTTTGGTCTTACAGGTTTTTATACTCCTGAGCTGTGCATTTCTCTTGTAAGTAAAACCACTTATTAGACACATGTTAAGCTGTACAGGTTTTATGGGTTTTTTTTTTTTAGAAAAAAAAAGATCTTAATTTATTTAAATGCTTTTCACTCTAATAATCAAAAGTGAAATCAATGTGAAAAAAAGCTTGGATGTGCTAGAAAAACGAATGCTGCTGGACGGACCCACCGTCTGAGGGGATTAAATAGGAAATAGGCATAAAAAATACCTGTGTGCGTATGTGCAAAAATATTTATGTTTTGAGCCAGCAGAGATTTGTTTGTTGCTGAAGATCTGTATTGTGAATTATGATGAATGTAGCGTAAACCTCTTCGCCTGAGAGACAGCAACCATGTATTTTTGTTTTTTTTTTTCTATGAAAAGTGAAAGTGAAAGTGCATGGCATGTGAATTTTCTAACAAATAAAGACATGTAAATCTTTTTTGTGTTCCTGGTGGTGTTTTTCCTTTTTCCCCAAATGTTCTATGCTTTTGACCACCTTTTTAATCTGAAGGGGAAGGAAATCGCTGGGAGAAGTGATTGCGCAGAGGGAGGCCGAGCCCCCTGATGGGCAGATGGCTGGATTGTTCCGAAAGTTTCCGGGCCAAACGAGAAAACATGCCACTCTGCATCAGGAGACTTAACCTCTGTCCTAGAATACCCTCTGTGTGGATGACGATTACTCTAATGGCTTCACTGTGTGACTCTTTTCTATGGGCACAATTTTAAATCCCTTCCAGTCCACTTGTCTTGTCCCTCTACATAAACGCCCCAATTCCTGTCTGTGTTTTAGAGATGGCACCCAAAATAGCCTGAGACCAGCCTTGGAGTTAAATACCAAAACACAGCAAGAGTGGTTAGGGAAAGTTTGCAAACTGTGATCTCCATTTAATTTGATCTAGAAATAGATGATGTGATTAGATGGATGCTTCCTGTCATGCACAAAAGATGGCAATTTGTGAGTTGTGTAAAATTGCATAAATGCAGTAGGATGCTTATCATAACCTATTCACTTTCATTTTTGTGGTTTCTAATTCAAATTTATGCATCCCTGATATTTCCTCCTTTCAACTGTTCATGCAATTTGAAAGAGATGGTTTGCCCCAAAAATGAAAATCGCCATCATTTACTCAACCTCATGTCATTCAGAGTATTTTCTTTCATGTGAGTTTTCAATTCGAAATATTGATGAGAAACATATTTTTGGCACTTGTACTGTGCCGCCTCACGAAAAGGGACATCTTTATTTGCCAAAGTGGATTCTTTGCTTTTCCATTGTTTTAAATTTTTCTATTCCCAAATAGTTTTTGAAATAAGGACTCCAAGCCAGATTTTAATGATTTCCAGGCAACTTAATCATATCACACCCTCAGCTTTGTGGCTCATGTCACGATGGGTTACTGCTTCAAAGAAACTAGGAGTCTGGGAGATTTTTTTCTTTATTTATTATTTTAATTTCCTCAGACACACACGATAAATGCGGCAGGTCATGAATAGTTTTCACTCAGACACATACTAAACTGAGGAACAGAGACTGTTTTGGTGACGTGAAGAGAATGGCACACTTTTTGGTCTGTTATTCAGATTAAAGGGCATAGTTCACCCAAAAATCATTTACTCAGCCTCATGTCATTTTAAAACCATTTAATATTTCCTTTATGTGAAACATAATAGATGAATGATACAGGTTTGGGATGACACAAGGATGAGAAAATGTGAACTTTTGTGTGAACTATCCCTTTAATAAGCTGATGCAAAGCAAAACCCACAGCTGATAAACTGACAAAAGTCTTCTCGCCTTTTTCCCTGTCACTGAATCCAGATTTGTTCAATGGCAAATTTACAATCATGCCGCTAAATCGTCTATGCAAATATGATAACACTAAACAAAGACAATGTCCTCCACTTTGGAGGCCTGCGATTTCTGAACCCCTCGCCCCCTCATGCGCTTATTGTGGGCCACACGGCTGGGAATAATTGGAGCCGTGGAAGCAGCAGCCAGATAAGTTTTTGAGTGAACGAGGGCAGGGAGTCACGCTACGGGAATGCTAGTGTGCCAACAACCTGCCATGTTCTCTCTCTCTTACTCTAACCGAGTTTGTTTTTACATCCGTTCTCACACATCTCTCTTCAATGTCAAGCTTACGTGTCTGGGACCGAGTTCATGCTCTGCTGCACTCCAAAGCATCTGTACCATTCCATTGGCTATTATATTGATTTGTTATGAGCACAATGAGTATTTCAAGGCTATGACTGTACTATGACAAAGCTGGCTATTATCAATACAGGAATGTTTTGTTGACATGCAATAAAAACAATGCACGCATACTAACAGGATAAAGTGAATACAGAGGAAAATCTGATGATGAGTCTGAGGCTTGCTTACAGATTGCCCTCCAGGATAACAGTTTTTAGATCGGCAGGACAGCTCACAGGGAAGACTGTGTGGGACGTGTTTCGGCGCTCCACCAGCACAGCCACAGCCTCCCCTAAATCCAAGTGGTTCAGGTACCCGGGGGCCATTCGGTCTGGGGCCGCCACACCCGTATTGATTTTCACCTGTTGGAAGATTAGAAAGATCATAGAGGAACAAATATGAGGAAATACTTTCATGACATTTAATTAAACACATCTACAGTGAGCCTACGTGTCATGACCGGAATATAACCCCATGAACTTGGCGTGTTTAAGAGAGTTTGATGAGATTCAGACAGCACATAGGCACACCTGGTTGAGTTTGCATGGCACCTCTGGGTACTCCTCGCGCAGAACTTGACAGAACGCCAGAGCACTAGCTGCACCTACGGTCAGGAACCCTGTGCCAGGCATCAGCACTTTCTCTCCAGCACCTCCTATACAACAGAGATTACGTCTATATAAAATGGGTCCATTTTATTTGTTTTTTCTTCAAAATCTGGTTCTTAAAAATAGATTCCAAAAGGTTTTTTTGAACATCTTTTCAGTGAACCATTGTTTTCTTAGTGTGGAGAAAAATGTAAAGGCTATTAGTTAACTAAAACCATAACTACACTGTTGGTTTAACTTAAAAAAAGCAAGTAACTTGGTTGCCTTAAAATTTTAAGTTCATTTAAATTAAACTTTTGAGTTAATACAATGAGGGAAATTGGTTTAATAAATTGAAACTCAAAATATTATTGTATCTGAACCACATAAATACAATGTTGTTATAAATCATGAAAATAGCACATTTTGGCATGTTTCACTGCATTATAACAAATTACACAATATGCTTACAAAATATTTTAATAATATTTGAATAAAGGGTGATGTTAATTCTGAAAAATGTTCATTGTATTAACTCAACATTTTAATTTGAATGAACTCAACATTTTAAGGCAACCAGCTAAATTACTTTTATAATATTTTTTTTTACACTGTAAATAACGGAAACCAAAACTATAAAAACATTTCCGTTACTAGAAATAAAATAGCATTAAAAAAACTGCACCAGCTACACTGTAAAAATTCTCATGATTTAGCACAACTTTTTTATCTTTTGTTAAATCAATTTAGATAATAATGTGATTCAGATAATAACATTTTGAGTTTCTATTTATTAAACCAATCTCCGTTGTATTAACTCAATTTTTTTATTTCAATGAACTCAAAATTAAGGCAACATACTTTGTTAAAACAACAATATTTGTGTGCTAAAATAACCAAAACTAAAACTAAATTTAACTAAGTTTATTTATAGGTTATTAATAACGAAAACTTAAAAATAGGCACCAAAAAGGTGTTTTGAACATCTTTTCAGTGAACGGCTCTTAAAAAAATTTCTTGATGTGAAGAACATTTATTGTGCTACTTGTTAGGCTATTAGTTGAAGACATTTTTAATAACCACTGTATGCGTGCATTGTTGCAGCAACAGCGATTCTGTTTTGAATTTGCTAAAATATAAATTTGGACACTAAAAATTATATGATCTTTATTTATGACAATATATGTTTTCACATTGCCTTAACTCAATTGCTTTAATGCAATTGTCAACTTTTTGTTATAAATTATACAAGATTCAACTAATTTTTAAGTCACTTTAATGTAATTTAAGTTGAAATGACTTAAACAACCAAGTTGATTATACTTTTAAAAAAATGATAACCTACCTGTTATAAACGTGTAGGTGCAGTTGGGATCATCTCTCACCAGGGGAAAAAACGCTTTCCAAGACACAAATGTGCTAAAAAGCAGAGTCTCGATAACCTGGTGATTGGAGAAGATGAGTTTTGAGCAATGAAATGAGCATGCAGACCCAAAGATGAAAGTTAGGTTAAAGCAAAATGTGGATGGTGAAATGTTTGTCATATGAGTGATTAGAGTGGAAGGAATCACTGAAAGTAAATGCTTTCTTTATTTGAATCTCACCCAGTGCAGTTCTTTGAGGGGCTGAGTGTGTGGTGGACCTCCCTGCCACCAGCTGAAGCCCAGAGAGGACACCACGTCGGTGATCTTTCCCACAGACTTAAGCAAGGCCTGTTTCACCTCCTCCACTCCTTCCACTGAGCCTTATAGATTAGGAGAGCATTTCATCAGTCACAATCCATCCCAAATCAATGAGACCTCAAAAAGACTAGAGTTGCAAAGATAACATAAAAAATAAAATAAAAAGGGGACGCCACTTACCAACATTACCCACTAAAGTGGTCAGGTTACTTTTTGTGTTAGGTGAAACAAACCCTTTGAGTTTCTCCAACTTGCTGTTGTCTCTGGAGATCACGGCGACTTTGAAACCTAAATATATGTTTGCATAGTTACCACACATTCCACATTATAAAAAAATGTTTAATCGACTTACAGAATCAGAATTGAAGATAATTCTTCACTTTAACCTATAATAATCTGATAGGGTTGTGAGTATTTTCCTATATCATAACCGCAATGAATAAAATTGTAAACAAAGCAATTAAATAAGAAAGATAAGAGTCAAATGACTGTTACACATTTGATTGTGTATGTTTAAGTCATGTTATAGTCGATATTTTCCATTAAGCCTTTAAAAATGAATAACTGATATATAATATAATATAGCTTAATATAATATAGGCCTAATAATAGTTATTAATATTTATTAATAATATTGCATATATTTTCCAATTTTTTAAATTAAGATAATTACTATATATGTTAAGTTTAAATAGTTAATGTGCTCTTACCTCTGTCCAGGAGAGCTTTCACTATTCCGGAGCCGACAGTTCCTGCTCCACCGAGCGCTAAAACCACCCTGTCCTCGTTTGACATCGCGAGCACAACTGCTGCAGCAGTGCAGACGTCTGAGATTGATTATGGTCTATGGGCTTCATGTCTCCTGCTGCTCAAGATCTTTAAATCTAACCGCAGCAGTAATGCCACGCCCCTTTCAGAATGACACTCCCACCAAATCATGCGTTCTTTTATCCTTTATCAAAATTAACTTAGTTTTAAAATAACGATTTTATAAGGAAAATTGTAAATCTTACGACTGAAAAAAAAAAATCATATTATAGTGAATAACAGTAATTTCATATTCAGTAGACAACAACGTGACAATAATTAACTTAAAAGTGTGATAAGGGCAGAACAAATATTGCCAATAGTTTCCATCTTAGATTATAGCGCCCTCTTGTGAACAATCAATGGTATATTTAAATAGCTACAAAAAATAGAAAAATTAAATAGCATAAAATAAACTAAAACTACTAGAACTACAGCTAGTTGTCATTTTGATTTAGTTAAACTCAATGTGCTAAAATAACCAAAACTCATCCTAAATTTATTTATAGTTTTTTTTTTAAATAACTAAAACTTAAAAATAGGTTCCAAAGGGTGTTTTGAACATCTTTGAAGTGAACGGCTCTTAAATGAACCATTTTTTCTTAGTGTGAAGAACATGTTAATGCTAAGTTGAAGAACATTTTAATAACCACTGTACCTGTTGTGCACTATATAATGTGCATATATCATATATTTGTCGCAGCAGCTGTGATTCTGTTTTATTGACTAGTGTTTTGAATTATTTATATATTTAAATAAAAATAAAAAATGTTGTATAAATTAGTTGTGTGACGTTGTATAAATATTGTTTTAATCTGAAGACGCTGCAATTTTTTAGGCCACGTGAGCCGAATACGGAAGTGAAAAGTTTCTCCGCCTAGGTTTGTTTTGGACGCTGAATGTTGATCAGGTAACAAATCTAGTTTATTTAATTCGCAACATTGGTAACAGTTTACTGTGAACGGCGTTACTGTGTAACGAGCTTTGTTGATTTGAATTTAATAAGGTACCGTTAGTTGAAAAAATGGGAAGGCACCAATTACACAATCTGTAAACGTTTTTAGCGTAGTTTATGCTATTTATCGTTTAACAATGCGCTATATAATAAATATACTTTCAAAAATATGAATCTAATTACTACAATATTGTGTAAACCCCTGCTTTTAGATTCCTGACGGAACTGTTTTCATCTTGACTTTCACTTTAGTCTGTTGATTTAGGAGTGGTATTTTGTGTTTTGAATAGTGTAAATGTCCACATTTTAGCAATCACCGGTCAGATTGAATTGAATTTGATATTTAAAATAATAATTGGATCTTAAAATAATAACATGTTCTTTCTTAAATATTTATATATGAAATATCATATACTGTATTCATGACGTCATTCAGTATTATACCAAATTTTGATATGTGAGTTATTATTGTCATTGATTGTCAATATTGTTTCTTCTTTACAGGATGAATACTTTTGCTCATAAAAAGACAGAGAATGGTCTTATCAGTAAGTACCAGACTAACTTGGAGAGACGAATTGAGAAGGGGGACCGAAGTATGATTTGCAGGGATGAGGAACTGTGCAAGGAAGTGGAGGCGCTCCTTTGCAGTAGCAATGCCCTGAAGATACATAATCTACATGGATTAGATTCACTGACAGTAATGGAAAAATCTCTCCATGCATTTCCTTCTAAAACTGGCCAAATGGGGCTTGAAAAGATTTCCAAGGCCTTTGAAGTGTTGGAGCTCGCTGCGTTAAACCTCTACCTGTTCCCCTGGAGAAGAGAGTACAGACTGGTTAAGGTATGTGGAAATACTGGTGTGACGCCTACAGAGCTTGATTTTAAAATCGTCTGAATGACATTTTGTTTTTCACTGCCTTAAAATAGTCTCTTTCATCTCTTCAGATGTTTTCAGGTATGTTCACCCATTTGATCAAACCTGCCCTGACCCTTCAGCAGGCTAAAGAGCTGTTTGGATTGCTTGGGTACCAGCCTTCAAGCCTTAATGAAGATGAGGAGTTGATGCTGACCTCCAAACTAGCTCCTACTGATTTCTTACTTAGCCTAGCATGTGGTTTCTTCACTGCCCGGATGGAGTGCCGGCTGCTACTTTCCACCTTGGGCTCTGCGCACAGAGATGTGGAGTGGGTTCTTCAGCTTGTTAAAGAGAGGCAGGCAGGCCACAGTCTTCCGGTAGCATTAGAGAACACCAAGAGAAAGTCAAAGGTTGCTAGAACTTCGGATCCCATCATGACAAGCGGCATGGACAATGAGCTGGATCTGTACACAGAGCAGGCAGATGAGACTTCTCACATGAGGTCCACTACCTTTTCACCACCACACTCTTCTTATATGCCACCAAAAGAGATAGCTCAAAGCAAGCCTTTACAAAAAGAGCCCATACAGTCAGACATGAGGAATAATGAGGATGCAAGGCAGAGAAGATCAATCAACAATTCAGGTCTAATGGAAAGCTCTGGTGAAGATCAATCAAAAGGGGATGCCCAGAGACAAGCAGCAGTAAACGTGATGTGCAGCTGTATCACTCCAAATTCATTATATATATACCAATGTGAGAAGTGCAAAGATGTTCACAGTCCATCGTGTAGCCGTTATAAAGAGTGCTTTATAAACGGCATACTTTAGCACTGTGCAACGCTGAAGACCAGCCTAGATTGGGCAAGGAAAAAGATTCCCTGAAGACACATCAATGTATGGTCAATTCTAATTCTGATTCATTTTTGATTTGCTACGACTGCCAGGTAATCCATGACCACAACTGTAATGTTATTAAAAAATGCAATTCAAAACACAACGTGCAGCCTACAGGAAAATTACAGCCCCCTCAAGGGGAAAGAGTGAATGCTCAAAAGAGGCACAGATGTCTTTCTTCTGGGGCTCCAGTAGATGTAATCTGCCACACCTGTAACGACTCCCATGATTACCTTTGTAAAGATTGGCAAAGTTGTGTTAAGAATGCACATCATACACAGTATACCCAGGAAACGGGGGATTCAGAAACACCTTGTGCACCCATATCAGTTCACCATAGTTGTTTGACAGCTAAACAGTCTTTGCCTGAAATTGTATGCCTCACTTGTAAAGCCTTTCATTACTCTGGGTGTCCTGATGGACGGCATTGCTCTCAAAAACACAAAATAAAAGATATCGGAACTAAATGCAGCACTTGCTTGGGTTCTGAACTTGACACCTTCTGCAGGTATTGTGGTGCCCCATATTGCAAACGGTGTTGCTTTAAATGTGCCCTGTTATGTAAGTGTGGAAAACCTGTCATCCCCTCTTCCTCTGTATAACATCTATGCGTCCATGTATGTTGACCATGTGTGGTTGAAGACTGTTTTTAATCAGCACATTAAGCCTGTTATTATTTTGCTAATTGCACAATAAATCTGAAATACTGGGGGATATAAACTGACAATCTGATGTGCTTTTGATTTTTGAGATTAGCAATGTCCTGATAGTTATAAGGTTCATTGTAGAGTTAAAGGTACAATATGTAAGACTTTTGGATTAAAGTAATCCAAAAACACCTTAAGTATTTTGTTGAGTTGTGTACTTACACTGTCCCAAATGTTTCCAAGAATCTTTAAATCTAGAGAAACAAACACTTTTTACCAGGACACGGACCATGTCCGTATGTCGCCTATCAATGACAAAAAAAACTACTTATGCCTTTGTTTTGAATAAGCGACCTCTAGTGGCAAAAATTACATTTTTTTGGCTCTAACTATCAGTTACGAATTTGTCATACAAAAACACAGCTCATAACTGTATATTATTGGTTGAGATTGTGTACATGAGTCCAATTTTTGATTCTTTGAAGATTTAACTCTTAATGTGTTACTGTTACTGGTTTGATGCAGTTTGGAAAATTATGGTTTTGGGTCTTAGCAACATCTCCAATTTCCATAACCAATTGTAATGTTGTTTAGAGTCATATGCTATACTGCCATATAATTCTTAAATATAATGCACATGTTTGTTATTGTGATGGATTATTGGAGTTAATATAAAAATAAAGGGAATGTAAGCAAATTCTGCTTGTACTTTTATTTAAAAGATTAAAATAAATCCTAACCATTGTTTTTTTTTTAAGTCCTACTATTGAGGATGAGGGTATTGTAATCTCCATATTGTCATATCCTATCCACAAAGGAAAATGAAAACTTGATTTTAAATGGTCAACTGAGATCATATCTGGGTGTGAATTGAAATGTGATAAACTGATACAAAGGCTTGTTTCAGATAACAAAGGGTTGATTTGAATGTCCATTTTCTCTGAAATCCAAAGGTAAGGTTGCAATAAAGTTCCCTAAGGCTTTATTCGTTGTACTCTTCCCATTTTACATTAATGAAGGTTTTACTGTCCATGCGATCGATATATAAAACTCCATTGAGGTGATCCATTTCATGTTGCAGTATTCTGGCCGGCCACCCACTCGCTTGCCAGCTGACAGGCTCTGCTTTCTCATTAAGACCTTTGGAAAGAAAACAAATGTAAATATTTAGGTTGCCACGATGATATTTAGTCTACCCTCATAGCTCTGGGTCACTTAATACAGTTTTTGTTTTTGAAATATTACAGCATGATACTTTTACCTGAGACTTCAACAGACACATAGCGTGGAACGGATGCTGAATACCCACAGATGCTCTCACATGCCTCCTGGAAGATGACAGTGCGTCCATCTAGTACACGCAACTGTGGGTTTACAAAAATCATCAGGGGCACTGCCACCAGACCACGAGCTTCAATAGAAGGGACTGAACTGTCCTCCAGCATTTTTTCTGGATACTCCAAGGCTAATATTCGTAGAGGAACACCAATCTGGGGTGCGCTCAGGCCGACACACTCAAGCTTTCTCATCACCTTGACCAGCGTCTTTATGACTTTCTGCACTTCTGGTCCCTGAATGGCTCCAGGTTCCACTGCCGCAGCCTGTGAACGTAACACAGGATCTCCTACCTGGCACACGTGATTGTATGGAGGAGCTGATGCACCTTTGACTTTCCTTTTCATGTACTGTAAGTAGGAGCGCATCTTGATGTTGGTAGAATGAGTACGTATGGATGCAGTACATGTGAGTGGTGACAAGGGTAAAAGTAGTCTAACTGGTTTTGGAAGTACATCATTTGTCTGACTTCTGAAGACACAATGTGACAATGTCCTCCAGTGCCTGATCATGCCTGGCTGCAGTGGGAAGCTTCTCTCTTGACAGCTGGAGAAAGGGGGGAAAAAAATCTAGCTTATGTCACATATCAACAAAGACAAAATAATTATTAATGCAATACATTAGAATTTTAAAGTTTTATTTTAGCTCATTAAGCTAAATGCATATTTAACTGCACATTTACATAAGTAAGCATTAACAACCTATAAGTAGCTACATTAATTATATAGAAGGGGTCAAATAAATTATTAAATGTGAGATCTATGTTTATTTGATATGAGCATTTTTCCAATGACATATGGCTAATATATATATATATATATATATATATATATATATATATATATATATATATATATATATATATATATATATATATATATATATATATATATATATATAAACAAAGGACAGTCATTTATGAGCAGGTGTCGGTAAGTTACTCACCAGCACTGTAATAATAAAAGTTTTACATGAACAATTTTCAAGCGCTTATAAGCATTTCAATGTGAGGACAGCCAGAGTAGAGACCCAACCGGAAAACGGAATACTGTGACCAACGACACCGTGTTGTTTCTTTAAAATAAAAGTCTCTGGGTAAAATAAATAAATAAATAAATAATGATGACGATAATAACAATGACAAAAACAAAATATAATATAATATAAAATAAAATAAACAGTCTAAAGGTAAATTCCACTGAGAAATGAAAAACGCATCAAGTTGAAGGCTTGCTTTTATTTTGGTAAAATCATTTAAAAGATAACGTCCTGTTTCAATACGTCACGGGAGGATTGTTTACATGTACGTTAAAGGACACTCATCCGGCCATATCAAGGCATGAATTCAATCGAACAAATCTTACCACATTTAATTAACATAAAAATATATACATACGTTTTTCATTATACGTAATTATTCGTGTCATGATTCATTATGGCCCGTTTGAGGATAAAAACAGGAGAATGTATATAGTTTCATGCAGATAAATATTTTCAGTCCAGTTAACTTATAACGTTAGTTATTTTGTCGCAAGTAATCTATTTTATCGTCACTTTTTTATTTGTTATTTAAAAATGAAAGTGAAATTAATTAGGTGAAGTAGGCGATCACGTGTTTGCATCGTTGTAGTAGGCAGAGAGATATCTGTAGTACGTACTACATCCGTGATTAGAGGAACATGGTGGCGCAGAGGAAACAGGCCATCGGTGGACTGTAAACAAGAGGAAATTTTGGGATAACATCGACATCGTACCATGCACGTGTGAAATGGTCTCAATCTCGATATATTGGACCACTTGTTCTGCTTCATTGATGACTACGAGGCGACAGATTGAGTGCAACGCATCGAATTGCATTCATAAACATTTCTATAGGACTTCAAACCCCTGAGCATTCATTGTTTTGGATATTAAAAACCAACCTTGTTTTATTGTGGATGACATCCTTCACGACCAAATGGCTGCAACTGGAAAAGTCAAACGGAGTAATGATTTGCCTCAAGGCGTTGAGAGGTTGAAAGAGGAGCACAGGAAGGTCAGGAGTAATGTTTATTTCAAATGCCATCAATGCATTTCTGCAGATATTAAAACCCGAATGTTCATGCTCGTTATCTATCACCAGCACTTATCTGTTGTCTATTTATTTTGGTTTTGCAGTGTAGTGGCATAGACGCGTATGATTTTCTAGAAAGTTCTTTGTGTATCACGTGTTGCTGTTGGTTAGCTGATTGCTTTACATGTGTGTTTTTATGCTTTGTAATAAACATTGCATGTAAATATGCACATGCATTATCTCAATAATATTAACAAATTATCATACACGTATGGTAGTTAGCAAACAATGTAAACTTCAGTTAAATTTAATACAAAGTTGTCCACGTTGCCAAAAGCTTACAGTACTGTTACAGTAGATAGTACACATGCTGTAAAATGACTGTGTGAAGTTAAGGTTAACTGACCTATTTATATTTGCATGGTATTTTGAGTAACATGAGTAGGTGGCAAATGCAAAAAGTGTCTTTTACCCATGTGTTGACATTAATCCACAGTTTGCTGGATATGAAAGCTACATATTTCACTGGGTCGTATTTCACTCCAACATAAACTATATTCTGCATAAGGAAAATTAAGATGATTTGCACCATGACTTTCCATGACAAATAAGCACATTAACCTTGAAATTTTCAGTGTCATTATGCTGAAACAATCACATTCTCATTACTGTAATGGAAAACCTTTTTTTTAATCATGGTAGTTCACTTACATCTATGCTGATTTTAAAGGAACACTACAACGTTTTAAGAAATATGGCGTATTCAACATCTTTCCTACATTTAGATATGTGGGCAAATGTATTTTTGTCTCAGTGCATGTTTTGTTTTAGTTTGGCAGGGTCGCTGCTAGCTTAGCTTAGCATAATGAATGGAATCCTATGTTGCCAGCTAGCATGTCCCGAGTAAAAGTGATCCAAAAAGAAAAAACAACACCTAATTACTTCTTGTGGCCTGTGTATTCACAACGAGTACAAATAGCGATGCAGATTAAGACTAGGCGATTTCCTAGGCAGATATTGACTATATTATGGGGAAGCACAGGCGAAGCACTGCTACTTGGGTGTAGAGATATCACGCAACACATGAAATCTCACAACTTCCGTCAACAAACATTTCATGTGTTGTGATATCTCTGCACCCAAGTAGCAGTGCTTCGCCTGTGCTTCCCCATAATATAGTCCCAAATTAATTTCTTCCTAGGAAATCGCCTAATCTTAATCTGCTTCGCTATATGTATTCGTTGTGAATACGCAGACCACAAGAAGTAATTAGGTGGAGTTTTTTTTTTAATCACTTTTACTCGGGATATGCTAGCTGGCAACATAGGATTCCATTCATCATGCTAAGCTAAGCTAGCGGTGACCCTGCCAAACTAAAACGATTCATGCACTGATTGCACTGAAAACGATTCATGCTCGATTCATGCACTTTTATTACTTAAGTGTGTAGTAAAGGGTGCGTATTATGAAATTAATGTCACAGTGCATGTAATCCTAATGGGCTTAATTTTTGTTTGTTTTTGTGCAATAGTACTTCTTAGCTATTTGTGAGTCTACAGGACTCTTTTTAGTTATTTTAAATGTATATCGTTTTTAACAGTGACATTGCCAAAACATCCTTATGTCTCAACTTCTCACAAGAAACTTTCAGGAATATCATTCAGTCTCTCTAGACTGGTCAATTCACATTACCAGACTATTACAGATAGTTTAGCAGTGATTATCCCAGTGGCATTTTGGCAATTCAATGGTTGTGAAATGACATATTGTCTTCCACAACAGGTGGTGAAAGATTGCAGAAGTCAAATTGCGCATTGGTGAGTGTCCTCGTGCAGTTTATCAGCTCTCTCAGACATTAATAACGTTTTCAGTCTATCATGTCAATGTTTCTCAGGTAATGACTGTTCATACTAGCTGCACATAAGCTTGTCATTTTTTGTTTGTTTTTTCGCATGTTTATATTTGGAATGGAAATGCTGTTTATACTGTAAATCATTATGTAAATGTTTGATGGTTATGACAAGATTTGACAGGCTTTTGTTATATTCCTTTTCAGTATTTTTAAAAGATGTTCAGTAGGTAGGACAAAAATAGAATCTCTATGCCAACAAAACAGCAATTACCTTTCATAAGTGATTCGTTTTTCTTTGTGATCGACAGGGAAAAAGTGGAAAAAGACTATGAATCTCTTCAGGACCGCCTCAGGACCTTGCCTGACAAGTTGTCTTATGATATTATGGTATGGCATCATCTTTTAATTACTAATGCATCCAACTTAATCTTCACCTTTAGATGCACAATCTATGTTGTATGCCTGAACAACAAAATATTTAATCATCAGAGGAGACACTTTCTAGCTGGTTTTAAGATACGTTTAAGACCTTATTCACAGGAGCACCATCTTTGAAAGGGAATGAAAGCAAGGCTGTGAGGGATAGACATCTCTAGTGGGTTGAACTGTTATTTCATTTGTTTTTGGATTGTTCTGCTGACAAAACACTGCAAAAGGATCTTTCCAATACATTACAGTAGACCAACAACCTCAGACAACGTGACCTTCGGAAAATTATAAGTGATATAGTAGTTTTATACACCGCATACCATTGAAAACACACAGCATTTCCCTCACAGACTCGCTTTGGCACTGTTCTGAATAAAGTCTATAGGGCCATTGAGGAACAATTTCAGCTGATTTAGAATAAAAAACATGAACAGCCAATCAGAGCTTGAGCATTTAAAGCAGCAAATGACATAGTAACAACGTTAATGTGTCTTGGTGTGGACACCAATATAGTTATCTTTATAGTTAGATATTGTTCTTGATGTGAATGGACCTTTTGTCAGATTTGAATATGACGAAAGTGACACTTTTACTGGAAGCCCATGTTGCTCATTATTTGTTTTTTTAACATGATAGGTACCATTTGGTCCCTTGGCTTTCATGCCGGGAAAGCTAGTTCACACTAATGAGTTAACTGTGCTCCTCGGGGATAACTGGTTTGCAAAGTGTTCTGCCAAACAAGCCGACACTCTTGTGGAACACAGAAAGAAACGTGAGTGATTTCTACATATATTTCCCATTGACGAGTTTTGAATTATGCGTACTGCGTGACCTGATATATGTGCTATTTTTCCAGATGTCAAAAATGCAGTGGATGACTTGCAAAAAGTGATGAAGAACTTTCAGAACAGGGCCGATTTTACAAATGATCTTGAAAAAATGACTGGCGTAAGTGTCCTAACCATGACCTCTATACTGTGTGACAAAAACAGTTTGGAAACCTTATACTGATGTTTTCATCTTTGGAAGAAACTTTAGCACACGCCTAAAATCACGTACACTCTTTCTCAACAGGGTATTGGAGATTTTGTAGACATTAGAGAAGAGGTGAAAAATGAGGATGAAGCTACCAAAGGTAAATCTAGTCTTTAGGCTATCTTTCATGGCATCAGGCTGTTTGAACTTCTGTTGTTCATTACGTCTAAACTCTATTGTGCTTCCCCAGGAAAACATCGTTTGGCCCACAAACCCAACTCTAAACCTAAGCAGGAATATTTGTTGGAGTTGAAAGAGGTGGAGGAGGAGAAGGAAGAAGGTGAAGAAGAGGGAAAGCCAGGGGTGCTGTCAGAGGAAGAGTTATGGGCTCGACTTGATGAACTAGAGCGACAGGAGGAAATGCAGGATGAGAGATACCGGTAAAAAAAAATCCTCACAACCTAACATTGTGTTCAATATTTTGCAGCACAACTTTTTTTGACATTGATAATAACAGGAAATGTTTCTTCAGCACCAAAACGGCATATTCAAATTATCTCTGAAGGATCATGTGACACTGAAAACTAGAGTAATTGGCTGCTGAAAATTCATCTTTGCCATTACAGGAATAAATTACATTTTAAAATATATTGCAATATAAAATAGTTTTAAATTGTAATAATATTTCACAATATTACTGTTTTTACTGTATTTCAGATTAAATAAATGCAGCTTTGGTGAGCATAAGAGACTACTTAAAAAAAAAAAAAAAACTTACTGACTCTTTGACTCTTTCTGACTAATTTTAAATCAATCAAGTTGGTTCCTAGACTCAACCCTCTATGCACACCTTGGCAATAGAATCGCCATTAGCTAGTACATTTTTTTTGCCAGACTGATATGCCAGCCTCGCCTCATTCTCACAGCCCTCTGCCGCGTCCTGCTTGCCACAATCTGAATGTACACTCTTAACATCAGTTAATCAAGCATCATATTTTGATATTATGATAATCAAGCACTATTTAATGATAGATCTTTAGTAATTATATCTAAAACTTGGTAACTTGTATGAATGCATACTTGTCATTTGAACTGAACTCAGGACTAGTAGTGGTGCTTAAGATATTGTAGGTCATTCAGTGTTTCTGTAAAAAAAAAAAACTACTAATAACAATATACATCACACTAAACGCAATAAGGATTGAGCTGCTGGATTCATGAATATTAATCACGTTGTTATCGTTCTCTCAAACTGATTTGCAGGGGCGCATTTGTTCAGCCCTACAAGAGAAACCGTCATATCTTCAGATTGTTCTTCAAAGCTGTATAAATCCAAAGCGGACTCCGTTATTTTGACAGGAAAATACCACAAAGTATAATCGTTGACGTGTATCACATAAATTCTGCATGGTATGCAAGTCTCTTTCTTTTTGTGTGTGTTTTAATCTGAACGCATGGTCTGAAGCGCATGGTGCAGGTGTACTTAGTGTGTCTGAATCCACTTTTTCTAGTTTAACGACGGGAAAAAATTATCATGGTCCGAAAGGGTTGTCCCTAGTCTCTTGAGTCATGGGTATGTTTTAACGTGCAACACCCCAATCAGAGTCTCCCATTCATTTTAAATGCCAGTTGCACGGATTCGCTATTTACATGGCAGAATTTGCAAGCCGAAAGACCATTTATTTTTAATATTTAAAAATGTTTGTGTGTCCCAGTGTGTGTAATAAGTAGAGTGCATGTTGTGTACCTGCCTATAGGTGCATATTACTAATGTGCCTTTTAAATGACACAAAAAATACTGCTATATTGACTTTAGACCAGGTTTTTGTTGGTCAATGGCGCAGTTGTTTTTATTTGTTTCAAAATAGCAACACGGCAATAATGCGCGTGAACACACCTCGTTTTCAGACCAGTACGCCCATGGGCGAACAGATGGGGCGATTGCATTTGCTATTTAAACAACGGTGTGCGTTGAGCTGAAACTAGCAAAAAAAAACTTGCGTCACGCCTGGCATCACATTGTGCCAGGTGTATGATAGGGCACTAGAGTTTACGGTACGTCGAATACAGGTCATACTTAATTGAATTGAAATCAAGCGCTCAGTGAATGTTTAGCTAGTGAAAATATATCCATGCTAAACTTATACTTAGCATTAACACACAAAATGGCGGGTAAAATCTAAGAATTTATTAGCCAATAGTTAAGATAGACATTATTTAGTCACCCAGAGTGAAGATTTTGTCGCATATGCGAGTTATTTACTCGTATTGTAGAGGGTTGAGCATACAAATGGATTCAGTAATCACAAACTTTACAGAAAGTTATTGGAAATGTAGTGGTCAAAAAGTGTAGAAGCTTTGCTTTTCATATCATGTAAGCATATATCTTTAAGTAATATGAAAATGCAGTACACATACAGTACAGAAAAAGTAGCTATTACACCATCCTTTTAATATTATGCTCATAGAGTTGGTCTATTTTTTCCCCCTATTATACTAGGTTGGACAGCACAGACACTAATGGAGAAGACACCACTTCCTCCTCAGAGGAAGAGAAGGAAGCAGATGGTGGCAGCGGTGTCCAGGTTAATGGCCATCAGAAGGAAAATGGCTGGGTACCGTCATCTCTCACAAGCCAGATGAACGGCACTAATGGCTCGCACCCTGAAGAGGAAGAGGAGGAAGGTTGTGAGGAGGAAACAAGCAATGGACTTCCAACGATCTACTTTTCTCACACTGTGGAATTCAAAAAGGTTAGTTGATAGCCACACAAAACTCTTTTAGATAATGTTACAAAATCTTTCTATTTTAAATAAATGCTGTTCTTTTGAACTTTCTAATTCCTCAAAGAATCTTGAAACAAAATTTCACAGTTTCCACAATAATATCAAGCGGTTTTCAACATTTATAATAGTAAGAAATGCTTCTTGAGCACAAATCAGCATATTAGAAAGATATCTGAATGATCATGTGACACTGAAAACTGGAGTAATGGCTGCTAAAAATTCAGCTTTGCCTTCACAGACATTATTTATTTAAAAATATATTAAAATAGAAAACAGTTATTTTAAATTGTAATAATATTATGTATTTTTGATCAAATAAATACAGACTTTAGCATAACGGCTGTTTCACACTGCAAGCGTGAGCAGTGCGTGTGCTTCACGTCAGCATAAATACACCATCACTGCAGTTGCAGACGCTCAAGAGTATTCACGCTGAAAGCGTTTGTACAGCATCACAGCAGAGGCTCCAACTCTACATTTATCACATATATATGTTGTGATCACATCTACATATATATGTCTACTTGTATCACATAAGTGAGTATTTCTTTATAAAGACAACTAGCCTATATTTATTAAACAAAGTTCTATAAATACTTTGATTCTTTATTTTATTTTCTGATATACTTCAGTTCTTGTTAAAACACACTAAACATGCTTTGTGTGAAATAATTTATTTTGTCCATCAAAAGTGTGATTTCTCTTTAATTGAGCGTCAGCGAAAATATGCTCACTGCGGAACCCCCCGCTTCACTGCTGCTGACGCGACGCTCACGCTGCTCCTGCTCCTTCTAACCCTGCAAAAATGTTAAACCTGATGTGAATGCACTCTTTGCTCAACATGCACGGCAGAAAAAATATGCAGTGTGAAATGGCCGTAAGAGACTTGCGCTTGAAATCTTACCAACCCCAAACTTTTGAACAATAGTGTATATGAACATTTTATGTTTTGCATTAAATTACTCTCTCCTGTCTTAAAGAATTATGCTAAACGTTTTTTTCTTCATTTCAATCTTCCCTTTTTCCTGTGAAGGTCAGGATAAATACAGGAAAGAACACCACTCTAAAGTTCAGCGAAAGAAAAGAACAAAAGGAGCAAGCCAAAAGAAAAAAGAAAAGTTGCAAAAATAATGGCCATTCTCCTCTCGAAAGTTACAAGATCACAAGCCCAGCAGACATTTATAGGTAAGAGCTTAATGGGAGACATCATTTATCTTTTTTTTTTTATTCACGTCCTCCACTGCTTGTGAATTTTTAGCTGATCAGTTTAAACACAAGTCTATGTTTTTAGGGTGTTTGTGGACTTGGTGAACGGAGAGCCAGTTCCACGGAAGTCCATTTTGAAGTCACGCAGTCGCGAGAACAGCGTGTGCAGTGACACCAGCGAGAGCAGCACAGCTGACTTTGAAGAGCGCCGTGCGGCTTTTGGCCGTTCATGGAGCCATGATGATGCCATACACAGTGATACCAGCGATGGTATTACAGAGGAGGACAGCCCTACCGGAACGAGCCCCCGCACTAACGGACGCTTTGAGGTACAGAAGGCTTGTTGTTAAAGTTGCCATGCAATGAAAATTCAGGTCTGATTACACTAAACAGGATTTATTTATGTTCATGTGGATTTATGTAACTGCTTATGTTGAAAAGCACTTTGGGTAGTTGCAGTTGTTTTTAAATTTGCTGTAGAAATAAAATGTATTCTATCGTATTGTAATTGCATGCTATTAATCTTATTGTGAACAATTCATGCTCGTAATTTTATATCAAAATGTCACAACATTCTTTCTGATGATGTATATCACACTTCCCCAATCATTTAGTCATCTTAAGCCCCACCCCTTTCTTATAATAGACTACATGCTTGCAAGCAGATGTGTCTCTATCCAATCAACTGATGTACTGAACCAAGTCCCTCCTGACCTACTTTTTTTTTTCTCGGATGTAAGAACCTGTCCCACATAGTCTTTTGAATTGGGCCAGTAAGCATCCACCCAGAACACAGACTTTAGTCAGGTTAGACAACATATTGAATTTTATGTGGATGAAAATGAAGCTGTGAGGGATAGACTTACAGTCTTTACAATGGCAAGCACAGTATAATGATCCTAAATCATGTATTTTGCACAACTCGCAGCTTTCGCAACTGTTCATGGAGGGTTTTTTTGTGGCAACATCAGGATGTTAAACAACAGTTAAATCCATTCAACACACTGTACTTAAATCTCTCAGTCTTTTTCCTTTGTTAAAAAAATGTATATGGCGCTACCTAACTAAGGATACAGTGCAAAAAATTTGCCTGGATGCCAGCCGAACTCACCTACAACATTTTAGCTCGGGCAGTTCGGTCTGGACTCGATCCATTGAGGAGTAATTATGCCCGAACAGAAACTGTTCGGACCAATCAAATTGTCAGGGCGGGCTTTATACGATGATGGACAGATGATAAACAGTCACGTAAGCATTGACATCAACAAAGAGTGCTTAAATTAGTTTTAATGCTATACTGAGAACTATTTCTCTCAAAAATGATGATTGTGTTCGTAAATACACGTTTATCCTTAAATATGTTTTTACAACACCAGCAAAGATCGTTTCCACTCATATTTTTCTTCTACTTCCAGCGTGCGTGCAGTTGAGTTCTGTTGCGTTAGTGATGTGTCGTTCATGAACGATTCGTTCTTTTTGAACTGATCTTAAATATGACGGGAACATGGAGTTGTCTCAGAGAGCAATTTGGTCATTTTGTGTTGACCGAGCATGTGCTACAGGCCATCGGTTCTGTACAGGATCTTCTGCACTCAGCCGATGGGGCTGTGAGAACGAATGACTGGAACCCGGAGACTCGAAAGCTGAACTAATCAGTTTTGTTTTCGGGACTGCATGCAGACTCTGATGACGGAACTAATGACTCCAACCCGAAGACAGGAGAGGTGGAACGTTAACTAATCTTTCCAGGGAACAGATGTAATTAAATGGTTTGGCCTTAAATATAATTTATTTTTTATTCCAAATGTGATCAACATTTGCATTAGTACTAGATGTGTAGGGGAATTTAACATGTGACATTTGAATTATGTTCTGCTGAAATGAACGAAATTACTTGAAAAAAAGATTTGTTCATTTTGCTGAACGAGATTCAAAGATCCGAGTCCGTAAAATGATCCGAACTTCCCACTACTATGCGCCGCTCAACATGCAATTACAATACGATAATCTGAACTCCGTTGCTCTGATTGGTTGTAGGTCCATCCGATTGAGGTATTTTCTGGTTCTGTTCAATAATCACAGCCCAAATGGAGCAGTATCGGACTCATATTCTGACTAGAACTGAGTATGGCCACGTCAGGCTACAAAAAATGGGAGCGAGTTTCACATTTTCACAAAAAAAAAGTTGTGTATTGTGACAGTGCTTTATCTTCTCAGTCCAGAATTTATATTAAATGTAAAGTTGTTTTTATGTCTTGCTCAGTTAATATTTCAATTCTGTTATAGGCTTTTACAGGCACAGTGATTGAAAAGGATCCCCTGCCTTGCTCAATCCCACACCTGACCATCGCCCCTCCTGGCTTACCCACAATCCCGGAGAGAAAGCTGGAGGAGGTGAGCCCAGAAGCGCCTCAGGAGCCACTCAAAAGGATGTCTAAATTCAAAGCTACACGGCTGCATCAGAAATAAGAGTGAATTTCATTAGGGCCCAGCTTTTGAATTCGGTTTAATACAACCGTAGCACTAGCTGTCCTCATCCTCCACACTGCTTCTATACGGTCATGTCTCATGTTTCATTTTAAGACATGCACGCTAGACATTTGATTTGCTCTTAAGAGCAATCGAGATGTTCCATGATTTTTCTCAACAGTTTGCTTTTTTAAGGCCAGACGGTTTAAATATGGACAAGCTGCACATTTTGGTATTCTTTTTGTGTGTATTAGTTAAATAAGTAAAATAGAATTGAAAAAAAAAAAATGCTAAAATGTTTTCAAGACAAACAAAATTGTAGTGTTAGTGACATCATAACTGCTGTCATTGTTGTGATTTAGTCTATGTAGATTCTTTGGAAAATGCTTTATTAAAGTTTATTCTCGTTCTGTTAATTCATTTAATATATGTGCAACTTGGACCTATGTTGGTAATGATATAGCTGTCAATTTCTGTCAGCTTAAAAAACATTTGTTTCTCTTCTGAACTTTGTCTTTGAATCACCTTTTATCTTCTTATGTATTGTTTACAGAGTTTTGGCTTGGTTTCTGACCTAATGTACATCTGCTTTTTTTGTGACTGCCAGAAACATGTACCTGAAAAAGAACTAAATAAATGATTTTGACTATATATTTGTTTTAACTCATCAGAACATTATTTAATCATGTTCCTATACAAAACCCATCTTTTGCATTGGTTTTTAGGCATGAGATGTTTCAATTTTACTGATGAAGGAACTTTGTAGTGTTGCTCAGTCAAAACCATTTGAGGGCGCCAAAGCGTTGTACTTTTCATCCTTCAAAACCAAAAGAAGCTGCTGCACAAAGAGAGAGAAAAAAGATTTAATTACAGAAATAGGTTCTAAAGGTGATGTGTTATCAGCATTAACTGATACTAAGATTTTGTTTTTTAACTAAGCACTTAAAAAAATATTAAACAATATTAAATATTAGGTTTAAACAATATATTGACTCTAAATCCAGATGACTAAGATTTTAAAATAAAAATGTGAATATATGTTAAAGCAAGTTCACACTACACAACGTTTGACTGGGTTTTGCTATCGAAGACATTTCCAAAGTATGGATTCCAGAAAGCAGGTTATGTGACATACCCGGGTATTTTTAAGAGTAATCAAGCGGATAACCTCAACTTTCGGTTCCAAAAACGGAGGTAACGTGCAGGGTATGCAAGTAGCCATAGCAACTCACTCACTCAGGTATTCCGATGTGTCTTATATAATTAATAAAGTTATATTAATATAACTAAATTGTTATGTAATGTATACAATATTATATATTAATTGTAAAGCACTATTATAAGGTAATGTTTAAATGTTAATTAAATTCAAATCTTAATTGTCATCTCACACATGGATCTGCATTCATTTCATTTGCACCAAACAAACAATATAGCTAATCCTTATTCTCGGTGACTAAAGATTACTTATAAAAAGGAAAAGAGTGGTGGTGATTGGCACTTATGCTGCCTTCACATGCTATTCGGAATTATCGTAAATACGCACATGAACGCCCTCTGATGTCGTGTACTGGGAAGCTATCATATTGTATTCAGGACGAAGGTCAGATGAAAATATTATTGTTTTTTTAAAAGTCATCTTGTGTCTCACTTTACACCAGCTTAGGGGTAAATTGAGACAGACCAGAGAAATCAAGGGGGTAAAGTGAACCAGCTGGGGGTAAACTGATCCACTTACTTTTTGCAACTCTGAAAATACCAGTACAACAAATTTTGTAACAATTAGAATCCTGACAACCACAAGCTTGACAACCACACTAGTAACAGAATCATAGGGACTGGTCAATTTTTTTCTAAACACTTGAAAGTAACGCTGAAACAAAATCAAACAACATAATATAATTCAAAATGTTTTAATTAACATTCAAATGACAGATAGAACCAGCTAGATTAGAACACAGTCTGGGGGCAGAGCACAGAACCAGCTAGAACAGCCTGGGACTCAGAACACAGGACTAGACCCACCTGGATTAGAACATCAACCTAATACTCTACAATCCAGCCATGAAGGTTACAGGGAAAGATGAGGAGTTGCTCTCTCCGTGCGGTTCCTCCAGGCCTTTTAGGTTGAGGCAGCTTCTTTTGGGAACATGTGCCCTCATTTTCCTTTATAGCAAATGCGGGTCTCTCCCACTCTTTCGTGTTTCCCTGGATTCTTCTGAGAAATTGTGCAAGTATTTTGTCATCCTCGACTTTCTTAACCATGCCAATGTGACGGACGCTCCTGTGTTTGGTTGCAAAGTTAACTATGACAAAGTCAGGGTTAGGGTTACCCTAATCTAACCTTACCCTTTTGCCCCAGGTTGTCTTCCTGGTGTATTGCCTTCAGCATTTGTCTCACTTCACCGCCACATTTTAGAAAAAACGATCTCTCAATTCAGGCTCATCTTCAGATAGGATGGTTTTATATGTTAGTAGATCATCAACATGTATGATAAGATTTTCTACCTGAATCAATTTGCTTTGGCACAACAGTTGATTAAGTTGACAGAAAGACAATTTACTTTTACATGCAAAAATATATTATTTTGTGAAAAAACAGGACCATGAGGTCCTCTCCTTCATGGCCAAGTGGAAATGGGAGGGGCTTAAACATAATGGTCACATGACCACAAATGTGTTCCGTTGCCTAGATACAGGGGGTGTCTCACATTAGTCCCATATTTGGAAATATAATTTATATTAAATTAATTTATTCTTGAACTCAATAGACTTAAAACTATCTAACTCTAGAAAAGCTGCTGATAATGCATAACAATTGCGAATAAATAATGTTAGAGCAATACCTTATTTTAATAAAGGGTTTGGTTTTTAATGTACGACTTTCATAAACACTGCATCCGTAGGGGCTGTCATTGTTTTTTCGAGGGGTATGTGACGTCAGAGCGCATAACTAGGAGTACATCGATCTAGTACAAGTTCACGGGTGGGAAGTCACAGGTTTGACTGTCATTCCTGCGCACTTTCATGGGTAGAAGGTTGGAAAAACATGGGTTAAATTACGGGTTGCCTGAAACAAGGCATTAGTCACAGACATGGTTCTTGGAACCAGCATTCCTAGTAATCGATCGAAAGTTCAAGGTATATGGTAAGGTAAGTTAACCCTGCTTTCTGGAATACCCCCAGGGGCTGTACCATGATGGTAGATTAACAAACTCAGGATTATAGGATTAGTTTAGAGTTGACAAAACCAAACCAATCAATTCAGGCTTTGTTGGTCCCATGATGCTGATCATCAGCTTTCTCTGTCAACTCAGGCTTTGATCTTGAGTTTGTGGAGCGCGGGCATGTGAAAGTGTGACATCAGCAGTGAGCAGCCAATCAAATGCCTTTCAACACAAAATGTGACTAATTTCTTGCAAGAGAGCCAACGTGATTCAAAACTTTTGCTGAAGATTAAGAGATTGAAGTATATAAAGAATTTAAACGCATTTACAAAGAAGAAAATCTTTTCCATGAAAAAGGATAAATTAAGAAAATATCTTGCTATAGTGCAAAAGAAAGTTGTGAAATTAGTTGTATATCATTATATAATTATAAATGATATACAATTATTATATTACGTAATAATCATTACACAATTTTTTTAAGAAAATGTATCATGTGACCTTTAATTTGGAGCAAGAAAAACAGGGGGAGTGACTTTATTGCACCAGAGATGTGTCACTTTGCTCACAGCTGATTGGTTCAAATTCAATCTCTTATCCCAAACATAACCTGCTCCGGAGCAGGTTAGCCACAGAGTGTAAGTTACTATAGGAGATGAACACTGCTAAAAGCCAAACCACTTTATTGGTACCTAAAACCCAGGATTGGCACAAACAAAGCTTAAACATATCTGGCTAGCCAGCTAAACCGGCTTCATGGTACAGGCCCCCAGTCTGCCAATATATTTTGTAATAAATATACAAAGGAATTTAAAGAAATGTGTAAATAAATAAATAACCAAAGATATTTAAACAATATATTATTATACTTTTATTTGCTTATGTATATTTTTTCCATTTATTTCTACATTCATAATTTATATATGTATTTATGCAAGGGCATAAAGGCGATGCTTTGCATTTATTGTTGAGGAGACTCGCGCACCAGCTTAGAAAGCATAGAAGAACCAGCTCATATTGATCAATGTGTTTGAAATGCAACTGCAAAATCAGTTTACGTTCAATTTTCCTAATTTTGCATGCACATGTGACAACTCAAGAAGAAGAAAAAAAAAACTACATCACCACATGTTGTTTGGGAGGGTTTCAAGTAAAATCCTTCTTGCTCATCCAGAAACAAACGCCAGCATATTCAGTTGTCAGAAACGACTGGAAATTCAGAGCTTTTGGCAGCAAACCCACCAGATGGGTTTGGTGCAAACAGGGATAAAAAGTACCCCATGCCCATGGTTAAACATTTTTTTGCTGGAGGTTCTGGATATCTTGTTCAGATATATGGTATCATGGAATCTAGAAAATACCAAACAGATAAAAAATCTTAACCTGACGGACTCAGCTAGAAATATTAAAATGGGCCGTGGTTGGACCTTCCTTCAGGACAACAATCCAAAACAAACATCAAAATCAACACACAAATGTGTCACTGAACACAAAATGAAGCTTCTGCCATGACCATCCCAGTTCCCTGACATGAACCCTATAGAGAATGAGTAGGGTGAACTGAAGAGAAGAAGCACCAACATGGATCTGGGAATCTGAAGGATCTGGAGAGATTCTGTATGAAGGAATGATCTCTGATCTCGTGTCAGGTGTTCTCTAAACTCATCAGGCATTAGAGGAGAAGACTCAGAGCTGTTATCTTGGGAAAAAAGGAGGTTGCAAAAAGTATTTAATAAAAGGGTGCCAATAATTATGGCTAACATGTTTTGGAGAAAAGCATTTATTTCATAATGTGATTATATATCATCAAATGTCTAATCAGCCAATCACATAGCAGAAAGTCAATGTGTGGGTGTGTGGCAGGATGTCTTCATGTCATTAAATTTATTGAGGGTAACTCAAGGTTGTTGGTCTGTTAGTCATGTTAGATTATATATTTGTGTTGAATGATGTGATATGTCAAAATAAAAATCACAGGCACAACTGTAGAGTCATTTATACGGTTCGAATAGCATTCACCATAGCATTCAATAAAGCCTTCTTGGAAACAAGTATGTCAGAATAGTCCAGACTCCAGAGAGTGCTCCATTATTACTTTTGGCATTTAAAGGCAAGGACAGAGTACTTCTGAGTAGGACTGCCTCCATCAATGCCATTGTTTGCACCGGTATCAGTCACTTGTGTTTGACTGCAGACTTATCCATCAGCACATTGACATTTGGATGTGGACAGGTTCTGAGTCAGCAGCTGGGCTGAATGCAGCATAGTCCATTCAATTAATTTCTGTCTAGAAAGACTGAATGATCAACTTAAATTTTTTTGTGCTTAAAATGGCTTGGAGTTTGTTTGTTTTTTGTTCAATTTCATTTAACTTGACTTGGTTTCAAAAACTGATTAAGAAAGTGTTAAAAAAAATAGTTCACTCAAAAAAATTATGTCACCATTTACCCTCATCATGTACTGTATGTTTTCTCCCCTTCTATTAAACACATACTGATTATCATTGGAATTTTTGACAAACTCTAATCACCATTCACTTCGATTTTACTGAAAATAGCACCATGCGCTTTCTGCTAAATTTCTCTTCTCTGTTTAAATCAACATGTTAGTAATTGCTGACAAAATGTTAATTTTTGGGAGAACTATCATTTTAATTCTCACTCATAAATCAGACTGTTTGGTGTGTCAGTAAATAATGAATGTAGATCCACTGTGGTGGTGCCTTCTATTTTATGCCACTGTCTCAAGGGCTCGGGGCATGTGTTACTGAAACTGTCACTGATAAGGATCGCACTAATAATCGCTTCTGGGACAATGAGCTCTATAACGTCCAGCTGGTCTCTCGTGCTGATCCACCATTTTAGGGGTTAGAGTCTCTCCAAGGTGACTGAGCTCTGGATATGTCATCATTAGACTTAACATATCACTATACCAAACCATAGTGCATCAGAGTGGCCATTTCACCCCATAATTGAAACATCTGATACTCATCTCAAAGCAACAGTTATTAAAGGCAATTACACACCAATTAGTTGTGTAGTTAACACATCTAATGGAGCCAGATGGGGAGTATCAATTTATGCTCGAATGACAAACCTGCCCTGGATTTTGCTTGAGTGCAATTAGCAGTATGAATGAAGCTGAAAAGAGATTTTTCATTGCATGCTTGAGATGGATTCTTGTTCCTGGTTTTAGTATGCATGTGATGTTATGCATATTTTGGTCTGATTTTATTTCAATTTTCAGAGACAAAACGTGAAGCAATTACATTCATTTAGGAGATTTGCAGTTTAAGTGTTCTACTATGTGCTTGACTGGTAAAACAATAGATCACCACGGGCAGCTGTGTTACCTCCCTTGTTTCCATGGCAATGCTGCTGATTGACAGTTGCCCTGACAACTCCATTCAGCCACCACCTGCTAGCTGTCAATCAGACCTGCCATCCTGGGGCTATTGACAGAGCTGTCAGCCTGTGTGAGATGTGCCTGTCAAAGCGTCCAAACACTTGTGGTGGCAGAGAAACATCTTTTTCCTCCATTTACATTGTTTTCTCGCCTTCTTAAACTCAAATTTGAGCCGTCCTCTTAGATTTACATTTACATTTATATGCCAGGCACACAGTTTTTTGGTTAGAAATGTTATTTAATGGAAAACATTGAGAGTTCATTTCTTTGTTATTGCTCTTTGTTTGTCAGTGTTTGTTGAATGCTCTTTTTCAGCAATGTTGGAATGGAGCTGCATGAGTTAATAGTTGATTCAAAACGTTTGTTCCCTGTAACAACAGTTATTTTACATAAATATACATTTTATGGTAATAAGCTTGTGGAAATGTACCTTTACTTTTCTCAGTAAAGCAATGACAGTCTCAACGCCAGCAAACCCTTCTCTGCTGCCAGTTGAACCAATAAGTCTGAAAGATTCGTTCACGAATTACATCGAATCAATCCGAGCGGTTTTACATTGAACAATTCATGACAAATCAGGTCCTCACTTGAAATGAATAGTTAATAGTTATACCAAGTACCTATGTATATATCTGTTACTATATAGTGCATGATATAATAAATTCAACCCCATGTAGAATGATTCAAGAAATTAATAATTTAGGAAGCAATTTAGTATTGTAGGGAATAGTGAATGAGGATACAGATTGTCACTTGCAGACTTGTGGTTAAAAGAACAGATGCATAACTAATAGTGCAAAGTTTATCCAATCAGAATTGACCCTTCACTAAGCCCCGGCATAATATGCAACCTATTAGAGAATAATTTCATCAAAATTGAAGCTAAAGCCACGCAATCATACATTTGCACTGTAAAATCGTTTTCCCCAATAAGAATCCTCAGTAAACTTACACTTAATTATTTAACGTAAGTTGGTCACAAACGCTAACACGCAGTGTAGCATGATCCATAGATAGATATAGCTATAATTTTACGCTACGGTAGGAAAATCTGACATGGTAGGACAAATCAACAGAACACTGTCATTTCTCCCCTTGGGTTTTAGGTTTGAGGAAGGGAAATAATCCCACCCCGTCCAAATTTATGGGATACCGGGTATCAGATTTGCACAATCCATAAGCACAATGCTTCGGCATGTTTCTCTTGCTCGAAAGCTTGACAGACCTTCCGTGCCTAGTTACGGTTGCTAAGCCACGATTGGCCTGTGGTGGTTTTCGGCCGTGGCTTAGCGAAGTGTCAATTGATTGTCAGTTGATTTTTAAAGATAACTTTTGAAGAAAGTGTGAGCTAGAAGTTTGTTAATCGAAAGTATTTGCTTCTGTTGAAGCCGTTAGCCTGCATTCTTTCATCTTAGTTTTTTTCACAGAAAATTACACCAATCAGAGATTCAAAACGTGGCAAGTCTCCCATGAACCCCGCCCATTCCCATGAAGGACTGTCGAGTCGGTCCCCCAACACTCTTTAAATACTTAAATATTGGAACACTGGGCAGTGGATCTTTAGTTCCTAGCATGCTTTTCAAGGGACTGCAGAGTAAATGAAGGGATTTTCAGTAAAGGGAAAGATGTTGTTAGTTTATGTTAGTGTTTAATGTTCAGTTATGTTGGACATTTAGAGGAGTTTCTGTAATTTTGTGACTACCATTATGCAGAAGAGTGGTGCATATGTTTAGGCTGTGGGCACTCATAATCACACAATTATTAGATGGAATTCCTGCCCTCAATTAAATTGCATTTATCCAATTAGTTATTTTTTCATTTTGATTCTAAAAATATGCTTGTTGTTATTTAATAGTTTTCAACTTACACTTAGATCAAATAGTAATTAATTTAATAAAAATAATTTAATAAGGTAAATTAAATTGATAAATGTGTTCACCTTACATAATAAACTTTTATAAATGTAACAGTATTAATAAGTAAACTGCATATACATATTATGTAACAGTGACAAATTCAAATAAGTTATTTTGTTCATATAACTAAATTGTCAATAAAGTCATTTTTTGAGTGTGGTTAGCTTGGTTCATGGCTTATAATGCTTTATTGAAGATTTTTTTTAAAAATCCCTATGGAAGAAACAAATGGAGAAAAACTGTCGCTGAAAATAGGCACTGTTGCACTCTACACTCTAAATAGCAATAAAAGTGGTTAATTGTCTTGTAATCATAGGGGAACCACTTTAAGTGCTATATAGCACCTATCTTTAAAGGTGCGATGTAGAACCAAAAGGTGCCATTTATTGTTTTTTCAATTATGCAGTTTTCTCAAGTTTTCTTTGAGGACCACTCGCACACCAACAGTGTGCACCGGACCTGTCCTGGGTCTTGGGGGCAAAAAGGTTGAGAACCACGTTATCGTCAGAAAATACACTGTATTTTAATGTCGTTTTTTAATCGTTTCCACAACTAAACTAAGAGACAAAGAGAGAGTTAAGCCCCGTTTCCACCGAAATTACCCGGAACAATTTGTACCAGGAACTTTTTTTACAGGAACTTTTTCCCCCCAGACCTGCTACTGTCTGCGTTTCCACCGTGGTCTAAAGTACCGTGAAGATTAGGTCCGGTGATGTAGGACTGCGCGCGACTGCTCCTCCCGACGGACAGTAATAATTGTTGCGTGACACTATGCAACAATAACAAGTATGGAGGAGATTCAAGCAGCGCTGCTTTTGCAGGTTATGTATTGGTTAACTAAGGTAGCCTAGTTAACAAAACAGCAGAAAAGAGAGCACTGATACTAAAGCGTATTCTGCTTTAAGCGTGTAAAGCTAGATTTAAAATAAGACTTATCAGCTATTATGGACATTGACCGTGAGATGGCGAGACGAACGAGCGCCACCGAACAGAAAGAGCAATACTTTTAAAGAGCAAGACACTTTTAAAAATGCCGGTTGAAATAAAATGCTGCGTGAACTCGACCAATCAGCACGTTCAGCGCCCAAATTCCACCCCCGAAAGTTCCTGAACTTTGAAAAAGTACTACCTCGCGAGCAGGGACTATCGGAGGGGGAAATATTTACCCGGTACTTCATTTAGACCCGGGTTCCTGCGGTCGAAACACACCGAGTACCACCCCAAAGTTCCTAGTTCCTGGGGAAAGTTCCTGCGGTGGAAACGCGGATTTAGAGAACTGTACAGGGGCTTAATGGGTTCTTTGGTGCTAAAAAATATGACCTATATGGCCTAAATAACCTATATGGGAACCTAAATAACCTAAATAACCTACAGGAATCTTGGTGTGATTTTGGAGTCAGACCTGAGTTTCAATAGTCATGTCAAAGCAATAACTAAATCAGCTTATTATCATCTGAAAAATATTGCAAGAATTAGATGCTTTGTTTCCAGGCAAGACTTAGAGAAACTCGTTCACGCTTTCATCACCAGCAGGGTGGACTATTGTAATGGTCTGCTCACCGGCCTTCCCAAAAAGACCATTAGACAGCTGCAGCTCATACAGAACGCTGCGGCCAGGATTCTGAGCAGAACAAGAAAATATGACCATATCACGCCAGTCCTCAGGTCTTTACACTGGCTTCCAGTTACATTTAGGATCAATTTTAAAATATTATTACTAGTTTATAAATCACTCAATGACCTAGGACCTCAATACATTGCAGATATGCTGAATAAATACAAACCCAACAGATCACTCAGATCATCAGGATCAAGTCAGCTAGAAATACCAAGAGTTCACTCAAAGCAAGGAGAGTCTGCGTTTAGCTATTATGCCAGCAGTAGCTGGAACCTGCTTCCAGAAGAGATCAGATGTGCTCCAACAGTAGCCACATTCAAATCCAGACTCAAAACACATCTGTTCAGCTGTGCATTTACTGAATGAGCACTGTGCCACTGTACGTCCCACTGATTGCACCTAATCTAATCTATGCATCATCTTAATTTTTTTTATTTTATTTTTTTTATCTATATATACTGTAATAATTTTATTCTTTTTAAATATCTTTACAACTATATATTTCTATTGTCTTCTTATTTTAAAAATTCTCTTTACAACTGTTTTAATTATCCTGTTTTTATTTTTAAGTCTTACATGTAGTATTCTTAATTCTTATCACTATTTTAATTTCATTTTCTATGTAAAGCACTTTGAATTGCCATTGTGTATGAAATGTGCTATATAAATAAACTTGCCTTGCCTTGCCTATATGGTATTTGCTTCTGTTGAAGGAGTTGCTGGTGAAAAACTTTGTAAATACCCATGATATATATTAAACATCTTTAAATTAGTATTTTTTAATTTGATTATGCTGTTTGCAGTGCTACATGGGATTGCAGTTCTTTCCCTCACTAAAGCCATTAAGTACACAGTCTTGAACCTTTGGATTTTTGTCCAATTTTCAAAAACTTTTCTGCTTTAAATCAAAGTTTGTAGTGTTGTGATTCACCTTATAACGCTTTAATTAAGACTTTTAAAAATGAATGGAAAAAAATACTTCCACAACCAGCACCACGAGTGGATAGGAGCTAATGCACGCTATGGGAATCTTACTTTTCAAATGTCAGATTTTTCATCCAATCAAATGTTTTATATGTACCTGGTGGCCCGTTGTCCTGAACAGAGTCGTTGAGTCTGGTCCTGCTAAGGACTTTTAGCAGACCTCGAGTTACACAAACACACATTCAATAATGTACAGAAGAGTGCAGAGAATGAACGAAGAAGAATGAAAACCGCAATAGAATTTAAAATGAGCCATATGTCTGTCCTGTGCTTCTGTATCTTCAAATTGTTGATTTCTCACAGCGGGGTGAGTTTATAGGCTGTCTTATAAATTCCATGTTAAGTTCGTGAGTATTTTCTGAATTATCAGTATCGTTGGTGCTGTTTACAGAGACGTAAATGTATGATGTCCATACAGCAAGTTAACACATTATCTAAGTGTTTTAAAACATTCCCTCTTTCTGCGGTCCATGTTTGTAAGTGTCATCAGCCCAGCAGAGCTTTGCTCACACCTGACAGATGACAAGCCCCAGCTCGGAGGCTGACGCTGCAATCAAAGTTCTGTCACACCTGTCAATATCCCGCTGTCATAGCAACACTTCTTGTGAATGATGATGTGAGAGAGACGATGGTGGTGGGTTGGGGGCTAACTTTGCATAAACAGTCACCCCCACCTCCAGATGAAACATGGTTTATGTTCTCCAAGCTTCATAACTTCATAGCAGTCTGTTAACAATGTACTTTTTATAGGACTCTTCTTCATTTAGAACTACCCTGGGAAATGCAGTTTTTTTATATATATTCACTGTATTCTGATAATGCAGAAGTTATTGAGGTTCCTTCTAGTTATTTGTATCCGTAGCCTATTGTTGTGGTGATAAATTCAAATTTAAAAAAACTTGGCACCTATTGCATTTGCTGTTCTTATTATTCATCTTTCATTTCTTCTTCTATTTCTTCCATGGCAGCCCATAGAACCACTTGGGGGAAAGTTATGAAATTTGGCACACAGATAGAGGACAGTCTGAACTTTTACCAAAGCAATTTGGGAGTCTCTAACTCAATCCCACTAGCTCCACCAACTGTCCAAATTTGCACCCATGTTTATACTAATAACTTTTGAACTGTAAGGGCTAGAAAACCAATTATTTTTTCCCTCTTGTTCCTTGGCTCAAGACGATTCAATTGTCGATTTTTCAGACATTTAGAATTTTCAGAAAAACTAGTTCGAAAAAAACTTTTTTGAACTCATAAGCCGTTGCTCCGATTTTCTGGAAAATTTAACCAGATCATCTTCAGACCATGCAATCTCTGCAACGCTTTAGCGTATTCTGTCGAAACTTGGTGTGTTATGACAACTATGACCTGAGGTTACCTGCACAGTTTCGGTGCAGTGCCACCTAGAAGTCATGTAAAAAATAAAAAATAAATTTAAAAAAATGTGGCGTAAAATCAAAACTGGTCTCTTTAGATTTGGTACAGCATGCCGAGCCAAATGACACCCAATTTTGGGCATCGGCC
The DNA here is from genome assembly GCA_023029165.1 of Gobiocypris rarus. Classification (NCBI taxonomy): domain Eukaryota; kingdom Metazoa; phylum Chordata; class Actinopteri; order Cypriniformes; family Gobionidae; genus Gobiocypris; species Gobiocypris rarus. The sequence goes on along the minus strand of CM040918.1, from coordinate 13,148,699 downwards.
ATTTTTTATTTTGTCATAAAATGCTATATTTTACAAACGCATTGGCGTATCATTATGAAACTCGGTACGTGTCTTCAGCACCCTGATGGTATTCAAAAAGTTTCTCAGCAGCGTCACTTTATGGTCAAAGGTTATCGTGAAATTTCCAAAAATGTTAATAACTTCTACACCATTTGTCTGATTCTCATCAAAATTTAATCTTACCATCTTCAGACTGTGCTGGCAAAAAGTTAAGGATTTCACATTGATAGACAGAACTGTTTTTGTCTACCTTATTCTGACCACACCACATACATTTTGTAATAGTGCCACCTATTGGTCAAAGGTAGAAACAAGGGAATCATTTTGCTTGTGATTGTATTTATGATTTATTTTATTTTTTTGCCATTTTGCCTAAACACATTTTAATGTCTTTATGTGCTCGTTTCCAGCCATGTTGAAATGATTTTTTGTGTTGTTTGTGCTTGGCCGTGATAATTGCTGCTTGCAGCTATATTTATCTGCATTTGTAGTTGTTTCTACATATTTTAAATAATTTTGAGTCATCTTGAGGCCCCCTTGGAAGTTTGCTGAAGCCCCCTAGTGGGTCCCAGACCTGGTTGACTGCTTGATTGACTTTAGAGATTTCTTTTCTTTTCTTTTTTCAAATTTCCCCTTAAACAGAAACGGTGTTACTTTAATGGATGCCAATCACATAAAAAGATGTTTAAAAGAGACATAAAGCTTTGATAATATATCGAGGAACTCCGAAGAATACTGACAGGAAAATAAGACGTTAATTTCGATTTTGCTATTATTGTTTTTACACTTGGACTCCAAACATGACAACAATAAAGTTAATCTCAACAGAACATGAGGATTAAACCAAATAGCCTATTAAAAGTATTCTCAGGAAATTGACAAATGCAATTTAATGACTGTCTTGCATTTTGTTATAGATCACATTTGAAATCCAATGATTGGGTCAGTGCAGGGGAGGAAGGTTCTATTAAATCTGTCTGGATGAGGCATTCACAGTTTTAAAGAGTTCACAATATCCTGGCCATATTTCAAAGCCTATCATCGCCTTCAGATTAAAGCTGACGCTGATGTCTGCCAACTCACATTAATCAGAAGAGTGTCAGAATGGGTTTTGCAACAGTTACAGTCAATGCTAATGATGTCTGCATTTCATGTTTCCTCTGCAGTGGATTATTAATCATGATCTATGATATATGCTGTCGAATTGTTGTCTAATCATTCACAGAGTTTGTATTTACAGTGTTTCGGGGTTTTTTCTCCAAAATCTTTGGATAGGTTTCAATTATACACAAAAAAGGTTTGATTCCTGCAACACAAACCCCAGTGAAAGCAAAGCCATGTCTCCTGTGCATTTACATGAAGTGAAATCGGAAGGGACAGGCTCGTCCTTGACAAGTACACCTGTCACAGGGTCAAGTCAGATCACATTGGCAGAGTCAAGCATGTTGCGCTTGGTGCTTGCATGTGTTTGTGTTTATTTCAGGATATTTGTTGTAGTAACTGGCTTGTAAAGCAACAGCGAATGAAGTAAAATGTAGTTTCAGATATTTAACTATACCATATATTTTATAATAAACGGAACATTTTAAAAGATTAGATAAATCATGCATTGCAACATGATATTTTACAGTATACACTATACAGTAAGCAGTATTGTCTGCAATTATGTTATTCTTTTTCCATACAACACTTTATTTCATGTATTTCATGTCTACATTTTGTTTGCTTTTTGTCTTGTAATGGAAAAAATGTATTTAATCAATAGAAGAAAATATAATCATAGAGGAGAGTGATTTTAACAATATGTATGAATTTGTTTTAACACATATAATCATTATTGTAGTATGCTTAACATGTAGTTTGCTACATGTCCTTAGAATTGAACTGAAAGGGTTATTTCTGTGTGAGTACTGAAGTTTTACCAAGGGTGGAAATTTACAGGAGCACTTGTCTGTGTTTCTGACCTTGTAAATGGTATAAAAGGGAACATGATTGTTTAGTCTTTAGGCCGCTCTCATACAGTCATCTGTGGCTGTGCGACAGTGTACTCTTTCCTTGCAAGGAAATAAATCATTCTTTATTATATTCAAAGATTTGTCTCTTGTTCAGTGATTGACTTGAATTTTTGCCACAACAGTCTCAAATATATACTTACATGACATGATGAATATTTATATTAATAAATAATAATTACATGAATATAGAGAAATGTTACTTTTAGAACATTACATGATTACATATAACCTTGTTTTTGTGTTTGTATTCTTAAAATACGTATGCGAATGCATTAAATTATTACATGATGGCTATAGGAAATATGTGGAAAATGGACAATGATGACCAAATGGTAAGACTATTCATTTTGATGAATTCTTATGAGTAATATAATTTACTGTATATGATATATTTTTCAAAAAATTTAAATATACAATTTTATGAAAGAACATTTTCCACATTTAATATACATGCACACACATTTTACTAGAAAAGCTACTTTATGCAGTTTAGCAATAGTGTACAGTGTTTTATTAATCTGAAAGTAAATGTCATTTAGTCTTTATTTGATGCCATTTATAAATGCACAAGGAGTTGTTCCCTGAAAAAAAAATACAGATGTTTCCTTTGTGAATTCTTTCTTAGATAAAATGTAATATCCTTACACCAAGCTGATGGACAGAGTTGACACCTCTGTCTCACAGCTCATGTTATTATTGGGGCATTTTTTCATGAGGGAAGGACTCACCCTGCCAAGCACACAGGCTGATGTTCACAGCTTTGACAAGATTCTGCACCTCTTTGATGTCTGTATGCGAAGATGTACGTGCGTGTGTTCTCCAACACGTTATCACGTCTCTGTCATTCTTCTGTGCTGAACTGACATGTTGAAGGTATGGGACAGCAGAATGAGAGACTGTGGGTGTGTTTGTGTTCATGTTTGTGCTGTCTGAACAATATTAAAAGACTACAACTAAATTACAACTAAAACAGCTTATATAACTGATTGAAAGAAGTCATGATGATGTGGTCACGCTTATATTGTTATTCAATGTTTGCTTTGGTTTGGACAGATTTAAACAGTGCAAGCAGAACTTGACTATATCATGTTTAATAATGATTTTACTTTATCAGACCTTGATGTCATATTCAATTTTCAGTGATATTTAGGGTTAAGGTTAAGGTGTAGGCCTACTTTTTATCCCAAAGGGAATATTTGGAAGGTGTAGGCATACTTTTTTATCCCAAAGGGAATATTTGTCTTGGGCTCAGGAAAAAGCAGCCATTGCATCACATACAGCAAATCATAGCACATCATTTAACACAGATGCATAAACACAAGCATAAGCATATTGAATCAAAAATAAATAAAGTGCTTGACTACATGTAAAGACTAAAGATGTATATTTATAACATATCTGAGGAGCGCTGATCGTTGTAGCCAATAACAGACATGTTTGATGAGCGTGTGAGCGCGATGGCCAGTCAAAGGTGTTTATGATTCCACTCAACAGCGTTCAAAGCGTCACACTTTTAAAACTTCAATACCGATTTGGTATAGCGGTCGGTACTTATGACAACACTACTCTGCGCCCAAGTAGCAGTGCTTCGCCTGTGCTTTCCCATAATATAGTCCCAAGCCAATATCTGCCTAGGAAATCGCCAAGTCTTAATCTGCATTGCTATTTGTATTCGTTGTGAATACGCAGGCCACAAGTAGTAATTAGGTGGGTTTTTTTTTGTTTTTTTTTAATCACTTTTTTGACATGCTAGCTGGCAACATAGGATTCCATTCATTATGCTAAGCTAAGCTAGCGGCGACAATGCCAAACTAAAACAACGCATGCACTGAGACAAAAATGCATTTGCCCACATATCTAAATGTAGGAAAGATGTTGAATAAACCCTATTTCTAAAAACTGTGGAGTGTTCCTTTAACATACTCTGAATTGTATGAACTTACTCACGAATGCGTTTTTGGAAACTCAAGAAAACAAGGTTTAGGTTAATCAACCGAGTGTTCAAGGTATTTGTAGCGTTAGGTTAACCTTGCTTTCTGTTATACCCTGATCATATCAAACATGTTTGATATTTAGATTTCTAAATCGGGATGATTACATCAGTTCTTTCACAATAGCCAATGAGAGACGTGAACGAGAGCACTTTTGAAATCGCGAACAATTAATGCAGGCTGCAGTGTACGGGGTCGTTGAACAGCGATGGCGGAACCATACCGTGTCTTCGAAAACGTGACACAACCAAACGGACATAGAGAAGAGCTGAGGAGAAATCGCCTTGGTTTTGAACTTACCAGGTGAGTGTAGAAAACTGCTAGCAAATGTAAACATTACCTGTTGAGACATATCAATGGCGATCTGCTACGTACGTGTTTACGTCCGCTTCCCTACGAGATCACGTGAGGTGCTCGTCCTGGCCATATACTTTATAAAAATGTACAGTATAATCTTAATGATAAAAGGCATGATAATCTTAATAATATCCAGGTTTGGCAACTCTCACGCAGTCTAAGATTTTAATAAAAAATAAAAAACAGTTAAAGCCAGAGCCATTGAAAAACAGAGTTGCGACATGCTTTCATCTCCCGGCGGCGCGCGGTCACGTGGTTCATGGAGCTCTCACTAGTTCTAAACAAACCAGCGCTGTCAATACTACATCTGAATAGACAACAGCTTCACTATACAGGTATTTGCAGCATTCTTTTGGTAAACAGTACAGCATAGTGTGCATTGATTTATTACGTCAACCATATTTACTGTATAATTTTATATTGGAGAGTGATGGAGATGCAACATTGTTAACATTAATGTTAATGTTATTCTTGTATATAGCCCTCAGGTATTCCTTACTAATTGGTCACACTGATACTCATTGATGGTCAAATGTAACTATACACCTTTACTATTTTATAATTAAATAAATGTTCTATATTTTAGTTCAATAATATTTATTGATCATTTAAGGAGATATTTTGGTATTAAAAACTATTTTGTGCTTAATGAATACTTAAAATATTTTTCTTCTAATATGTGTTTATTATTTATATTACAAGTAGTGTAGTAATTAGGGTTAAAATAGAGAATTCCAATGCAAGGTAAATTAGAGTCGTTTTGTGGCTGGAAAAATAATAATTTTAATTTGTTATGCCATTACCCACTAGGTGCCATTATGGCTCTTTAATAAATATACATGTTGCTCAAAAAAGTATTCCAGATCATAACTGCCTGCTTATCTTTAGGTTTTGCATTTGAATAAATATTTAGGCATGATCAAACACTAGATTTCTTTAAATGTGAAATTTTAAAACGTTAACTTACATCCTAATATCTTTAATGATACTCATTTAAGCACACACAAGTGAATATTAATGAATGTGAGCAAATATAATTTAACCCAAGAAAAGTTTAAAATAGTGCTAAAAAGGCAAACTTATTTTTCCTTAGCCGATATGTACAATAGACTATACATGTGAATTGATACTGAATCAAGATCGAAATCGATATTTGTGCCAATCACCCATCATGTTTTGGTATACATACAATGTATTTCTTTACCACTATTTTTTTTTTTTTACAGTATGGCATATGAATGTTTTAGCTGCGATGCAAAAAAATGAACTTAATGACATTTATTAGTCTTTTGATGTCTTTTTTAGTCATTTAGCATATTGTAGCTATTGGCGACATCTTAGCAAGTGTCATTGCCGTTTGTTAGCCTATATTTTAAATTTACAGTATGACAATTATAGTTTGGCCTGTATTTGTTTATTTACTTACGTGTCCCGATTCCCTCAAATACCCTTTAAAACCCTTTGCTTGCCAATATATGTTGTGCATGGATATAATCAACTTTGTTCTTGTTTCCCCAGAACAACCAGTACATTTCTGAAATAATTTTTCAGAGGCTACATTGAATTACAGTATAGCCTATACAGCACCACGTGTAAGTACTTTATTTCTCTGCCCTTTTCTGTGTGAAATTGTATATTGTTTGTTATTTTTTTCGAATTGTATTAGTTGTGGACTCATGTGATACTTTTTAAATCTTTTCTTGGACATTTTCGGAGCTCAATAGTATACTTATATAGAATACAATAGAACAACAAAAAAAAAAAACGAGTTTAAGTAAGAACGGATTCATAAATGGTTTGCAAAAATTTTTTCATGCAATGAAAGTTAATGGTGACGGGTTGCATTAGCCTAAGCCTGAGGCATGATTTTGGGTTCTACAGACAGAAAGACAAACAGGACTGAAATGTCACAAGGACGAGGAAATTATTTTTATTTTCACAACTATCACATTAATTACATTACTAACAATACATTTTGTACATTGCAGGGATCTTGGCATAGTACGCTAAATACAAGTTTGAACATGAATGGAAACCTCTTGCAGACCTGAAAATCAAGTGCCAGGGCCATCCACCACAAAACATTTTTGACTTGTTAATTACCTCAAATGTCTCTTGTGAATATTTTATTTAAGTTACGGAATTCGAGTGACCAACTTGGACCCATACTGAATTTGTTTTTTAGATTCTAACTTATATTATGATAGAAGTTAGAAGTAGAAGTTTTAGAAGTTTTGGTAACCATAGTACCAAAAAATAATTATAAATAAATAAAACATCAAATCTGGTTCCTGGAGGTTCCACATAATGCTTATACAAGTTCCTAAGGAAACCTGGGTTTGAAAGGGTAGTGGTTCTACAGCGGGTTCCTCCAGGATCTTTTCATTTTTACAGTGTAGAAAATACAATTATTATTAAGTATTCAGATTTTGTTAATTTTTTCTGTTAAACTTTTTATCCGTAAAACTTTCTTAATTATAGGTTAGAAATAACTGAACTGAACATTAAATGCCGTATTACTATCTGCTCCTCTGTAATGCAGATCAGAGCTGGCATTGGCGTTGAATGAGAGGTGGCCAAACATGATCGTGACAGTCAAACAGAAAGGCCAGACAAGCAGACAGATGTCTTATCAGTGATTTTCAAAACACTGTATTTCAGCTCCCTCAATGTGTGAATAAAGGGGACAGGAAGTGGCAGTTTGGCAGCTCCAACCAGGAGTGTCACACTGAATCCTGTCCCCTGCCATCTCCGGATGGCTAGCGCCCAGGAGGTCGGGTGAAGCGCTCAGCTCATGCATTTCTGGGACGTTGCATCTAAACGCCACCTATGCATACGGCTGAGGCGTGCGGAGATGGACGATGGACAGGGATGAGACCATTACCACATTTCGAATGAGCCTTGACAGAACATGAGTGGATGCCTTGTCAGATCATTCTGAATACACAATGTCAGAAGTCTTGCCACCATGTCAGACAACTCTGGCGATGGTGGAGCGCTAGCATGCTACAATGTTCAGCTTCTTTTTTGAAATCTTGACATGTCTGAGGTTTCTCCTCAAAATGAGGTCATTTCATATGAATGTTTTTTGTGGTCTTAGACATTTGGACCCAATTGTATGTATATCCATACATAATTGGACAATCAAACAAACAAGTAAATCTAACCAGATATTCAAACAAGATCTGATCTGTTAAAATATAATACAAATAAAGGTCTTCTAGTGAAAATGTTTTAAGTGGAGCTCCTAAACGTAATTTCGGGAGGAGTGAACCATCTAATCCTCCAATTAACAGCCAGAGCATAAAAACAGTGACCATGATCTGGCATCAGCTTTTTTGGCATCCCTCTATCTCCACAACTCCACCAACATAATTTAGGCATCTTGCTACCATACTCATCTTCCAAGCATTAGTAGTCCCACTAGGGGGTATATCTAAGCTCAAGTTGAAGCTAATTCCTCGAGCCCCTCCATTGCAGACAGCAAGCCAAATACGTTTAACCCATAGACTGTATAAAAATATGAACATAGTGTCCGTGACATCACCCATAGGATTCTGAAGAACAGTTTTGAAGCGTAAAGCAGGGACGAGCTGGCCATTGCCAACTTAGCAGCATGTCATAGTGCGTCACTCCCTGATAACAAAAAAATGGGCAAAGAGGCGGGATGTGGAAGGAGCTGAGGTGACGTGATTACTAACAGACAGCAGATAAATGGCTACCCACCTGCAACTCAGAGTGGTCACGCCCTTAATTATGCGGAACTTTAGAGCTTTATATAATGTAAATGAATGAGTTATAAAAAAATTCACCCCCCTCACAGTTGTCATGAAGGGCAAAATTAGCCATTCAGACCAAAACTAGAATTTGTACCAGGCTGTAAACATGTTTTCTTTCTGCTGTAAAGTTGGGCATTTTAAAATGGCGCTCAATGAGATTCTGCTCCCTTCTGGAACTGCAGTTTAGGTCACTTCCGTATTGGCTTCAAGAGAGACAGCGGGAGGTTGCCGCTTGGTTTAACCTTAAAAGCTTAAAGATTATGGGCCCTATCATACACCCGGTGCAATGCAGAGCCAGGCGCGGCACAAGTGTTTTTGGCTAATTACAGCTTGATGCAGTTATTATTTTCACGTCCAGCACCACGTTTAAATAGCAAATGCATTTGTGCGCCCATATGTGCGCTGGTCTGAAAACGAGATGTGTTCAGGCGCATTGCTGTTTTGAGGGCAACTGAAAACAACTGCGCCATTGACCTACCTATTCGCGGTAATGATGAGCAAGCAGGCGTCATTGGACGAGCAGATCCATTTCCTCGCAAGAGAAACATTCAGTCTTTCTGCTCGCAAATTCCACCATGTAAATAGCGAATCGGCCATGGTATGAACCCAACCAGCTTTTAAAGGGAATGGGAGATGAGACCCTTGATTGTTTTATTGCACATAATGCCCAAAACACACCCATGACTCATTAAGAGAATAGGGCCAACCCTTTTAGACCATGCCCCTTTGCGCATCATTAAACTAGCAAAAGTGGATTCGGACACGCCCTAAGTTCGCCTGCGCAGTGTGTGCTTTAGACCATATGCTTAGATCGTTAAAATAGGGCCCTATATGAGCAAACAAACTCGCAAAATTACAAATCATGTAATGAAATTGGAATGTACTTTTTATGTCCAAATTTTCAAATGTTCAATATATATATTTTAAATCCCATTTGATCAGCTCTCAGACTTTTTGTCCCCATTGTATATAACACAGCACTACATAAATGGACAAAGTAAATCTAACCAGAAATACTGGGTGCGGAACGCATCTTATCGATATGCAGTCATAGGCAATCTACATAAGGAATTTGTGCTGGTGTTCCAACAGTCTTTAGTTTGTGAATATTTGACAGTTATTTATTTATTTCATTCTGTCATAACTCAGTAGGATTCTGTAGGGTGGTGCAGCCAACATGTTCAACAAAGATTCTTGTTTCTAAATTCTGTCAAGAGAGGCAGGGAATAAAATAATAAATTGAGCAAAACTAAAACTGGTTCGCAGTGAGATTTCCAACTCAGTTCTCTTGGGGTTGTTTGTACACTCTAGTGTATAAAAATGAAATATATGCTTTTATTTATACACCAACACATCTTGTTTTAGACCTTCCTTTTCTTGCAAATATAGCTAGATCAGCCAGTGTGTTCCTCTCAAGCGTTTTACTTGGTCAGCACTTCACTCACAGTCAGAAATGTTGCTTAAGGTATCACTTAAGGTGTTGGAAAACAGGATCAAACGGATTGATACACAGCTTTTGACATGCTATTTGAGCATGTAGCTCACTATAATTGGTCGTGTCATCATGCATTAAATTAACAATGTATGGTGTAATGCCCTGAAACGAGTGTCTTTTGCAAATCTGTCAGATATCATGCCAAAATGCTTTTGACAGCTGTCTGGGGAAATGCTAGCGAATAGCAATTCAGCTGCTCAAAATATTCCCTGTCCAGCTGTTAAATATTTTGGACGTACAACAACTTTCTTGAGTTCGTTTATTGGGCAGATCGAAAAGGATGTAATGCACCGTAGTTCATCATACTTTAAACTCATGATCTTCCATGACTGAACCAATATCACATTTAAAGCACTTGAGCATAAATGATGTCCAACTTGATTTAAACTGACTGTACTTCAGTAGTAGGACAATTTTCCCATTCTTTAAGAAAAGGAAAATGACCTTAACCCATACCCTTGTGCTGAGAATAATTCAGTCAGTGTGGACTCTGTGGGCAGCTGCCTCGATTCTGTCCCATGAGTGCTCTGGAGCTGTCATAAACTGTCACATCAACTCAGGTCTGGTCACAATATGAACTGACACTCAAGAAGCGGGTGAACATGATTTCCAAGAGGCCATGATAAGATGAAGATTGTTCTAGCTCAGTGATCAATTTATTTCAGGTTAACCATGAAAATGCTCTGCTAATTACACCAGAACAGAGATCCACTCTAGAAGTTGAGATGTTTTTTAAAACGTTTTAAATCATATATAATTTTTTAAGGTACTGGCCCACATGCTATAGTTTTATAACAGCTAACTTCAAACAAGATGTCAGACAAGAAATCAGGATGACACTAGTACAAACCGTACAGCATTTCACATCAAATTCAAGCTACTGTTTTCACATCAACTTTTTTTTCGATTGGCACATGTGTCAGAATTCCTGTTCAAACTTGTCTGATCAGGTTGAAGCTTATTGCACTGTCAAACGTAGCTCTCTTCTCATTAGTCTGAGCCCCTTCCCATCAGTGCATGCGCTCAAATTAGATTGACATCCAAACTGTTCAGATATACAAAGCAATTTAGATGATATTCATTAGAGCGATGACATAGGCTGATGTGACTCTGACAGGGAGCACTTCTCTCTCTTATTTTACTACCACTGAGGCGTGACTACCCCCACTGAATTCACTGTACCAAAGGAACAAAACAAAAAGACACAACAATGTCAATTCAATTCTATCTGCCAATACTAGATGGGAAACAGTAACATTACAAAGAGTACAGATATCTGAGTGTTTAAACTCGGCATAGTAAGTGCTAAAAGACAATCATGAGCACAATCATGAGATTTCAAAAAGCCTTGATCTGACTGGTCAGACATAAGATTATCGAGTGTGAAAATTAAGTGTGTTTTGGACTCTTGGATGACTCATTAAACAATGGGCTTTAAATGTCTTATTAGAATAATGATATCATAGTACCAATTAAATGAAAACATAATTTAAATGGAATAAAAATGAACTTGAAAGTGAATTGCATGTAGAGTCAAGTATTTAAGAAAAAGACACACAGACTTAGTTTTTTCCTCTAATTCTTTTTTTTTCTTTAAAAAGATTGCAGGGTTTTTTTATACATTTTACATATATGATGGCATGCCTCATTCAATGTATTAACATTCAACAAAAAGGGCGTAAATAAAAACAGTGGTTAAATAGTCAGATTAACAAATCTGGCTAGAATAAAAAAATAAGTGATACAGAAGTGAAAAAAAAACGCATCTGTAAAAAAGCAAGTCATGGCAATTTATATCAACAACAAAAATGTTTAAGACTGTCAAGTCTTTTATAACATTTTATATACAGTTCTTTAGTTATACATCTAAATAAATCAGCTTCCTTATGCACAAACTAAGTAGTAGCACAAGCAATAATGAAAGCAAGCCATATTTTGGAAAATATACATAACAGTTGATTTATGTACAAATGTACATTCTTTTCTCATCAGAACAGAAACTTCTCTCCCTCCAAAATGTTAAGGATTTTTTAAGAACGTTCATAATATTAAGACACATGTTTACATATAATAGATTTCTTATACAGAGTATTTATTTGGTAAAGCTGGCGGTAGCCACCTTAGAACTTTTAATGCTAAATCCCCATGACAACACCAACAGTCACAAAGCTTAGCCTACAAGGCCGATTGTGTATGTTAAAGCAACATTACATAAGTAACTGTGAATGAATCCTTACACTATAATCCTACTGTTTGTTCTCAACTTAGAGTACAATAAATATCCTGGTGTACATTGTTAACTGTACGATTTTATATTTTGTTTGTATGTTACAGCGCTGGAACTGATAGCAGTTGCTCCTGACATCCTCTAGCTGGCGATACAGCTGGAAGCACAGGTTTTATGGTAGTGTTTTTAGAATGCTTTGTAATCTTCCGGTTGAGATCCTTAGAAGAAAGTTTAGCCAAGTCTTTCATTTTAAACCCAAGGTGAGACTCAAGGTGACAGATGTATGTAGAACGAGCTTGGAACTGTGTTGCACATTCACTACAGTAGAAAACTGGGTGTCCTGAGTCAACGTTCTTTATAAACTTTGTTCTGCCTGTTCGTCTAAGCTGGTATTTCACATTGGCCAGCCAGTGGCTGATGGTGGTCATAGATAGACCTGTTATATGTGATATGACCATCCTTTCCTGTGAGCTCAAGTCTGATATCACATACTTCCCATCAGCTGTCTGCCTGAGGCAGGACGTGAACTGAGCCTGCAAAATCTGCAAGTGCTGGGGTTTCCAGTGTGACTGCCTACCTTTACGTTTGTGCACCATTGACGTATCCTCTGCCTCATCTGAAGTATGAGAACCCTCAATTTCTGACTGCTCTGGTCTACATAAAAGGGTCGGGGGCTTCAAACCTCGAGAGTCCGAGAGATTTCGCAACATGTCTGATATGTCAGAGAGGGCATTTTCACGCAGAGGACTCACTGGTGTAAAGATTTTTGAACTAGTTGATTCACTTACAGATGCACCAGACACAGAGGAACTTACAGCTTTGCCTGGGAGAGCGGCAGCTCTGAGACATTGTTCGCTTTTGCCTTTGGACAAGTCTATCGGTTGGTCTCTGCAAATTTCATGGCAGTCCGAATTTAACTGGCTAAGTTTCGTCGAGTGTCCAGATGGACCGGCGAGAGCGGCCCTTTCCGCCATGCTGTTGCTCATCCTGAGAAGCATACTCATAGGGTCCTGGACAGGCCGTAGCGGTTTGGCAGCTTTACCCAAATGAAGGTTCATAACAGACTGAAGGGCACTTAGAGGACTGACGGAGGGTTGTTTTGGCTCAGGGTGAGCAGATAATAGCCCAGTATCATCATACAGATCTGAAGTGGAGGTGGTGTGAGTTCTGAAGTCTTGCGTGTGCTTCTGAATTTCCCTTTCGTTTGTGTTACCCTCAGTGACATTGCTCATAGATGTAATCATGCTATCCAGGCTTGGAGATTTTGACACTAGTGATTTCCCTTTAAGATTCAGCAGCTGCCGATGTGGTGATCCCTGCCCATTCAAGTCATTAAATTGCCCGTCTACTTCAGCAACCTTTACTGTTACTTTGTTTTCCAGTTTGTTTTCCTCATGGAGATTAACTGTGGTTGAGGAAGCTCTTGGTGGAGTGCTTGGAAGAATCAAATGACTTTTGTCTAAAGACTGGACTTCCTGACTACTGGCTGATTGTTTTAAAGAAGAAATATAGCTTGAGTTGTGCAGAGCAGGTTTCAGATGGTTTTGTAACTGATAAGCTGCATGAATGCTCTGGTAACCACCCCAGCTAGGGGCACCCCTCTGTGCTTTGTTAATAGCAGATGTAACCGTATTCTCCAGTGATTTTAGAATATCAAAATCCATTTTAGGGCTCTCTTTCAGATCATCTTCAGTAAGGTAATCAGACTTTGCTAATGTGCTGAACTTCTGATTAACATCATTTACATTTGCAGACTCTTTGCATTCACTGTCTTTTTGAGAAGTAATTTCTTGTGTCCTGTTCTTGTTGTCCCCAGTTGCTACAGATGTGATGGATGATGACTCCAATATTCCTGTGGCTGAGAGAGGGGAAGAACATGTTGTATCTGACTGAGACTTCTCAGACTTACTTTTTGGATGAGGAGGCTTGACTTTCTTTTGCAATGAGTGGGTAACTTTAACAAAGTGGCCGGTCAACACCATATGAGCACTCAAGTGCTGAATGGAGTCATGCAAAATCCCACACTCCATACATTTGAGATTTTGGGACTTGAACTGTACACCACGGCTTGTTGTCTTCTGATCTTTTAAGTCTTTATTGTCAGTTTGTTCAGAATTCATCTGAAAAATATCACTGGCCTGCCCATCGTTAGGACTTCTTGTCTGCTCTGTGGTTTGCAAAGATTTTGCAACATTCAACTCCACTGGAACCCTCTTCCTAAACGAAGACATAACTTTAGCAGCAATTGCTGTTCTTGGCTCTCTTAGAGGAACCTTTTGGTAATGCTTGGTCTTTATCATGTGCACGCTGAGGTCTTGCAAAGATTCAAAAGAGTGTCCACAGTACATACAGCGTAGGACTTTCTGGGCATCTTCCTTTCCCTCCATCTCTAAAAGAGAGCGCTTACGTGGCTTGGACCATGACTTGGCACCCTTGCTAGCACTTTCGAGGTTGTCATCACGGTAATGGTCTGTTTCATTCATGTGAACTGTGAGATCAAGCAGCGTGTCATATGCTGCACTGCAGCTTTTGCAGTGGAACTTGCTAGCACCAGTAAAGATGGATCCGTAGAGTTTAGTGCTTTGGCGATAGAGCTGGACAGTGGAGAAAATACTTGTTTCAAGTGCAATAGGTTGTTTCTGAGAAACCTGTTGGAATGTCTTTGCGATAGCAGACTGATGCCAATCATAGCAGTTGCGTCCAGGACTGCTGTTGCTGCTACTGCTACCGCTGCTACTGGCTGGCTGTTCATCTGCATACGGTTGAGAGGAATTCAAGTTCAAAAAGGACCAGTAGGGATTATTGAGGAAGCTTTTGTAAATAGCCTTCATCTGTTCTAGGCTGTCTGTAATACATACAGAGTGTTCAGAACTGTCTTCTAGAAAGTCTCTTGTAGCCTCCTCTTTTTTGTTCGGGGTGCTCTCTGTATCTGACGTGTGGTCACTAGATTCACTTATGTGAGATTCACTGTCAACATCATGGCCTGATAGCTCAGCAGCAGGGGAATCTTGTTCATCCACTGGGTTTTTTAAGTCTTCTCCCAAATCATTTTCATCCTGTGGTTTATCCTGGGTCTCTGAGCAATCACTTCCAGTACCTTCAGTCTCTATGGGGGTCTCCTTAACATTCTCGGAATCATAAGCTAGAGGAGGGAAGAGGAAAAAAAAAAAGTTAAATAACTGCCATATAAGTGGCACTAAAAGGTAAACAAACAAAACAAAGCCTAATGATATTCTTCTATGAATGAAGTGAATGGGCCACACCCCACATGAAGTTGAGAAATTCAGATTTTAAAAAAAGTTCAATACAGGTGTTCTTTCACCCTGGCCCACAAATAATCAAACTCTGGCATTCAAATTGCAATTCTGTATACAGTTGTCTGCCTCAATTCAAATGCAAATCAAATTCAGGAATTTAATTAAATTCTGAATGGCACATACCATTCATATTATTTGAATACATAAACAAATTACAAAGGACTGAGAAACAACTTTCTTCTAGAAGTAGATTTCGAAATAGTCTGGTCTAGTCAAGTGAACAAAGCTTTTTATAATCTAATGGTTTGCTGTTAAGCATATAATCAGGCTATTTACAAGAGGTTGCACCTGCTACCATTTGGCCCACCTCCCCACATGTCCACACACCTGTGCACATATGAAGAGACAAATAGATAGAGGGAAAAGGTGGACAGATAGATTGAGAGGTTAAGGGGAATGACATAAGATGGCGGCACATAAGCCACCTGTCACTTTGAATCCCACCTGACGACTGTTCACCTTGGACAGGTGACGTGTTGCGAGAAAGGTGTCTGCTCAAGCACCTCAAGATGACAGATCCAAGGGGACACGGTCGCCCTTCTCCCTGCCAGCTGCCCTCACACCCTCAAAAGTGCCCATCCACCACCGTCCTTCGGGACTGATGATCCCGTCTCCTGACAGCCTGTCCCCTGCTAGTTTGACACTGTCACTCTGACTCCGTAAGTGGAACAAATGCCCTCTTGAAAGCCATACCAACCCCCCCTTCTCTGTTCCACTCTATTCACTCTTGTTTGTGTGCGCATTTGTGATTATGTTGCTCATGTCAAAAGGAAAATGCTTGACATGTCAGATGTTTGGAAATACAGCAGGCCTTGAATTACAAGCTAACATGGTGTGCTGCTGCATGTGTGATTCAAGTGCATTGTGGCACGCTAACGGTCTCTCTTTCCTTCTCTCTTTTACAAGATCCACCACAGTCCTGACAAGAGTGTTAAAGCACAAATAGCTCTCATTTCAAATGATAATACACAATCTCACAAGCCTGCGCTTCTCTCATTTAGCCTCTCACTGGCTGTCAGCCAGGCGGCCTGCAGGATGGGGGTTCTAAAGGATAACTGGCAGGTGCAGGCCAGTCTTATCCCCTCTGTAGATTTGGATTGTCACTAGGTATCCATTACTTGCCAATCTCCTCTGATCGTGCCTGACAGCCTTGATCAAAAGATGTCATTTGAAAGGCCTGATTTGGCATGAACTCCAAAGCAGTTCGAAAAGAGGGTGAACCAGGTGTAACTACAATGACATGATCATTTTCCTGCCCTCTCATATCCCTGAGACAATTACGATGACACACTGAGGGTCCACAATGGCAAATTGCTTTTGAACCTAAATGACTACAAGACTAACTTTTTTGGGGGGTGGGGGCGTCTGTTAAACCAGACAAAATATAAAACAGAATCAGAGGAACTTTAACCCACTGAGTTTGTTAAAATACATATTGTACAGATGTATTCCACTCTGTCTTCATAAAAATCTTAGGGGGTGGAAAAGTTCAAAAGATGTTCATCCTAAGAAAATATTTTAAAAACCCTTTCACAAATGTGTGTGTGTGTGTGTGTGTGTGTGTGTGTGTGTGTGTGTGTGTGTGTGTGTGTGTGTGTGTGTGTGTGTGTGTGTGTGTGTGTGTGTGTGTGTGTGTGTGTGTGTGTGTGTGTCAAAACCCATGCCCACCAAATTTTAACACAATCTTTAACCTCGAATGATTTATAATCCATCTCAGGGGGCACCTACCATAACCAATTATTCTCAAAAGGCTTGATTGACAGCCTGGGTGATTTATTAAGCTAATAAAATGTGATGTGTGCAATGAGCTCTAGCAGAACAAAAATCCAGGAGACTTTTGTGGCACTCGCCCTGTTTGATTTATGTAACCATTACATTTGTCTCCATATGACCAATCATTAACCCCCTCCACCGTACAGACAGAAACAGCACATAAGACATTTAAATTGGAACATCAAGTACTATACATAACATTATTTGGTTAATGTGCGTGCATTATTGATTACTCAGACACATGATTACAGTTTAAAGTAGGGATATTTTGGGAATGTGATCAACTATCATAACTGCTTTGCTCTTTATGTGATTCTAGACAATCACATTCTTACATAAAGTGAAAATCATTTAATGCCATAGATTAGTCTTGTTACATAGATCTTGTTAGGTAATTTTGCAATAATACCCAAGACGATTATGATATGCATTTGAATGGTTGCTTCACATAAATCCGAATACTGTAGCTTTTTTTGATCCTCAGAGCTCATATGACTTGCTTGCAACCTCAAAGTGCGATACAGATTGAGGCTAACTGTGAGAATTGTTCTTGCTTGAGGCCATGCTAATGTGCAACACATGACACTTTGATCAAAATAAAGCAGCGTTGAGGCAACATGTCGAGATGCCTCCATGCCAAAAATAGTGTTCTTTGCTGCAAATGAAGCAAAGAACAGTGTCAATTTTTTAACTCAATCTAAAAAACAAACAAAGTTTGTGTATATTGGTGTCCTGGGTCTTACCCTTTCTGTGGCGTTTGTCTTTCTCTGCTGGAGAAACTTAAAACTGACCATTTACAGTAAATGCAGGAAGGCAAACAGTCTCTGCTGACAGGAATTCCACCGACCACAAACGTCCTTTCAGGGGAGATATCTCTCTAATTATCACTCTGTGTGCCTTTGATTCCTTTTCCCCCTTGACAACAGTGTGTCTGATGTGTCTCAGCTGCCAAGAGTGATTGGCAACAATTCTATGTGTATCTAAGCCAGCAGCTGCTGAGATGATGGCCCAGCATCAAAGAACTCAGTGAGATGGATGGCACTCATAATTCTACTCTGCAGGGACATGGTGGGGGAGGTTGGGGGCAAAAACCAACATCAAAAAACCCCCAGACTGTCACTTACCCACCCCCCAACCTTTCAAGCGAGGCTTTGTCCCGGAGTTACCCTCTTTAATGAGCTTCCGATAACTAGGAATTGAGTTCTTTGAGAATACTGGAAGGGTTCGTTGGGAATGCAATACCAAACTCCCAATCTTATCCGGCAATGACCACCCGGTGGACAGCTGGTGTCTCGTAACAAACACGGAAAGAAAGCAAAGCTATCCATCATAGAGAGGACATCTAAGACCCTGTGCTCTGTCTATGCCTCTCTAACTCTCAGGTTACAGGCTTACACAGCCATCCAAATAATATTCACTGTGATAAATGGTCCTCTAAGCCGCCTACCTCTCATTAATCTCTTTCTTTAAAGGAGCATCCATCATGGAGCAGGGCTAGAGCTGTAGGAGAGAACGCTAGAGTTCATTTACAGGCCAGCTGTGCTTGAGTGATGCGTGTCATTTTTAGCTTGATCGGGAATGCGCAGACGTGAACACGTTCAAATGTATTCACGTACGTGAATACCCACAGACGAAAATGAATGCATGCGCAAAAGCGCATTCTTGAGAAGCCAAGTCGAAGATTGACAGACTGATTGATCGATTCAAAACATGGTTTGGCAGGTGAAAATTTTGAAATGTGCAATGAAAGACATTCCCACCTTTTACTAAAGTAGAAATTGTCATGCATTAAGCTAAATTAGAACTCATTTGGCATTTCACTTGCTCAACATGTAATATATCTTAGTCTGTCATCGGCTGAGGTCTCTACCCAAAGAGGGCTTTCAATGACTTAATGACTTAACAGCTTAACTCAGCAGTACAACAATTTATTGAATTTTCTCGCTTGTGTCACTTTATTTTAGACTAACTACAAACCTTATAGAGCACCATCTCCGTTTCGCTTTTAAACATTTGACCTGTATCTTTGACTTCCCAACTTTCTCCGCAGCCTTCTGTGTCTAATTCTCAACAATATTTCTCCTTTCTTCCCTCCCATCGGCGTCTCGGAAAGCCTGTGTGATAGATGACATGTGTCAGGATGCCAGAAGTAAAGGGTGGCAGCGTGATTAACGGCTCTGTTGAAAGGGTAATTGACGGTTTGGCATTGTGCTGATCTTCTCCACCAGGGTTTGGTTTCTGGACCCCTGAGGACCAGACTGACTCATTTTTCTAAAATGGACCACAAGCTAAAAGCCACCTCCCATGAGAAAAAAAGAGATGGATTCTTGTCTTCTTAACAGAAGATTGATGTCTTCATTGTCAACACAGCAAAGTAACATTCATATAAGTTAACAACCACAATAGAGTGCTAGTTCAAATGAGAGTTTGGATAGATAGCAGGTCAATGATGTGACGCTCATCTTTTGTCCTATCTATTAATTTGTTTAAAAAAATCCAATCAATACATAAATACTTAAGAACACCTCTTCTGCAATGAGCATGATTTTAATTCCTGTATAAAAAGGAATTGTGATGTGTTTGTGGGGGGCAAAAAGTGAGAAAAAAATGTGAATGAAACAACGGTCCTGATATCTTAATGATTTTTTTTTTTTTTTGGTTTAAATTTTTGGCATATTTTACTAATATTTCTTAGAAAACAAGAATGTTTTGCTTCACTGCAAAATCTGTAATAAATCTTTGAAAATCCGACAATTAGATTGTTTTAATGACAAAGCAAATTTAGATAATGTGGTGTAACACCCCAAAACAATTTCATAATATTTAATAAAATGCTATTATAACATACAAATTTTGTGAATATACACATTTTTACAAGTATATTTTAGTATAGTTATTTATATGAACCTGACACGTGTTTTAAACTAGATATTCCCTTTTAATAATTACAGACACTTTTAAACACCTCTTATACTCTCTATAGTAAAAGGCATCTATTTATTTAGTCAGCTATGACTTACAGTCTTGCTTAAATTTTAAAAAGTAAGCAATTTTAAGGATTAAACAGAAGATCCGCAAAGTAAAACTACATTTGCCGATCACAACTAAAACATCAACAGTTATGAACACATCATCCATGTGTACGCAATAATGTTTATGATTACTTTAATCTTTTGTCTCAGCCATGTGTAAATCAATGGAGTTCTAGTAGTTTTGAAGCTGTTGGCAGTGATTACAGACATGCCTGGCTGGAGAGGTATGTTGACACTGGTTTGGATTAGGGAATGGTGGGCCTCTATGGTTTCCTGCCCTTTCATCACCGCCACCATCAAGCCCAGCTCCTGCGTCACATCCACGCATGACTGATGGCCGCTTGTCCGGATGACCTGCCTCGCACCTTAGATCTGACAGCGACTGATTTTACCCTTAGAAAGAGGGAGAAGGCAGAGCCTGGAGTCGCGCCCAACAGAGCCTGAGAACCGAGAAGATTTTTGGCCAGGGTGGCCCGTGGGATTTGCAGAGGCGTGTCCGATTAACTCACATTATCAACCCACACACAGACAGAAGAGAGATCTAACTAACAAAGTTGAAGCAAAGTACAACTCTCAAAATAGATTTGATGTCTAATCTGTCGTTCCAAATATGGCTCAAAGCCTAACAGACAGATGAAAACATCCATTTCAGAAGGACTGTAGGTGGTTCCACATGTTTGTCTCCTCATAACAGTTCAGAATCGTCTAGATTCCAGACAGGCACCAAAAAGCGAATTTGTCACGTAAAGGTGCTAAATTGGGTTATGGCAATAGCAAAGGCCAGCAGGAGTGGCTAATATTAACTTGATTACATCAAAGGAGCCAAGTCTAATATGACTTGGTGACAGACGCATACCTTGTCATCTCCAATCATTACACATGTCAGAAATCCATCAAGTTTACAGCTAATTAGGTGTGCTCAAATAAAGCAAAGCAAAGTGTTTATTTTTAAAGAGCACTGCTAACCTTTAGGGCGAGAGAGAGAGAGAGAGAGAGAGAGAGAGAGAGAGAGAGAGAGAGAGAGAGAGATGGGGAAAGAATACATTGCCCTGCAATCTCTCATTGGTACAAGATCGGCTTTCGAGCTTTACATCCTCTAAAGCGAAAAACAATGCATCTCAGAATCAATAATTTGGTCATCATTAAATTAAAAGTAAATAGCACATCACTAAATGTGTTAATACCTGTAAACCATAAACTCCACCATGGTCAACCACTCTGCACAGGGTCCACGAGTGAAGTTTGGTGGAGCATACTGATGAAATAAAAGCCTAGGCAAGCTTATGGGAAAAAGAAGGAGAGCACTCACATGGCCTTGCTCTGATTGACCATTAAAGCCTTTGATGGATGAGGCTGTCACAAGGATAACAATTAAATCCAACATGAGACAAAGCTGTTCTGACAGGCCAGTCTAACAGAGCAAGCCATACCCCTCCATTAAACTCCACATCATCTCTGCCTCAAACACACACACAAACAGTGAAGGCTATATAATAATGGCTTTGTATCTGTTTCAAAGAGCTCTGCTATAAATATAAAAATGCACAAGAACTCCTCCTCTTTCAAATAATAGGATAGGATCTATTAACCAGACAGATAATGTTTTGGTTAACATGAAGGCAGTTTCAGTGGTTCTCACCTCTTTCAAGAAGTTAGAGTCTGAAATGGTTATGTGTAAATAATGATGTCTGAGCTGATAAATCTGGTTTAAAATGCCAGTGCCAAGTTCTTGAAATTGAATATTCATATTTAAATTGGATTGAAAAACATTGTCTGTCTGTCTGTCTGTCTGTATATATATATATATATATATATAAATAAAATAGTTAATATTTCAACAACTTACT
Source organism: Gobiocypris rarus (assembly GCA_023029165.1). Taxonomy (NCBI): domain Eukaryota; kingdom Metazoa; phylum Chordata; class Actinopteri; order Cypriniformes; family Gobionidae; genus Gobiocypris; species Gobiocypris rarus. The sequence goes on along the minus strand of CM040918.1, from coordinate 13,126,845 downwards.
GTGCAACAACTTAATTGCCTTGATATGCAGATTGAGGGTCTAAATGGGTCTTTTCTGGTTTATGTTTTTATTTTATTTTTGTCACATGACAACAAAATGGCTTCGTGGATGTTGGTAATACCAAAGCCTTTAAAATATTAGTATTTTAAAAACAAAATTACTTAAAAAAATGCTATTAAAGGATTAAATGCCAAACTACTAAGGCTACTGTATGCTAAGTTTTTTTTTTTTTTACTACAATATCCAAACAGTTGCCTACACTATATAGACAATTTTGACTTTAAACCCCACAAAAAAATTCAAAATACAAACTGGTCATTTTTCAAAAGCTACGAACTGCGTTTTACTGTACCTTTAAATAACGTCTTTAAAAAAAAACAGCCGATAACATGACAAAAAAGTATGACTCAAATTAGGATAAAAAGATGTTTACGTGAAAATATTCTAGGCAATTAAAAGCGACTATACACAGATTTAGTTCCTTATTAAATGTACTAAAACGATGACAGAGAGCATCTTATAAAATTCAGATAAACTTACCTGCCGCTCGTTTCGGCGCCTGCTGTTTTCTTCTCGGCATACTTGCACTATGAACTGTGTGTCTATATACGCAACCTGAAACGATATTCAACTATGTATGCTCCCAGTCAGACGTGACACCATTAAACAAAAGTACAGCGCTGTCAAAAAAGCTACGCCACTTCGCATTGGGCATAGGAGAAAGCCCAGGTGCTCCGTGTTCAGCGGTAGTCTTTGTTTAAAGCCAGTCCGCTGGAGTGATGAGGGAAACAGCACGGCAGGACAGTAACGCCTAGCCGATCGCTACGAGTTTGTCACGTCACTCAAAAGTCCGCGGCAAACGATTCACTAGCATAAAGTATAGGGGCGTTCACGCGTCTGGCTCACAACAGCCAAAACATGCAACGGAATGGCACAAAACGCAGGGGTTTCGTGTAGCGATTAGAAGTTAATAAAAGTTACACAACGTTAAACTCGATGGCGCCAGACAGTTCAACATCAGAGAGACGCGACGCAGACCAAATATATTATGCGTGCGTAGTGCGCGGCAGTGCGTTGACCAACAATTATACAATAGCAGACAAACAACGCTTCCTGTGCTCCTATCGGTCACTCCCACGCGCAATCCCATGCCCAAAAATGCAGTCTAGGTAGGCAGCTCGTAAGGTTTTGAGACACTGCCAATATGTCACTTAAGAGTGCATTAACAAGCCCACTGACAAGAAGGATGTAACTTAACCCTTTAATGGGCACACCCAGAAGAAAAAAAGAGAACAAACAATGTTTAGTGTTTTACAGATTTAACCATTTTTAAGCATATAGCCTACTAAATGGTTAGATGTCCATTAATCGTTAAAGTGCATTTACATCATTCTGCATTGATATCAGTTTACATTGAAATTAAAGACATTCCATTTTAAGCATCATTACACAATAAAATAAAATTGTAACCTGCTATTTGAAACCACTGACACCAAAATATGTGTTTGATATGTAAATAAGACATGCGTTAAAAAAATATTGAATATATTAAATGTAGGCTACAGCTATTTAAGGCACAATATGTACGATTTTTAGATAAAAATATCCAAAAACCACTAGAACAGTTACATATTTTGCTATCCCAAATGATTCCAAGAATGTATAAATCAGCTTCCAGAAGAGATCAGATGTGCTCCAACAGTAGCCACATTCAAATCCAGTCTCAAAACACATCTGTTCAGCTGTGCCTTTACTGAATGAGCACTGTGCCACTGTACGTCCCACTGATTGCACCAGTTCTAATCTATGCATCATCTTCATTTTTATTTTATTTTTTATTTTTTATCTATATATACTGTAATAATTTTATTCTTTTTAAATATCTTTACAACTATATATTTCTATTGTCTTCTTATTTTAAAAATTCTCTTTACAACTGTTTTAATTATCCTGTTTTTATTTTTAAGTCTTACACGTGGTATTCTTAATTCTTATCACTATTTTAATTTCATTTTCAATGTAAAGCACTTTGAATTGCCATTGTGTATGAAATGTGCTATATAAATAAACTTGCCTTGCCTTGCCTTGCCTATAGAAATCAACCATTTTAACCAGGACAGGGGGGGTGTCCATGGATTGCCTATTAATGACATCATACCCGCATTACGATTTTTTATTTTGTAGAAACCATGGAAACACCAAAGACGCTTTCATATAATATGTGTTTTATTAGACAGGAGAGCAACTGTTTGGATACATTCATTGACAGAAATCTAATCATTGTTATATAGCCTAGCTCAACGACACAGTTAGTGTTATTGTTTAAATCTCGTTTTCTTGATTTACCGCAAGTACCATGTTTTACTATGCCTAATATCGATCTAGTTTACTGCGTTACGAGTAGAAGAAGCGGAAGCAGTCGTCTGTGGCATAAGAAAAACTTTTTCAATGAGCGACCTCTAGTGGCAAATATTACATATTGTAGCTTTAATGGGTTTCAAGCACTTTAAGAACATGCATAAAAAAGGTATTATGATTTATTTAGCAAGCCTTTAAACTAGATCATAGATGGAAAAGACCATTTACAAGCCCAGTGAGTTTAAATCTGATTGGCCTCTGTTAACCGTGTCTGACAGATGCTCGAGCTTCATTGACCTCAGAGACGTGGCCTCATAGTTTCGGCAGCTTGGACAAAGATATTGCATGCCAAATTTCAAATTAATCGAACTGACTGCTGCATACTGTACCTATAGCTGTTTCGTGTTTTTTTATTTTTTATTTTATAGCGCCAACAAGTGGCCAGTCAGGTCGTCATTTTCACGGGACCACAGACTGAGGCCATACATAGGTGTAATGAGTTTGGTGAATTTATGTCATTCCATTCAAGAAGGATAGCCATTTTAGTAAAAGTGGCCACTTGAAACATTTGGACATGAATGCAATTTTTATATTTCCCGATAATTATTGACAATCAGACTCCAGAGAATCTTTCTACACTGGTTTGGTTCAGATCGGGCAAAAAAAAAATCAAATCCAAGACGTGCATTTTGTCCGCCTTGAGTCAAGGATTTCAATGATATAAGTCTTGAGCCTACACTTTGCTTATTAAACACACAGGGATGTGCAGCAGCACACAAACATGCCACATTATTATTGTGTAAATGAAGATAAAAATGCCTACATGTCATAACGGATAGTCATTGAATGTATCAGAATTACATTTGCAGTAAGGATGAATGAAACTGGCTAATTATTTGACCAATTGTGGCAATACACACGTCTCGTCAGGTTGAGGGTGTCTATGTTCCGCCATGTAAATAGCAATCCACGATGGTTCAAGCGCAAGGAGATGACACTGATTGGTGTATTGCACGTTACTCCCAAAATACACCCATGACTCATTAAGAGAATAGGGACAACCCGTTTGGACCTGGCGCGCATGCCATTTTTTCCATTCGTTAAACTAGCAATAGTGTATTCAGACGCCTTAAGTGCACCTGCACCATGTGCTTCAGACCATGCACTTAGATCGTTAAAATAGGGCCCTAGGAGTTACGAGATATTACATACTTTTGATCGCTGTAGCGCCACCATCAGTCCGATTGGGGCGAGCCTTGGTGATGTTGTAGATACTACCATCCCTCAAAGTTTAAGTCTATGCAACTTACTGTTTGGTCTGCCTGATCACTTTTAGGGGAGAAGGCAGATCCTTAGATATAATAACAATTGCAATAGGGTTTCGCTTTAATCCCTAATACAAATATACCAGTGAAAATCACTGATATTAGTACAGATTTGAGGGTGCACTTTTACCATGTTCTGACTGATTTCAAAATAGTGTCTCCTTGAAAACTGCATTGATAACTAGTGAATTTGTGCTTAACATACAGAGCCAAATGGTGGAGATACCTCAATCAGGTTGAGTTTACAAAATATTCTTCAGCTGGATTTCATGTGCTTGGTTCTATTAAAGGGTTAGTTAACCTTTTATCTGTAAAGGTTAATTATTTTTCTCAGGTTATCAACCCCTTAAATATCATGCTCAAAATTCTTCATCACAAATTTCAATAATAACAATAACATTATTGCATATCTGATGTACATATGGATATGTCATGAAACTTTAATTTCTTTTAGGTTATATTATCATAGATATTCATATTGAATGAATCTTCCTGACCCGTAAAGCTTATAAAGCGGTCAAATTCTATGAAAAGCAATAAGAGACGTTTGTTGTGCATGTCTCTGCTGCATTTCCTGCAAACAGTCTCTCGAGTAATCAAAACTGCATGGCCAAAACAAGCATTGCCCTGAGGACTTTCTTTTACAAATCAGCACTGTCTGAGGATGTCTTTTTAAGTATTGTAAAGTCATTCAGATGTGGGGTCAGAGTTCTGACCGTGCCATTAAAACACAGGCAGAGATATAGTGCTCTCATTTAACTGCTCTGCTGCATCATATATCATCCTACTGCCACTGAGCTGCATTAGAGAGGATCTTTGATTTTTACTTTTAGAGCAACATAAATCAAATGCAAGGCAAGGTCTGCCAGTGACATCCTTGTATTGGTCCTCACTGAATGGGATTGGAGAGGGTTTGTTGACTGAGGTCAGGAGCACTAAACTAAACTAACCACAGTTGCAAACGAACAAAAGTAAAGACTGTATATGCACACGTCTGTCCAAACACACTGAAGTGTTCATTTAAACTAATATTAATCAAGTGAAATATAATGGTTTTAGTTATGATTAGTAATGATTCCTGCAAATGACTTTGCTCTGTTAATTCTGTTCAACACTTTTAAATACGCCGTAGATATGTCTTCTTGTTTTTGTGCTTGTGCAACGATGTCAGGGCAAACATTAAGGAGGCAACTGTCTCATTACCGACCCAGGCCTCTTTGGTCTTCCCCACCTCAGAGCAATCTTGTCAAGCAGCATCTGAAATGAGAAGGGACATCTGCCAGCAGGACACCCACCCTCCCTACAGCTCACAGGAGGGTGTATTTGAGCCACATGTCCATCAGTCCTGTTGTGAAGATTTCATTTTATCTCCTCCTGCCCGCTCTCCGCCACTGTTTTGAGAGGTGCTGTCCTCCACTTTGATCTATGATGAACAGATGACCTTTTTCCCAAGTCAGGTGTCTAGCTCTGTAACATCATGTTCTAACAGTGTGTCAAAACAGCATGGCTCACCTTCTCCAACTCCGGTTATTTGTCTCGGATAGACTCACAAATCTGTTTTGAAGAGATCTACGGTGAGGTGAATGCGTTGGAGATGGCAGCACCTGGGTGTATTATAAATGTTAAAAACAGTGTTAAAAACAGATGATTCAAACAAACTAGAGAAAGTGTCTGCAAATACTGCTTTTAGCAATTCATTCCGACTCTGTATTGATCAGGCAGAGAGATTACAAGCCTTATCCTCTAGGAAGTGTTGATCAATGACACAATCAGGATGTTATTCTTAACCCTGCAATAATTCAGTGTAACTGCAGTAGGCTGTAAAATAAAATCAGTATTGCTTCTGAACAGCGTGAAGCCTTTTTAGGACCAATTGTGTAGCCATTTTAGACAACGGGAAACATGGTCTGGAGTCAAAAGTCCAATTCTGAATATATGAAACCAAAAATTGGTTTCATATTTTATATTAGAATAATATTTGGGTAATTCTATGCTAAAACATCATAGTCTTGTTAAAGCTGCTGGAAAAATAAATAAACACAATAAAATCACACTAGGATACATTAAAGCACACTCTATAATTGTAATGTAAATGTTATGTAATTTTAGGTTGAATTGCGTTACCAGGATATTGGCGTTATTGGATCAAGTTGTCATGTGTTCAAATGTTTATATGCTGTTTTGGTCTTTCATAATCATTTAATATTTTGCTGACTTTGAAAACTCCATACCCCATATGTGGCAAAATGCTCCACTATCACAAAGTGTCAACACTTCTGAACTATAAAGTGCTTTTCCACCGTACAGGGGTGAATTATTTTGAACAAGGTAAAGAATATGCTAGTTGTATTTCCACTTGCACATGGCACGGTACAATTACAAACCATTCTTGGCCAGAATTGGTTAGCTAAACCATGCTAGTAGATAAATCAAGTTCTATAAATATCCTCTGGAGCTAGTATGGGAACTTTTACCTTTCTACGAAACGTGATCAACCTCCATAGCGCACTCTTTCCAATGTTTATAGTCACGTCCAGTAAGTTACTCTAAAAATAATTGATTAGCTACTAGCTAATTACTCAATGTCAAACTAGACCAGTTGAACAAATACAAGGATAGACAGGAAACTAGCACTGTTAACGTAATCTGCAACTCCTGCATCACGAGTTTACATATACATTCCCATCCTGATTTTGTCTGGGGAAAAGGCTTAACCTTTCCAGTGGAACGATACGATTTTGCAATGAGAATCGCTCGACGTGATGGTGAAAAAGTATTTTTTCCTAAGCAGTAACATTGGAAATGTTTAATATACTGTTGGAAACCAATACTTTTAAGGTGCTTATAGATATAAAATAAACCCAGCCAGAGAAATATTGACTAAATATTGTAATATATAATGTAAATGTAAGGTAATTTAAGGTTGAATTGTGTTACCAGGATATTGAAGTTATTGGAGTTACTATATGCCCTGGTTTCACTGAGAAATCACCACATTCACATTTCCACTAATCCAACTTTCTCTCTTGGATGACAGCAGAGGCACGGTCATAGGCCGCTCTGAATAGATAATTAAGTCTTGATCTTAAAATATAAATGTACAGATGGGGCTTATGACAAAAATGGAAATTTTTCACCTTTAACCACCATTAGTTTGACAGTGACGCAGTTTCCCCTCAGTGCGAGAATACAGTGGGCCGAGTTCAGTCAGGTGAGAGGTGACAGGGCCGTATGGTGGATCTCCTGCCAGTGACAGGCTGTCATTTGGAGATGTGTGCCATGTGGCTGTCTCTCAGCCTGTCTTTGAGCTGAAGGATGACCCCTTCTGCTCACTGGGGCTTCACCGGCCATGCCATTCCTGTCTCTCAGCTTACACGTCTGACAGGAGACATGACGTCCGAGACACATCGACTCCATCTTCAGGTAGGCCTGTCCTGCGTTTTCTCTGATAGTTCAGGGAGGGGGAGAAAATGAGAGAAAGTGTATGTGTGTCTCATTCTTCCTGTAAGTAGCCAATGAAAGAGGTTATATATATAATGGCATTATTCTTAGTACAGGTATTGTATGTCTCTCAAACGAGTCTGAAGATTGAGAGACGGCTCAAGGTTGAGTGTTTTGGTTGAGGTGAAAGGTGTACTTATTATGATTTGGAGGATATTTTCACCAAAAATACATCATCTGTGACATAAATGCATTTTTGCAATTAACTGTTCTTCCTGATGGAGTAATTTAACTTGATTTGTGGCTGTCGGGACTTGGGAGGAGAACAAAATTTGTATAAATTCTCCAATAACAAACAAATGCATCACAAACATCATTTGTTCACACACAGTTCACACACAGTTCACACACATCCAAGGACATTCATGGATTTCATACAGTATATCATAATTGTGTAATGTACACTCTTAGAACAAATATTTAATGGGGTTCAAAACAGAACCCAAGGTTCATGAACCTCTTTATGCCAAAATGGTTCTATATAAGGAGAAATGTCTTAAATAATTGCATAATACGTTCATGTTTATTTCAGTAAAGTGATTATATATATATATATATATATATATATATATATATATATATATATAGTGATAAAGTATGTTTATAAAATGTATTAATTGAACAAAAAATGAATTAAAACATACATTTTTAAAACTCAATCCATAAAATGATCCCATGATGACACCTATAAAGGATTGTGCCTGACACTCTTTCTAAGAGTGTATAGAAGCATACTTGAAGTATATAACTTGAACTATATATATATATATATATATATATATATATATATATACTTGGGTATTGGTTCTGTTGTAGTGGTCAATACAATTTGTCATTCCTTTAACCACATACTGTATATATAACATCTTCAAATGAATACCAATCTCAAACTCAATATGGCCGCCCAGTTATTGAGAACTTCCTGAGAGCATTCTGTCCTGCTGCATCACAGTCTGGTATGACAGCTGCACATCCTCAGACCGGAAAGCCCTTCAGCGGGTAGTCAGAACTGCCCAGCGCATCACTAGACTCGGCCACTTGCCATTGAAGACCTCAACAACCGTCGCTGCCGGCAAAGAGCTCTCCAGATCATCAGGGATTCCATCCACCGCAGCTACAGTCTGTTTTCTTCCCTGCCATCTGGAAGCCACATAGACACATACAAACATGGACCGCAAGGCTAAAGAACATTTTCTTCCCTTGAGGTGTTGCATAAGCTTAACTCTGATCTCTTTTTCATTGTCATCTGACTTGCTCTAACAAATCCTCTATACAAACCCAATACCAAACCGCTGAATACAGATGATTTATGTCATTACTATTACAAAACTACATTTTCATACCAACGCTATGTGTTGCAGTATAACTGATATTGTCATAAAATCAGATGCACACAAATAAAAACATACATTTTTATATATTGCCACTTTTCATCCCACTTTTTCACTCCTAAGGAATAGGAACTCCTATATAGAACCCTCGGGTTCTTGATTTAATTTTATAGAACCCTTTATGCCAAAAAAGTTTTATATAAGGAGAAACGTCTTAAATGATAATACGTTTAATAATTTAATTAAAATAACTTGAATTAAGACTAAATCCACAAGAGGATCCCATGATGGGAACCCCTAAAACACTGATAAAAATGTCACATATGTAACATCATAACATAAATTAGAGAGAGAGGATGCATATGCCATAATTCAAAACTTTAAAACATACTTAATGTTATTTAATAGCTTAATTGCAGATGGAATTAATTAATTCTTAAATCCTACCCGATGGCAACATTTCAAACTCACAGTTCAGGGTGTGTGTTGTATCATGCAGAATCGTATGTTCCTAGATGTTACTAAGCAAAGCATACATTTTGAATGAATGAATGAGGCATTTATATAGCGCTTTCATATGTACTACTGTACACCCAAAATGCTTTACACTCATATCAGGGGTCTCTCCTTAACCACCACCAGTGCAGCATCCACTTAGATGACGGGCGGCAGCCACAGTTCAACGGTGCCAGTGCGCTCACCATACCAGCGATAGGTGGAGAGGAGAGAGTGCCAATTCAGTGGAAAGGGATTATTAGGAGGCCATGATTGGTTAGGGCCAATGGAGGGAATTTGGCCAGGACATTGCACTTTGGGTTAGTTCAGTGTTATATTGTTTGAGTAAAAAGTATTGCAGAGGACACTACAACTACACACACACACACACACACACACACACACACACACACACACACACACACACAAAATGACTAGAGAAATGCTAAAAATAAGTTTACTTTATGTGCAAATTTTCTTTCAACAGACAGAAAAATTAAGTAGCTTGTACAAAGACTAGTCTTGTATGATCTACGTAATAAAAGCAAAAAAAATGTATCAGTGAAGTTTCTCTAAGTTTCTCTGCCGCACCTGACAGAACCCTTTAAGGTTCTATAGAACCTTTTCTTCTAAGAGTGTACTTGCAAGAGTTCAAAGTAAAGGAATAACAACAAAAATATTTGTGTTGCAAAAAAATGTTGCTAAATGCTTTTGAAATGGAATTAATCATTTTAGAGACTAAAGTGAATCTGTTTTGCTTTGCATATGGCCCTAGAGGAACAGTAATGCGATGGAAAAAAACAGAGGAAGTGCTCTTCATTAAATAATCTGTCTTTGAAATGAAGTGCTCTTAGACTATAAACTATATTCAATGACAAATACACAAAAGCAAATGGGTTAAGAAGGATAATAATAAACAGGAAAGAAGACCTCAAACTAGAATTAGTAGTATCACTACTGTTAGAAAGCGACTGTACAAAGTGCAATGTAATAGAATTATATATATATATATATATACATACATACACATGAAGCACATGGTAAATTAAACATTAATGGGACAAATTATTAATCATCATGAACAAAATGAATGCAGAGTGAGATAGTCAAACAGGGTGTCTTTTTTTTAAAGATGTAAGCACATTGTCCTCCCCTGCTGCAATATCAGAGTGTAGCTGGACATATTTGCATGCTCAGCGCTGTGTGTCTGCAGTAATTCATCATTGGTCTCTGAGGTATTGAAAGCATCAGCATCCGTCAGCAAGCTTATGTCAATGGCTTTGTTTTTAAAAGAACAAAAGAATTATTTCTCATCAGTAGACCACTTATTTTTAAAAAGCTTGTGTTATCTGTCTCCAAAAATATCAACTGCAGTGGTGAAAAAAAGCCACACCTAATGGCCTGTATGATCACAATATTGACAAAATAATTAGAAAAATAATCAATGGCTAAACTGTGAAACCGTTTAATGAGATTTTAGCCAGTGCAGCAGCAAAAAAACACAAAAAAACATCAGCTCTAGTCTAAACCGTAATACAATCAGAATATTATAGAAATAAATACAGTGATGCCAATGTCCAATGATACCATGAGTTACTGTATTACTGTCACTTATAATGTAAAGGCTAATCCAAGAGTTAATAAATAGAAAACATACCAGCACTAATATTCTAATATCTAAAATGCATGTTTCAGTCAGTCATTGTATATAAATCACACTTATATAGCCTACAAGCACACGGATACAGCATCAGTTACTGTAGGCCTTTATAGACTGCTGCTAACTTATTAGTCACTATATAAACGTTATATCCACACGTTTCTGTTCACTTGTTTTTACGGCCCTATATCAGTTAACTAACTTTGGCTGTGTCCGAAATCATATACTCTCTTGAGTAAGTAGGCTACTTATTTTGAATAAGTAATTACTTCACGGCCGCTAAAAAAAGTATGTTCTATATATTATGAGAGTGTATGAATGTAATCTGGACGTACTACATTGCCATGCTGTCATTATCATGTGACCTACCAGCGCCAGTTACGTCTCTTCACTGCCAGTCACAAATCCTCTCCCGTGGCCTCATGGGATAGCTAAGTGTCCATTGTATGCACACCTAAGAATCTCACCGGAATATGTAGTAGGTCATCCAGGTACTTTTTGCCAACTCTTTTATGAGTAGCCTACTTGAATTCGGACATACTTCTTTTGTTACATAGTATATGGAAGTATGTGATTTCAGATGCAGCCCTAAACGTTTGCTTTCTATGGAGGGGACATGTTTTGTCGTGGCCACGACATATTAACTTGTGGGAACGTGTGTTAGGGTGGATGGGACAGAATAAAAACAACCTAATTCTGAAAACAGAAATGTGATATTAAGCCTACATCATATTCATATTTCAAAGTCAAAGTTATTGTCCACTTTATTGTCAATTCTGCCACATGTACAGTACATACAGAGAGTTGAAATTGCGTTACTCTCAGACCCTGGTGCGTAGTTAAAACTAATAGGTTTCCATCAAAGGTTTGTGCAATAAAGTAGCTATGACGATTTTATGACCTTATAATGAAAACTAGTTAAAGCTTATGTCATTTTCCTCACTTCATGCATTTCAGGGTCAACTTCCTGTTTAATGCCTGCACCGCCCACCTACATGACGTCACATCAATGATGGCTTCCAATTTTGATAAAGCTGTCTCACAGGCACAGCTAGCGCTCAGCAAAAAGTTTTTATTTTCACTCTGTTTAAATAAACTCTTTAGACTATAGTTTACTGTCCCATTTAACTTTATGTCCCAATCACCATCTAATAGTGCAGTACCAAATGATATAGCCTATGTTTTGTAAATACTGTAAATGCAGAGTCATTCAAATGTAGCCCTCAGGTAGATATATTACTAAGGGTTAGGTCACCCAAAAATGTTGTCATAAATTACTCACCCTCATTTCGTTCCAAATCCGTAAATCTTCGGAACATGATTGAAGATGTTTTTGATGAAATCTGAGAAATTTCTGATCCCTATAGGCCTATTGGGAGCAGCATCATAACCACTTTCAAGGACCAGAGAGGTAGCCAAGTAAAGACATTGTTAAAATAGTCCATGTGAATAAAGTGGTTCAAACTCTAATGAAGCGACAAGAATACAAATAAAATAAAAATAAAGACTTTATTCAACAATTTATTCTCTTCCTTGTCAGTCACGTGGCGACGCATGTGAGCCAGCATTCTGACGTAGAGCCCGGAAGCGCTGAATTTACAGTGAACAGAATCTGAGATTGACAGCTAGGGAAGAGAAGAAATTGTTGAATAAAGTCGTTACTTTTGTTTTGCTTGTTTTTTTGCGAACAAAGGGTATTCTCGTCGCTTCATAACATTAAGGTTGAACCACTGCCACACATTATTTTAACAGTGTCTTTACTACTAATGTTGCCTTTTGGCCTTGAAAGTGGTTATGACCTTGCTGTCTAACTGTGATTGGGGAGTCAAAAAGCTCTCGGATTTCTTTAAAAAATATCTTCATTTGTGTTCCGAAGACGAACGAAAGTCTTTAGGGAAGGACATGAGGGTGAGTTAGCCTAATTAATGACCGAAAGGATTTTTTTTTACTTAATGCTAACCCTCATGTAAATATAATATTGCCATAAATATAATACACCTTGTACATTTCTAAAACCATACCTACCCTCTTTAGTTATTTGTTGCCGATATAACGGTAAAGAACAAAAACAAAAAGAAAACAAAAACAAAGCTTTTACTCAAGTGTCCCTGTGCGTAACTGTTTTCCCTCTGCTGTCCCTCTCTAAACACCCCCCTATCCACTCCAGATCAGATCGCATTGCTCAAGATGTGTTTATTTCTGCTGCGCTGTCTTGTTTGCGACGTGGCTCCATCAGTATACAGTCATGTCTCGCATTTGCTGCGGAGGAACGTGGATAGGCAGACGAGCGCGTCTGTCAGTGAAAATGACACGCGTGCCACTTTGCTGCGCGACTGACGTCGGGATGCGCACCAGTGTCACATCCCTGTATGTGTAGCCCGGAGCGGAGTGTGGGGGTCCCGTCCATCAGGAAGGGGGGATGACGGCGACGGGGATGTGATGAGTGAGTGAGTGAATGAGTGACTGGAGCCGAGGCTTTTGCCTCTCCTCATTCTCACGATCTCCAGCTGCCACATCAAACGCCTCCTTCAGCCCACGTCCGGCTCTTTATCCCATCAATTAGATTTAATCGCAGGGATGGGTCACAAACCCTACATGCGTGTAATCTCGGGCCCTGCTGAACAAAAGTACAAAAGATCAAAAGAGCCATCATCATCTGTAAAAGAGTAAATGAGATCCCACACCTTACCATACTTGGGCCAGTTATGTGCATAAAAATAAGTTCATTGTTATTGAACTGGTAGGCCCTACCCTTAAAACAAAATACCTTACCGTGGTAGTACCATAGTAGAAGTACTTTGATATAAACCACAATGCAATATGTTTTTCATATTCATATTAATTGGTGTTACATGGATTTCCAAAGCACAGAATACCATGGCATCATCAGGGTAATGCATACAAATGATAAATATGTCATTTATACAATATGGTACTGTATGATTGAATCATTATTCAGTCGTATTTACATGGTACTCCACTGGGCTTCAAAGCATATGATAATCCAAAAACTGCATCCAAAACAAAGTACTTTGATATTTACCATTACTGTATGACTGACTGTATATATTTATATTAAATTATATTAACATGGCACTCCAATCATAGTAGTGTGCAACAAACATGATATTACCATGTGTGCTAAATAAGTCTGGAGCACATCTTCTACATAAATTAAGGAACTCACACCACCTGCTGGACAATTCCTATAAAAAATGGATGGCACATTTCTAAAATTATTAAGTTTTTTTGTTCAACAACAAAAACAATCTTTACTCTGGTCTAGTACAACTGATGTGCTTTATTTGGCAGTTTACAGCATGTGCGGCGATTCGATTGTGTGGTCCATAAGAGACTGAGCTGCGGTACAAGCCATTTTGTGCAGCTTTTCAGTTGAGAACAAGACTTTGGCTCTTTACAATAGTTACTTGTGGGAAGAGATTTTTTTTTAACATAGCATTTACATAGAAATAACATGAAGAACATAGTCATTACAAATTGTGACTCCAAAAAGGAACAACCGACATAACTAGTATGTTAATACACATTTTAAACATTACATTCTCATCCTTCAGGCCATAATATGTTCATCATTATAATATGCCTGTAAAAGAGATACAAGTCCAAATCTGGTGAATATAACTACAACAATAATAGTCCAGATGAGTATTGTGTCCAAACACACTCAACATGTAACATTGATACTGGCCTATTAGTTGTTAGATGCCAGATTTTAACACTGAAAAATCACCATCTTCTCATATCTCACATAATATATTGTTCCTCTTCATTTGGAGAGTCTATAGCCATAGACTCGGCAGGATACGCAGTCCTGAACTATCGCATGATCCTTGGTGCCGATCTGTCATTGCAGGCCGCTTTTCTGAGACGCACCCCTCTACGGATGGTCTTCAACATATCTTCTCCAGATTTGTCATGCCCTTGATCCTGCTTGTGGCCCTGGCTGGTCTGAGGGTTCTCGGGGAACGGGAACTGGCTCTCACCGAGAGCTTGAGCATTAGCGACCAGCTCTCCAATCTTCTCCACCAGACTGTGGCGATTGGCGGCAAGCATCTGCTCTTCTTCTGAACTGAAGCCCGCAGCTCCAGGTTGTTGGGCATAGACACTTCCACCACCAGCTCCTCCCCACGATGGCAGACTCATTCGCTTGGGAGAGGCTTTGTAGTCTAAAATTTCCAATGTTTCATCACTGTACAGACTTTCCTCACTTCCATTGTACTCAGGAGGAGGGCTGGGGAATCCAGGTGAGTCTGGGACAGTGGGGGTCTTTACAGGGACGATAGGTGGTCGAATAGGGATCGGACCCACACTGGAGGGGGTGCGTCTCACGTTTGTTTTAGACGAAGGGGTTCTACGAATGGTGGCTGTTCCTGAGGCTATGACACCACTTCCCTTCCCATTGGTTGATGGGGCTCCATGGGCACCCAGTGCTCCGTGCAGCCCTGCAGTGCTGGCGGGCCTCTTGGTCTGGATCATACGGCGGTAGTTCTGAGCCAGGTTGCTATGGCGAGGGACGGTGGAGGACTTGTCGAAGTCTGTCTGTGTGTCGTTATCACCATCGCCATTCATGGAATAACAATCATATTCAGATCCTGCAAAGAGAAAACAGAAGAAAATATGTTATTGAACCTAAACAAACACCAAACAATCACTGACTTCAAGGATCATATTTGTGTTTTTGGTCTGTTAGCAAAAAGGTTTATAATCAAATACAGTTTAGTAAAAAATGATAAAACTTAGGTAGTACTACTTAAGTAGTATTTTAAGGCATCATAAGGAGACTCCTGACTCAAAGAATGTTCCAAAAGATAAGCTAAGATAAATTTTAAGGCAGCACTTAATGTAACCATCCCATAATGCATAAAGATAAACTAATGCAACAGAAATGTTGATTACAAGTACACTGCACTACCATGCAAAACGTTTGGGGTTGGTATGTTTTTCAATGTTTTTTTAAATAAATCTGTTATGCTGCATTTATTTTATAAAAATACAGTAAAAACAGTAATATTATGAAATATTACAATTTAAAATATTGCTATTTGCATATATTTTAAAACTCCTGTGATGGAAAAGCTGAATTTTCAGCATCATTACTCAGAAATCATTCTAATATGCTGATTTGAATGGTGGAGAATGCTGATCGCACCTTATCTATGCATCATCTTTTTAATCTTTATTATAACTGTTTGATTTTACCTTTGTTCTTATCTTTGGTTTTATCTATATATATAATCTTATTCTTTTCAATTCTCTTTACAACTGTATATTTCTATTTCTTATGTATCTGTTGATTATCATTGTTGGTTAGGGCTGTCTGACTGGAGGAGATTGGAAAAGGAGAGCAGTGTGCTTTGCTTCATTCTGTGGTAGCAGACAGTGAAGAGAAGCGGACTCAAGAAAGGGGAGGCCCTGTGGGGCATAGGTAACGTCCCCTACAGGAGCCCGTCCTGGACCGACCTGTAAGGTCCAGGAGACATTGCAAACTTTCTCCATCTCTCCCATCTCAGATAGGGGTGACCGCATTTAGAGAATCAGGCAGATAGGGATCTATTTATCCACATTTTATTTTTCTCTTTACAACTGTTTTAATTATACTTGTTTTCATTTTTAATTCTTACACACGATATTCTTATTTCTTATGTGAAGCACTTTGAATTGCCATTGTGTATGAAATGTGCTAAATAAATAAACTTGCCTTGCCTTGATTTGCTGCTCAAGAAAATGTATTATTTTCAATGTTGAAAACAGCTGTGCTGCGTAATATCTTGGTTGAAACTGATATTTTTTTTACAGTATTCTTTGATAAGTAGAAAGTTTAAAAGAACAGCATTTATTTTAAATGGAAATCTTTTGTAACATTATACATTTCTTTACAGTCACTTTTGTTCAATTCAATGCATCCTTGCTAAATATAAATGTTTTCATTTATTTTTATTTTTATAAATTTTACTGACCATCAACTTTTAAACGGTAGTGTACTTATATAAACTTAGTTTATTCAATACTGAAAACAATCAATTGTTACATGTATTTAAAACGGTTTATTTTTATTTTTAATTATACTATTTACATTATAATATGTCAGTTTTTTTGTTGTTTATTAAAGATCTATTTCATTAGCTTAGCAACAGTCTGTTGAGTATACAATTTGCATCCATTGAGGGGCATTATTTGCAAGCTGCATGGAATTGTTTTGTTATTGTTTTATAAGTAGCTATCTATGCAAAACAGCAAGGCAGCTGACTAGTTTTCAAAAAAGAGCATGTTGTCAAAATTTGCGTGAGTGAATACATACTATTGTCTGAATGAAATGGACATGTGTTTTAAAGGCAGTACCAACTGTGAGTGTTTTTTGTTTGTCTGTGACGTGTATTTTACCCTGTGAAGGGATAGTGTCCTCTGAACATGATGGTGTAGTGTTCTGTGTGCTGTATCCACTGGAGTACTGGAGGGAGTCACAGCTGCTCTTCTGCTGCTGTTCTATACTAAGCCCACGAGTCAGAACCATAGCCAGCTCACTAGCAGCAGATGACATCGGCTTAACATGCTATGGGCAAAGGAAAAGGAGACAAAAATGGAATTTTTATATACAGTACAAAAGTTTGAAAATATTAAGTTTTTTAACTAATCTAACCAAGACTGCATTTATTTGATCAAAAGTACAGTAAAATGTATTATTATTATTAATAAATATTACAATTTAAATAAACTGGTTTCTGTTGTAATACATTTTCAAATGTAATTTATTCCTATAATGGCAAAGCTGATTTTTAGCAGCCATTACTTATTAATCTTTCAGAAATCATTCCAATATGCATTTTTTCTTATTATACATTTTTGTCGAAACTGATATTTTTTCAGTATTCTTTGAAGAATATAAAGTTCAAAAAACAGCATTTATTATAAATAGAACTTTTTTTGTAATATCCTAATTTCCTAAATGTCTTTACTTTCTTTTTTAATCAATTTAAATAAAAATATTTGTATGTATATTTATATATATATATATATATATATATATATATATATATATATATATATATATATATATATATATATATATATATATATATATATATTATTACATTTAATCCTTACTTATTAATCTTTCAGAAATCATTCCAATATGCAGATTTTTTCTTATTATACATTTTTGTCGAAACTGATATTTTTTCAGTATTCTTTGAAGAATATACAGTTCAAAATAACAGCATTTATTATAAATAGAACTTTTTTTGTAATATCCTAATTTCCTAAATGTCTTTACTTTCTTTTTTAATCAATTTAAATAAAAATATTATTTTATTAACATTTTAAAATATATTATAACAGAAACTAGATAATTCAAATTGTAATAAAAAATGTTTTTTAAAAAAAATTTTGACCGATAGTGTATATATAAAATCAAAGTTTTCAGTTTTATATATATAAAAAAAATTCTCAAAACCTTGACATCTTTAGAATTCATCCTAGCTAGCCTATAAGGATCCTCAGGGTGAATTATTCCATTTCCTCCCAGTCCACTAGAGGGCTCTGCAGCCTCAGTCCTGCGCTGAACAGCCGTCTGCTCATAGTGACCTGCCTTTGACCAGTCCTGCTGCAAGAGGAAACTGTTTTCAGGGTCATGGAAATATAACCAGAATACGACAGGGCCTGTGCATGGGTCAGCAATTTCAATTGACTTATTTAGTAGATGCTAATTTAAATAAACAAAATTAACCAGCAAGCTTGAGCCGGATGTTGGTTAATAAAGAAATGCTGATGATAAAGAAATTAAATGGGATGAGATAAAAAGTAAACAAATTAAAATGAATAATGTTTTGCAAAGAATAACAGAACATAAAGCAAACAATAACTGACCGAATGGTCAAAATGAAAAACAAACCTTCCAGTAAGGAACCTTTGATGTGGGTGAAGGGGAGTTTGATCCTGGGGATTGATTATAGGAAGGGGACGCAGGAAGTATGTAAGAGTGAGGCCTGATGGAGTCATTAAAACAGTGAGCAGGGCGAAAGGTAGCAAAGGATGAGCCGAACTGTGGAAACGGAATGACAGGATGGCCCAATCAAATACGGAGAACAACACCACAGTGAATACCCCACACCAAATAAGATCAATTGCTAGCTTAACCCATTAAAGGTGCAGTGTGTAATTTCAGTGGCATCTAGTGGTGAGGTTGCGAATTGCAACTTCTCAACCCTCCCTTTGAAGCACATAGAGACGCTACGGTGGCCAACACAGGACAAAGATGTCGTCGTCTGAAAGAGCAGAGAGTAGCTAGCGTTCTGTAGACCAGTTTGTCCATATAGGGCTACTGTGGAAACATGGCGGTGCAAAATGGCGATTTCACTGTTAAAGGACCCGCGGTGTATGTAGATAGAAATGGCTCATTCTAAGGTAATAAAAAAATAACAGTTCATTATGTAAGGTCTTTATACACCACTGAAAACTGTCAAATATTACACACTGCACCTTTAATGCATAAAATACACAAACAGATCAAGAGTTGCTTTGAATGCTGTTTAACAAGAGGGGGATAATGTTACATTAGGAGTTTTAAAATCAAAGAAACATGATAACTTAAGAAAATAAACAATGAAAACAGAACTTTAGTAGAAGTTTAATGTGCTGGTCAAAGAATTTTATTAATTAAACCATATATTTATACCAATTCCAGATATATATATAAAAAGATTCTTACTATTGTGGGAGAGCCGCACTCACTGACTGACTGGCAGGTTTCTGAAGCCTCTGAGGATGCAGAACTGGATGACTTCTGTTTACCAGAGATAGTTAAAGACAGGTCAGTGAAATGGAAGTTGAAGTTAAACAGAGCAGATGAAAACAAAACACCAGATGAACTGGTAATGACCTGGCTAGTGATGTCAGACGGCATGGGGGAGGGAGGTTTGGAGTGAACATTGGCATCTTGAGAGACAAATCCAGAATCATGAGAGGAGACGCTGCTCAGGCGATGGGCGCCACCTGGTGGCAGATGCACCAAACTGAGAGGAACACAGAGAATCGTTTTATTCCCAAAACTAGCACATAACCAAAGAAGAATATCTTAATGCAGCTGAGAATTGTTGAGACTGCATACACACTTTTAAAAATAAAAGATCTGGTTACACCTTATTTTAAGGTGACAGTTACATTGTACTTACTCAAATAAGTAATATTAATTAATATTAATCAACTACATGTACTGACTAGAGTTACAGTTAAGGTGTGGTTTAGGGTTAGTTGCTTGTAATTATGCATAATTTACAGTTATTACTATAGTTAGTACGTGCAGTAACATATAACTACGTCACCATAATAAAGTGTTACCAAAGTTCTTTATTAGCATCTATGGTTCCATGAAGAATCTTTAACATCCATGGAAACTTTTCAATCCACAAAAGTAAGAAAAATTGTATTTTTGACCTTTTGTTCACAGAAAGGTTCTTTTGGGAACCAAAAATGGTTCTTCTATGGCATCACGTCGAAAGCCCCCTTTATTTTTAAGAGATTATATCTTAATAATGTCATTATAAAACAGCAGCTGACAAATTAATTACACAGACTTTGCAATGATGGGAAATATTAAAGGTGATAAAAACAATGAGACAAGCACCTGCAAAGGCTGCTCTTCCTGGATCCAACACTACTCGGAGAAGAAGGTGGGGTCTGGTAGGACCAGTTGTAGTCAGACCCCTTAAGGTCCAAAATCACCTAGTGGAATTCAAATTAATATTTCTTTATTATGATTACCTTTGTGTGTGTATGTTTGTTAAATGATTTTCATATGTATGTTTGAGCACCTGTTCACTGGCCTCCGGTAGTTTATGTGGGTCAGTGGTCAACACAGTGAGGTCATCAATAATGGCCTGTAGGTGAGTGGCCTCTCCCAGCATGGCAATTTCACCAATCTGAGGAAATAATGAGGTTGATGTTGATTAATTAAATATTTGATTATTTAAATGTAATTTTGCTGTATAATTTGAACTAACAGCTGGACAGATAGATAGATAGATAGATAGATAGATAGATAGATAGATAGATAGATAGATAGATAGATAGATAGATAGATAGATAGATAGATAGATAGATAGATAGATAGATAGATAGATAGATAGATAGATAGATAGATAGATAACCCCCATTCTCACCACTACAGGCTGCAGGAAGCTGATGAAAGTGCAGTAGCGCCCCCTTTCCTCCAGGAGGGCTCGGCGCACCGCCTGCTTCTCAGTCTCCTCCATCAGCAGGTACATGTCACTCACATCCTGCATGGCACTGTCCAGCTGCGGCTGTAGTCCACCTCGACCTGAGATGAAGAGAAAAAGAGATAATGTGAGAGAGGAGAGATAAAAGGTAAAAAAGCCATGGGTGAATAGGCAATCCATGAATGGAAAATTTCACTACCATTCAAAAGATTGGGGTAACATTTTTTGGGAAATAAATAAATTATTCAGCAGGTATGTTTTAAATTGATCAAAAGTGACAGTAAAGGGTGTAAGTAGATAGAAATGGCTCATTCTAAGGTAATAATAACATAATGGTTAATTTTGTAAGGTCGTTTATACACCACTGAAAACATAGTTATGTATATTATATTGAATTTCTGACATCATATCCTCATAACATACTACACACTGTACCTTTAATTCATAGAATCGTTTCACAATATTACTGTTGTTAATGTATTTTTGATCAAATAAAGTGTGCATTAAAGACTTCTTACAAAAACATTTGAAAAATGTGACCAAACCCAAACTTTTAAACGGTAGTGTACTCCGAGATGCACTGGATGAACTAAAAATGCACATTTTGGATTTTTAACACATGAAATGTTTGATGTAGATGTCAACACAGATGTCCCATGGGTCAGCACAATGAAGACAGATTAGGGTGGATAATGTCAACACAGCAACCAAGCATTGTCAGGCTTCATGCAAGGAAACCTTCATGACCATTTAATGAAAATAAATGACATGGAGTTGATGCTCTGAATCTAAACACACCAAATATTACATGATTGTACATTGTGATTTACTTTCACAACACAGATGCTTATGTCTGACAGAAAGAATGACAATGGAATGAGCACTCTTTGCAAACAATGGAATTGTGTGGGGCGTTCACAAAGTATACAAAATGCCTCAGATGAAATGAAATCAAAGTTAGTCATGCTAAACGTGATGAACTATGATGGAATTGTCTGAATACTTTACCTGATAGTTCTACAGTTAATAAGCAGAAGCCAAGCCAATCACAGTATGAAAGACAGAGAGAAAAAGAGCATTGCCATGAAGAGATTGCAAAGGGAATGCAATTGCAAGTTTGTTGCCACACGACAATTAAGATACATGTAATTATACATTTCCCCCTTCAAAATCAAGTCATACAGGTTTGGAACAACATGAAGGTGAGTAAATAAGGAATTTTTAATATGAATATTCACATTTGGGTGAACTATCCCTTTAAAATCAAGTGAATAAAATGAAAGCTAGATGGTGGAATGGCTTACTGGTCACCATCATCTGATTCAATAGGGCTACTGTGACCTTTTGACCTGACTCGAATTTTATAATCTGTCTTTGACCTAATTAATCTTGGCATCAGATGAAGTTAGCATGCAAGAGAGGAGCCTGAGTGAGAAAAGACCCCAGCGCGGCACATATTCACTGATTCTTTAACATACTGAATTCAGTAATCCTCTAAAAACAATGCACAGAAGAGAGTGTGAGTGAGAGGGAAAATCATTGCGCTGACAGTGGGTGGAAAAAAGAGACTGACCTTTTCTGGCTTTCTTTTGCAGCTTAATTGTGTCAGATGACTTCTTCTTGATCTCTTGCCTTGAGCGCTTGTACTCTGGTAAACAGAAGGAAGGTGTAAATTCAGGACAGCGACATTAGTATTGTAGAAAGTACAGGTTTGTGACAACTGTGATGAGTCAGTCCCACCTTTGGCGTGGTCTTTATCAAGCAGAGCAGCAGTTTTCTTCCACTCTTCTATCTTGTCTTGGAGTGGAGCGATCATTTTTTCCATTAGAGCACTTGATATAAAATAAAAAATTTGGCAAAAAGAGATGTCCTGTAACTTTCAACTGCTTTTATTTCCAGCAAATGTCTTAACGTGTAAATATTTGTATGAACAAAAAAAGATTCAACAACTGAGACATAAATTGAACAAATTTCACAGACATGACAAACAGAAATGGAATTATACCAGAACTAAGGTGGGATCAATATCAAAAGTAGCAGTGAGTATCTGGTGTGGCCAGCAGTAGTTTAAAGTACTACAGTGCATCTTATCCTCATGGACTGCACTATATATGCCCGTTCCTGCTTTGAGTTGTTACTCCACTCTTCCACCAGGGCACTTGCAATTTGGCTTACCAAGTTGACCTTCCTGTCTCCCTGTGGCACTAGGTGTATTTCCATTGCCCTTCAAATTGCGCAAACTGAAAATACGCTCAATGGAAATGGCAATTTTTCAAAAACTCCCATATATCGGAAAAAAAGAATTACGCTCGCATGAGGTGGTTTTCAGGCAATTAGAATATTTCGCAAAACTACAATGGAAACAATTTTCTCGCATTTACAGGTCACCTTCAGTTCTTTTAAATCATTCTTTAAAGAGGGCACGGTATGTTTGGACAGAAGACTCATAAAAGACAAAAGAATTATGGGAATATACTGGATTCTAAACAACAAAGGAAAGCCACAATTTATCAAGACCTCAAAGCAGATATGAGGAAGAAACGTCACATACAGGGCCGCTCCCAAGTATAAGGTGCACACCCTCAACCTGACGAGTCAGTTTAAATACATGTGTGTAGCCACTTTCATTCGTTATTGCTGAAAATAGGTAATTCTGATACATGCAATGACTATCCATTACGACATTGTAGGCATTTTTATCTTTATGTACACAATAATAATCTTTTACATTGTAATCCTTGTATTTTTTTATATTTGCCATGTTTGTTTGCTGCTGCGAGTCCTTTTGTGTCTAATAAGCAAAGTGTATGCGCGTTGTGCACCTGCCTATAGGCACATATTACTAACACACAAAAAACTGTGCTATTGACTTTAGACCAGGGCTTTGTTGGTCAATGGCGCAGTCGTTTTCAGTTGCCTCAAAATACCAACACGCTAACAATGCGCCTGAACACATTTTCAGACCAGCATGCCCATGGGCATTTGCATTTTCTATTTAATCAACATGGTGCTGGACGTGAAAATGATAACTGTGCCGGGCAGAAACTAGCAAAAACACTTGCCTGGCATCGCATTGCACCGGGTGTATGATATGGCCCTTAGTGTCTCAAGGACTATTCCACAGGTGCATGTACAGTAATTGTTTATAATAACAAGCATGAAAAACACTGTTAAATTCCAAGATCTGTAAAGCTTATTTGGATTTTACAAAATTATCTTTAAATACAGTCTCCTGATAAAGGGACATTTCTTGTATTGCTTATATATATATATATATATATATATATATATATATATATATATATATATATATATATATATATATGTATATATGTATATATATATGTATATATGTATATATGTATATATATATATGTATATATGTATATATATATATTATGTGTAAAGGAACAGTGTGAACACTCAGCCTGACATCTCCTTTTGTGTTCCAGAAAATCCTACGAGTAGTTTGGAATGACATGAGAATGAGTAAACTATTCCTTTAAGGTCAGCATTTGAAATCTTTGAGCTGTGAGCTAATTCGGTCTCTCAGAAGACAGCACATTAAAGCCTTAGAGCAGGCTGATTGATCTATGGATGTTTGCTTATCTCCGTAGTGGAAAATCAATGCTTGGCAGAGACATAAAATCCTGTCGGTGCCGTCTGACTGGCGGGGAGCAAGGCATGAAAGTAATCACGCCATGGATGGGTCGATCACTCACTTGGTGAAGTGGCGCAGTTTTGCCTCGATGCTGCGGTGTCGCATGCACATCCGGGTCAAAGCGGAGCCAATATCCCTGGTGGCACCTGACAACAAGACAAATGAAAGTTAAATCAAGAGATAAATATGAAATATGAGCATTTTGTAGTCTTAAATTGTCTCACGAGTCATACACAAAAACATGTTTTTGTGATATGTTCACATTTAGAAAATGGCCACAAGGGGGCAGAGTAATCAGAGTCATTAAAGCAGGTCTATTAAAGGAAAATGTGTGCTTAGTCAGTGAAAATGCAAGATAATTGCAGCACATTCACAAGAGACAGAACTTAAAAGAACACAAATAGAACACTTCCCAAACGTCATGGCTGTGATCCATCAAGAAGTGCTCCCTCGCTTGGTGACCTTGAACACACTTACTTAGCGGTGTTAACTTTCCTCTCCAGCCAAGTGTAATTAAAATGGGCTCTTAAGCTATAATGCCTAGCCTGCCTGGACCTTAATACAACCAGATCTGAAGAGATTTAACTATGAGGGCCAGTAGGTTACGCAGGCTAGAAAGGCCAACGTCTCTACTTACAGAGTTCAAAGGGCCAGTGGATATAAGGGAACATCTGATTGATTATGATAACGATGGGGATCATAAATAATTGAACAGTTCTGGTATTGATTCCTGATTCTGGTTTCTTAACTGTGCCAATGACACTTCTTTGTTATATTTGGAAAAATATATATAATTTGCCAAATGATGAGATGAGCTTGAGAATAAATACATTTAAAACAATGCAGGAAAAATTATTGAAATCGGACTACACTGGTTTTGCTATATGGTTTTGATTTATCAAAAAGAACCGTCTTGTGTTGCTTTTAAAAGTAATGTGTTACAATGTTGCGTTACTTCCTAAAAAGTAACTAATTGATTACTTAGTTACTTTTCATGGAAACTTTTACTTTTATGTTACTTTTTCTCACCTGGGCTGGGCTTGCTTGTTTGATTTTTACAACAACAAAATAAAAATTGTAGGCAAATGTAAAGGAAATGCAAAATCACATCTGTACAGTAAAGGTCGCATGTCAAAGGTCACCAGCAAAGATAGTAAAGATTGATTAAATAAAGTCTATTTATATTACTTAACATTTAATTATTGCATGTATAATAGTTTGAGTTTGCATTTCTCTGTTTTTATTCATTTTGAGGAATACTGTTTTTGTGCAAGTGAGAAAAGTAAATGCATGCTCACATTTAGTCTAGAACTACAATAACCAACTGAGTGAACTACAATAGTAAAATATTTTGTCCTCACTGGCAGAAAAAATGCATGTGCGAGAAATGTTAACGTAGCCAAACTTCATACATCTTCTATTTATTTATGAAAAATGTTCTGAAAAAGACCTGATTCTCTGTTCACAACCCAAATGAAAACTGATTAATTACACTACATTTTAAAAGAAGTGAATGTGTTGGTGTTTGGTGTTTTTATATTGTGTCTGCAATAAGAAATAGGAGCAGCCCAGAAGAACAGCACTGCCGCAGTCTCCATCTCTCCATCCAGGTCCAAAGGGAAAAGGAGGGAACCCGGTAAAGGGATATCCCTCCATTCTTCCACTCTGTATCTGCCTTTCCTGTCTGCTCATGTTTCCTAAACACCATTATTACAGGAGAGAATGGGAGAGGCCGGCAATAACCTGCTCTCCTAACCACACACACACACACAAACACAGACACACACAATGAAACACACACACAACTACTAAAACACCAGAACTGAAAACCCTCAAAACAAACAGCCTCCAACAAGTGAGCTCATCGCAAAGAGGTATGGCTTCAAATACGAGTAAAGTAAACATTTAAAGAGTTTTTCATTTTGTCCCATTGGGCAGGACATTGGCAGAATGAACGGTGGACAAACCAGGTGACAGTATGAAGAAAGGAAGGTTAAAGATCATCCACCTGAATCCTCGGTCTGAAGAGCTGTACTCAGGAAATGATACAGCGGAAAAAAAAAACTCCCTGTGTATCCCATTTGGCACAGACCCATAGGTCCATCCCATAGTGTCTGTCTGCTGAGAGAGCCTTCTGTCAGTACACAGTGTGCTTGTCCAAGAGCATGCACGTCTCGCATCCTATTCTCAAAAGTCTTCAGCAAGGCAAATCATGTTCAACGCTACTGGTGTTGAGACATAACAGAGCTGTCCCTGAGTTAATTTGCTCATGCACACACATACAAAAACACACATACATTTCATATGATTTAAATCTGTTTTCCATATGGGGACCAAAACATTTCCTGGTATTCCTATCCTTGTGGGGACATTTGGTGAACACTGAGCTAATGAGTTTTTCTAGCCTCTAACCCTTAAACCTACCCATCGCAGAAAACGTTCTTCATTTTGAAATTTGAAATATGAATTATGATTTGAGTTATGAGGACATTTGCATTGCATGTCTCTAATGTCCCTGAATTAAGAGGACTTTTGGTCCTCATAACGTAGGTCAAACCAGTATACACACATTTGCAAGGCTCAGTGCAAAGTCCACAGCTGCACTTCAGCTCAAAAACTAAGGTTTTTTTAAATCTCAAAAACAGACCTTCTCAACGTCACTGCTACAGTCAAGATGATATGCTACACAAACACACACACTCACACACCTGCCAGCATCCTCTTCCCTTCCCTTGAGGGATCAGCTGACAGCTCCATCCTGAAAGCGTTCAGAGACTTCCTGTATCCAGGAGTCCCCTTGCCTCCCACTCTGACCGGACACACGCGACTCCCACAACCTTCCTTCAGATCACGTGACCGAGAGGCTTCAGATGCTCCATTCAGTCAGACTCTCACTGCCTCCAACACCTGCCCACGGCTGGGAAGCTATTTAGCAGATCTGTGAACCCTTGAGGAATTACTCATGTGATCAACCGCTATTTAAAGAGATATTTAACATCGTGGTTTACTCACCCACATGTCATTTCAAACCTGAATGGCTTCACAGAAAAACATTGCTAGTCAATTGCACAAACAAACACATTGAATTAAATGTGAAATTTTGTTATAGAAAAAACGTAAAGGCGTTTTTATAGTACACAGGTTTGGAACGGCATGAGGGTGAGTAAATGCTTACAGAATTCTCACCTTGCTTGTTCACTATTAACCTCAGTTCAAAGACGTAACCATGTCTTGAACATTGGATGGGGGGGGTCTATTTATTTATAGAAATGAAATAATAAAATTATTAAAAGGGATTTAAGGGAATAAAGAAAAAACAAGAACAGTAAAAGAAGTACAAGGTCTGATTATAGCCTAGTTGTGAATTAATCCATTAAAACAAAGATTTTTTTTAGTTTGAAAAATATGCACACATTCACACGTTTGTATGTCTAAAATGTCAAAAATGGACAAAAAAGTTTATTGTCTTGTCACATTCAATTATGAATGACATCTTTTAAATGATTAACTGTTTTCAATTCAAAATGACGAATTACATAAAAAAGTTGAGTAGATTACATCACTGTATGTTACTGTGAGTCGTTAAACCTATCCATCGTAAAACAGTTGTCAAATATTAAATGTAACTACTTATATCTTACCAGGAACAACCTCTTTTATTGTAAAAACGAAAAGCGCTGCGCTAGAATTCACACTCACCTTCAGTAAACATTAAGCCCTGCCTTCTTTGATCTGATTGGCCATCATTTCGACATTGATGTACATTTTTTACCTGTCTGCCATTCTAACAACAAACAGAGCAGTGCGTAATGATGAGCAGCATTAAGAAATACTAAATATTGGGCGTGGGGTGGTGGGGGCGTGGGATTTTCAGCTGAGAATGAAAATCCTTTTGTAGGAAGTGCAACTTATTGCACAACAACAAGTATGAATTTTTGTTTTAAAGAATAACGTGCATAGATAAATTGTTCACAATAACACGAAGAATGTGCATTAAGAAAATAAATAGAGTTTGTTTTAGCCACCTCAATGTGGAAACAACTAAACACAACCTTTACTTTAACATTATATCAGTCAAAACATCTGATAAAGTAACGGCCTCCACTGCCATGATGTGCCATCTGAACTGAGAAGTAGTGGACACAGGCCTCTCAGATGTGCTCTCTCTCTCTCTCTCTCTCTCTCTCTCTCTCTCTGAATGAATATGTGTGCAGGTGCAGAAGTGGTTGGCAGACACTCTTAACAGAGCCTGTGCATGGCTGGCATTGCAACAGTCTTCATGAGAGAGTCAAACAAGATTATTCATGGTCTTATCTCTCCTTGGTCTCCAACAGCTCACTGTGAAAGTTCTGCTTCAAGCAAACAGCATATATATATAAAATCCCATGGTAACGCTTTAGATTAGGGAACACATATATTACTGCTTATTGATAGCAAGTAATGCAGTTGTAGTGGTTATGTTTAGATATGGTGTAGGGTTAAGGGACCTAGAATATGGTCATGCAGAATAAGGCATTATGTGCTTTATAAACAGCCAATATGCTAGTAATATGCATGCTAATAAGCTACTACTTAATAGTGAATATGTGTTCCCTAATCTAAAGTGTTAACAATCCCATTTGTTAAAGTTAGATAATGCATTAACTAACAAAGATCAATATGTTTATAACTGAAAATACTTTAATTTTCCACTAATGTCACTTAGGCGTCATGCGATATAATGTTAGCTATTTTTTATGTTTTTTTATTCTGAAAAAAGAAATTGGACCAAATACAATAAAAAAATATTTGTTACAACCAAAATTATTAGTTTATCTTAAATTATATTAATTGTTTTAATCTTGATGTAATTTTTCCAAAGACCATCCAAAATATTATTTATTATAAAGACCATACCACACTTAATCAATATATTTACTTTAGACATAAGCCAAAATGTTACTTAATCAATCTAATATTTTTCGGGATTCTTACAAACAAAACCGGTTTAAACCAGAAACCATGATTTTGATTAGCCAATATAGAAATGCACTTAAAATAACTGACAAGTTCGTATCAGTCTAGCCATTTTTAGCAAACTCACATTCTGGGACTCTGCAATTAAGTCTTTCCCAACATTTTTTCTCATAGACTGCAAAAAAATATGGACGCAGTGTACGTGACGTCACCCATCGGTTTCTGAAGAGCAGTTTTGAAGACTCTAAGTCGGCCATGGCACGTTACTCCCGGATAACTGAAAATGGGCAAAGAGGCAGGACGTGGCTGGAGCTGAGGTGACATGATGGCTAACAGATTTTTCCTCACTGAAAATCTAGTTTCACTCAGACATGCACCACATTAGAAAGTACATAGGGCTATGACTTTGCTTTACATTTAAGAAATATCTCTTTGGGGCCATTATAGTGTAAGATCACAGAGAGAATGAAGTGCTGAGATACTCAATGCTTCATATAAACACATCCACGTAACCCAGCGGTAACCGCCAACAAAAATGCACACGAGTAAAAACAAACACATGCCCAGCTTTTTCCCTCTTCTCACGTTTTTTAGACGCCTGAAGATGTCTGTAAAAGTTTCTAAGGGTTACATAATGATCTAATAAACCCGCAGACTGATAAACAGAAGAACTATATGTCAAAGACGCTCTCGCACGTTCAATCTAGCACGAGTACATGGAACGAGACAAGAGACAGGAAGACCAATGACAGCAAAGCTGAATTTGGCCCCCCCGCCTTCACCCTATCTGTTCTCAATTACCCCAGACTTCCCAGGACTCTCTCCTGGCATAAGGAGGGGACATTAAGGATGCCCATGTGTGCGTATGGCTTAGTGCTAGTGTGTGCATGTGTGTTTACAGCCTGTATAAGACTTCCTGTCTGGGGGATAAAGCAGTGCTGCTAAAAATACTCCACAGTCCTCCTTCGCCAGATGTGCTTCACATTAGCTCCAGCAAAAACACAGTCACACATTTTTACTAAAACAGACATAATAGAGACCCCTCCTCTCTGTCTGTCTCTCTCCCTTTCTCTCTGTCCATCTGTCTCTCTATTAAGGTTGACAGTAGTTCGTTCAGGCGTGAGTTGGAGATAACAACATCAGTTAGTTTTCCATGGCTGCTATTCCTCAGCCTCTTTTCCATCGCTGATTCGTGTACGTGTTCCTGAGGTACTTCTGGGGGCACTTGAACACATTGTGTGTGTGTGTGTGTGTGTGTGTGTGTGTGTGTGTGTGTGTGTGTGTGTGTGTGTGTGTTTAATAATTTAAATTATTATAAATAATTAATCTTATGACTTACTTGTAAAGAAAAAATTATAAGTCATCCACACAAATTTTGCTCACCAAGGCTCCATTAATTTGATAAAAAAAATGCTGAATACTGAAAAATACTGAAATATTATTAACATTTAAAATATCTGCTTTCTATTATAATATATTTTAAAATGTAATTTATTCCTTTGATGGCAAAGCTGAATTTTCAGCATTTTCCAGTGTCACATGATCCTTGAGAAATCAACCTAATATGCTGATTTGGTGCTCAATAAATATTTATTGTTATAAATGATGTATAGAAACTTTAAAATATGTTTTTACTGTAAACAGAAGTCTTTTGTAACATTATACATTTCCTTACTGTCACTTTTGATCAATAATAAATCATAAATGTGTGTGTGTGTGTGTGTGTGTGTGTGTGTGTGTGTGTGTGTGTGTGTGTGTGTGTGTGTGTGGACTGGTAATCCCTACGGTATGGGGACAAAATGTCCCCACAAAGATGGCAATATCCAAAATCCTTGTCCTTGTGGGGACATTTTTTGGTCCCCATGAGGAAAACATCTAATAAATCACACTAAGTGATGTTTTTTGAAAAAGTAAAAATGCAGCATGTCTCCTGTGATGGGTAGGTTTAGGGGCAGGGGCAGTGTAGGGGGGTAGAAAATACGGTTTGTAGAGTATAAAATGCATTACGCCTATGGAATGTCCCCATAAAACATGGAAACACAACATGTGTGTGTGTGTGTGTATAACTTTTCCTCTCATCTTGATATTCAATACCCTCTGTTTACTCTTACCTGTTTTTTTAGCTTTCAGTTTTTTCAGCATCAACTCTTTTTTCATCAGGATGTATAACAGTGTTCCATTCTTTTAATACTTTATATTGTTATATTGTTTCCATTCGTCTGTGCTTGGCTTCAACAGATTATGGAAGCTTCTAAATGCACACCAGCTTTCCTCTGAAAAATATTTGTGGTTAAGACTGTCATAAGAGGCATTCAATGATGAGTGCTTGCTTTTACTAAAATAATGAAGGACAGAAGTTGGATTTAACATCTGTTTGTTCTTCATTTTGTCTAACATTACATTTTCCCCATTTAGCAGGCTTGAAAAATAATATCATCATGGTAGTTTGATATATACCATGGTACTGAATGATTACCATTTTCATGTACATATGATACATGTCAATAAAACCATGGTATAACCATCTCAGATGTCCAAAAATCAAGGTACTGGCACGTCTAAAAACAAGAATCCATGGTAAGCCATTGATGTATGACCAAAAAACTGTAGTCTTGCCATAGTACATGGCCAAAAAAAAACATGTTGGTTTCATGTGACCATATCCAAATAACCGTGGCACTGTTTGTTGCTGAATAATTGTGGTAATCTGAGATTTTAAATCCATTTCCTTACTGTTAATATGTATGTTTTATATATATATATATATATATATATATATATATATATATATATATATATATATATATATATATATATATATATATATATATATATATAAATATAACACAGACATATATATATATATAATATTCAAAGGGTGAATCTACATATCATTAGTATGCAAATAACTTGATTCTAGCAAAGATAATGACCACGTATGAACAAATTCTACGTGCGTAATAAAACACCTGGGAGCTGTTTGGGGACCCACAGACCTGATAAAAAGGTGAGTTAATAGAAAAGGGTGAAATGTAGCAAGTGTGAATCTGACGGTATAATCTCCGGTGCCAAGTAAGGCAAATTCTTGCCCATGCCCCACACTCCAGATGGCTGGCACGGATACATGCCATCTGCCAGTCCAGGGCTGCAGGGAAGATTAGCAGCCCACTGCGTCCCACTGACACACACTCACACTAACATGCACAAACTCAGTCTGTGTGTCAGAACAAGGTAAAGAGGATTACACATTTCTGCCTCGCCACTGCAAGCCGGGGGAAATCGCTTCCAAGCTCCTTGCTTGTATAGACATACACACTTATACAGTATACATACGCTGAGAAGAGCCTGTCATCAGCATAGATGGAAAACACACAAATATAGACCCAAGAGCCATCATTAAAACACACCTCACTCCAATCCCATGATAGAGAGGTTTGTGACCATCTCCCATGGTGCATCTCTCACAACATAAGAAATTACCCACAGGACTAACTATACACTTACACAACTAAATCACTATGGGGTGGTGCAATGCCGAGTCCAAGCCCTGACATCAAATAAACACATGCGAATTAGATGTGCTAATAAAGAACTAGATGAACAAAGCATGTATCATTTGACTTGTGTTCCAGTAAACATCCCTCTTCCAGTATTCATCACTGGAAGTGAATGTAAGCAAAAGCAGCTATTCTTAGAGGCCAGACATCCAAATGCAAGTCAAACACAGACATCAAACACTTACACGCCTGTCTAACACGTGCTCTAATAGACTGCCCACATCTGCTCTATAAAAAACGCTGACCATGACGCCATGACTATAAAGATCACAAACAAGCCAGACTGCTGGACTCCTTTGTAATCAAAGGCAGGGAGTCATAATAGAAGAGAAAGGTATGAGAGAGAGAGAGAGAGAGAGAGAGAGAGAGAGAGAGAGAGAGAGAGAGAGAGAGAGAGAGAGAGAGAGAGAGTTGCAGTATGTTATTTCCTACTATATTGAAGTTCCCTGTATTGGTATTCACAAGCCTACAAACACTCAACTTAAAATGACCTTTCCTTGACAAATGTATGGAACAACTCCCTCCACTCAGTTGAAAGGTGATGAGACCTCAATACCCTCCTTTAAAAAATCCAGCATCGCTATGGTATGTTTTGCATGCTGAGAACAGCATGGGATGCTTGTTTGTTGGTGGTGGACCAGCAAACCAGCTCGGTTTTGCTTGACAACAGCATGACTATGCTAGTCCACAAGCTTGACAAGCACTATACCAGCTCTAACCAACATAAACCAGCCTGGAGCAACATGGAATTCGTGCTGTTTTATTATCTGGATTTTTCAGCAAGGTAGTGGTCAAAACTGAGACATCCAGGCAATCATGAGGATACATTTGAAAGGTGTACTGGTAACACTGTACAATAAAGTTAGAAATGTGTTCATGTTCATGACTTTATATTTATAAAATTTCTACTTTTACTGTTGCATATAGGCTACTAACATTTAAAGTTGTTTAAGTTAACAATAACACTAACGTATTCTGAATAAACATGAATTTACAATGAACAATAGTATGTTCATAATTACAATATCATTTAATATCATGTATAATATAAATATAATTATAAAATATTGTAAATATATTAATGATATTATATTTAGTGCTGTCAATCGATTAATCGCGATTAATCGCATACAAAATAAAAGTTTGTCTTTACATAATATATGTGTACTGTGTATAATTATTATGTATAAATAAATACAAACACATGCATGAATATATTTAAGAAAAATGTGTTATATTTATAGTACACACACGTATACAAACTTTTATTTTGGATGCAATTAATCGCTATTAATCAATTGACAGCCCTAATAAATTATATTATATTATTTAGTGTTATATATTATATTATTATTCATAATATTCAGATTTTTTTTATTATGTCGGTTTTGCATTTTGAATACAATTATGAACATGAATATGTACAAATTATTCATTGTTAGTTCAGGATACCTGCGTAAACAAAATGAACCTTACTGTAAAGTGATGTGATTCACTTATATTTAAACGCTTTACATGTTCAGGTCACTGAAAGGCTGTGGTTGTTAGTTAATGTGATTCTCTGGACTGTGTGTGATTATGGGCCTGCTAACTGGGGTGATGGGGGGAAGAATGTATGTCACTGGAAGCCAGTGAGATGAGAATCCGTCTGATGTCAGTATTTTAGCGAGATCTCCAGCTGTGCCAGTGCCCCCAGCCTGTCCCTAATTCAAACAGAACGCATGCCTACTGTTGCTGACACTTAATACCATGGATTATATACTGCCCTCTCATTGGTGTAGAGTAGATAACATTTCAGTGTGGCGCTGCTGGAAACCAAAAAAACCCCCTAAAAAAATAATTAAATAAAGGTGAAAAGCTTGTAATGAATTCTTTCCTTTGAAAATAGGGCAACAATCATTTGATACATTATGGTGTTTAGTGCAACTTTTATATCAACGCAAAGTCATAAACGACCAGACAAGGTCAGAGGTGAAAATGCTCCAGTGACAGCTATCTACTAAAAGTATCGACAGTTCACTGAACTAATTTATGCCAGTACTGTATGTTAGAGGTCCGGTGCAGAACAAAGCGCTCCCGCAGGACAAATGGAATCAATCTGGTTTACTGGCATCTGGTAATGATCTGAACTGGGCAGAAGGGTGAAGGTGGATAGGTTTGCATTTGCTTTTACTAGACTGAAACTGAATTAAATGTGATATAGTTTGTCTCCATAGATTCTAGTCTTTAATCTTTTTTTTAATTTCTTGCCATAGCAAGAGTGCCATTCTCAACCAGCTGTAGGAATTAGATCAAAAAAAAAAAAAATATATATATATATATATATATATATATATATATATATATATATATATATATATATATATATATATATATATATATATACACTCACCTAAAGGATTATTAGGAACACCATACTAATACTGTGTTTGACCCCCTTTGGCCTTCAGAACTGCCTTAATTCTACGTGGCATTGATTCAACAAGGTGCTGAAAGCATTCTTTAGAAATGTTGGCCCATATTGATAGGATAGCATCTTGCAGTTGATGGAGATTTGTGGAATGCACATCCAGGGCACGAAGCTCCCATTCCACCACATCCCAAAGATGCTTTATTGGGATGAGATCTAGCGACTATGGGGACCATTTTAGTACAGTGAACTCATTGTCATGTTCAAGAAACCAATTTTAAATGATTCGAGCTTTGTGACATGGTGCATTATCCTGCTGAAAGTAGCCAAGGGATGGACATGGTCAGAAACAATGCTCAGGTAGGCCGTGGCATTTAAACGATGCTCAATTGGCACTAAGGGGCCTAAAGTGTGCCACGATAACATTCCCCACACCATTACACCACCACCACCAGCTTGCACAGTGGTAACAAGGCATGATGGATCCATGTTCTCATTCTGTTTACGCCAAATTCTGACTCAACCATCTGAATGTCTCAACAGAAATCGAGACTCATCAGACCAGGCAACATTTTTCCAGTCTTCAACTGTCCAATTTTGGTGAGCTTGTGCAAATTGTACACACATATATTATGTAAACGCAAACTTGTATTTTGGATGCGATTAATCGTGATTAAAACCATCAGAATTTCTCTCCCACACTAAGCAGATGTTTTAAACAAGAGCTTTTATCACTGCCTGGTCTCTGAAAGGTAGTGCTGTAACCTTGCAGATTTTGGTAGCCTATAGCAACCGTCCTTTTGTCCATTGTGGTCGATGAACACAAGCTAATACGCACAAACCCACACACAATGCATGGGATATAAAGATCCAGTGCATTCAGCGCTTGTGTACATATGGTGCAATTTACAAGACAGATACAAATCAGCTCTAGGCCGACAGCTACGCCTGACCCACATCTTTTAACTGTGTTGATGAAAACTAGATTTGTTTGGCCTTGTCTGGTCCCTGCAGGCAGAAACTAAAGGTTTGTAATGGCACAGGAAGGATTCGGTTTCAGAGATCCAATAGCAGCCAAGCTAGAAGCAGAATTAAACTATGATGAAATATGACTCTCAGGCCATTTCCTAGATATCAGAACAAACCCAAAGTGACCTTTCTGCTGTATTCATATTTAAGTATGACTTTCAACTAGGGCAGCACGATTAATTGAAATTAAAACGAAATCCCAATATGCCTTAGTGCAATAATCAAATCACAAAGCCTTCATGTTTTAGAGTGAAGCACGGCACTGTGTTCTTACATGTGAGCATCTTATGATCTGCTGTTTTCAGTGTCTCAGAACAGCTTGGTTTACAGTAAATGCTGCTCTACACAGATCTCTGCTTCTGATCTGAGTTTGGGTCACTCTAATGAGCATTTGGAAACGCAACATGCGCCAGTCATCTTCCCATACTTGTAACGATAAGTGCTTATCAACAGGGCATCTTAAGGGCTCCCTGCTGTATTTTATATTTATTTTAAGGAATAGTTCACCCAAAAATGTTAATCACCAAAAATTATCCAACAATTTACTCACCCTCAAGCCATCCTAGGTATATATGCCTTTTTTCGTTCAGCTACACATAATCTGGCCCTTTGATGGAAGCCAGTGATTATGGTTTATTACGTTTTAAATATGGATATTGTTCTTACAAAAACCCATCGCTTCAGAAGGCATTAATTAACTCACTGAAAATCGTATGGTTTACTTTTATGATGGATGGAAGAGCTTTTCCAAACACTATTCAATGCCATTACAAAGCTGGAAAGATGGAAAGAGGCAGGATATTATTTATTATAACTCTGATTGTGTTTGGCTGAAAGAAGAAAGTCATATACACCAAGGATGGCTCGAGGGTAAGTAAATTATGGGATAATTTTCATTTTTGGGTGAACTTTTGTCACGTTGTTTTGGGTTTTGGTTCACATTCATGTTTTCATGTCTTTTATTTTGTAATTGTCACAGTCATGGTTCCTGTTTGTCATGTGATGCCCTTGTCCTCGTGTGATCATGTCATGTGCTATGAGGCTTGTTTGACTTGTTTATCACTGTGATGTATGACATCAAAGTACCAGCGAGAGCGTTTTGAGAGCAGCCGGTTGGTTCATTCTGCGCAGCTTCTCGAGTTAGGCTGCACTGTTCCAGCATTAGTCGGATTCACCGCATGACAACGATCATGTGTGTTTTGTGTTTATTCTGACACCTTCAGTTCCACTAATTCTCACAAATCTCTATTTTTACATCAGTAATAGCAGTAACAGCTTTTTTCGTGTAGTCGTGATGTTACATTGTGTCGTGTTTATTAAAATAAAACTGAGAACCGTAGACCACACTTCATTGGTATTTGAATAGTATGGCTTATATAGAAATGTATTTTTGTACAAACATACGCTGTATTTAAGCAGTACATGAAGTATTGAATGAAAATGTCTCTGAAGCATCTGCGTATTTAACAAATATTGCATTTATTTCACTTCGCCTGTGGTAAAGTAAGCATCACTACACTGTAAAAAAAATATTGTTGGTTTAACTTAAAAAAGCAAGTAACCTGGTTGCCTTAAAATTTTGAGTTAATTTAAACATTTGAGTTAATACATTGAAGGAAATGAGTTTAATAAATAGAAACTCAAAATATTATTGTATCTGAACCGAATACATTTAAAATGATAAATCATGAAAATAGCACAATTTGGCATGTTTCACTGCATTATAACAAACAAAACACAATTACACAATATGTTAACAAAATATTTGAATAATATTTGAATAAAGGGTGATGTTAATTCAAAAAAATGTTCATTGTATTAACTTGATTTCAATGAACTCAAAATTTTAAGGCAACCAGGTAACTTAATTTTTAAATATTTTTTACAGTGTACAGGAAGCAAAAAGTGTCCAACTTCATGCCTCGGTGTTCAGCTCCTCCCCGAATGCGCGCAGCAACTCTCACCGATCGGTTACATCCAGGCACAGCCGATGTCGAACACACCTATTGGTTTTCTGGTCATGTGCCCTGTTTTCTCATTGGTTCATTGTTTTGATCATGCTCACATGTTTCTTGTTACTCATTAGTCCTTGTGTATATATTGTCCTCACGTTCCCATTGTTTCTTTGTCTAGCTTTGTTCCCTGTTACTGCTGTTGATGAGTTTAACTTCATGTTTATCGTCAAGCCACGTCTTTGTTTATTTTTGTATTTTGTATTTGTCACGTTTTTGTAAATAAACTGCACATGGGTTCTTACTGAAACTCGCCTCAGTGGACTTTTGTGACAGATATTCCTTTAATAGCCACATTAATATATAATCAGAAAATGTTGGCCAGATTGTGCAGCCCTACAAACAAGCACAGCAACTTTTATTGCATTTTAAATGGGCAATTCCTTCCAATGGCGTATTCTGGAATGTAATTGTGCCATCTGACTATGCAAAAGTTTGTTATAGTCTCCCAAAACACCGTCAACAAACTTCTGGAACCCAAAAATGTTGATCATTGTGACTTTTTTACTGAAAAATGTACCTCTCGTGTTGGTTGCCATGTCTGCCACCTTCTGAAAAGTATCCAGGAACGCTGAAGCAGCCAACACTGTGGTTCTGTGAAGGGAGTAAACAGCAAAACATTTATAGTCATCAGCGCCAGTGCTGATTAAGAACAGCAGGCAGACCTGTTGAAAATCAATCTGATTCACTTCTTGAGAATGCAGATTAAGGCACAAATGGAGGGCTTGATGTGGACTTGCTCGTGCGAGTCCATGAGACCTCAGGGTGTACCGTAAGTCATTTTATGATTCAGAAGGGTGCTCACGTGGGTTATTAGATTTTTAGTCGATTCCACACTGGTGTGGACTATTACACAACAGCTTGTGCAGCAAAATATAGACCGCAAGGGTGACATTTGTGACAGGGCCTATAGACCTTCCTGTGCCATGACAGGTATGAAAGTGAGGCTGTGAGAGATAGACTTACCATATTTCAGTGGCATCCACTGTAAAAAGTTGTATTAAGCTCCAAGACCACTAATCTTTTTCCACAGCTCAAATTTTCTGGGGTTTTTTGTCTACTGAAATTTCTCAAAGATATTTTTGTCAGAAGAACAATCCAAAAACACATTAAGTAACAGTTCAATCCACTGAAAATATGTCTATCCCTCAAATCCTTGCTTTAATTCCTGTTAGATGGCGCTGCAGTGATTAAGGTCTATAGGGTGAGCATCAAAATCTCCAAAAATATCAAAGAAATAATCAATAAAAGGACGTCCAAAGTGTTAAATTACCTTAGTTGGGAATGTAGTTTCGTGGCCTTTGCAATGAAGTCTTCCCACACCGGGTATGAGTACTACAGGAAGGAAGAGACACATATAAGAGAGTAAATAAGGACATAAACCTCAAAACCAAACTGCAAACACACAGGTACCCCAACACGTTCAGAATTCCATGTACCAAAGAGAAAGCACTTCAGATGAGGACCAGATGTCTCGTTGAATACAAACAGTTATGACACTCTTCCATCTGTTTTAGAAGAACATTCTCGACAGAAACACCAGCTAAATTTCATCCAGGTGTGCTGACCCTCTCTGTCATCATAGCCTACGCTGTATAAAAAAACAGCATATGTTGTTCCCCAACATAGGATACTGGTGTCCTCACAATAGGGATAATTCACCAAAAATGAGAATAATTTTCTCACTCATGCTGTTCCAAACCTGTATGTCTTACTTACTTCTTTGAAACATAAAAGAGGATATTTTGAAAAATGTCTCAGTGTTGTTTTTTTGTTTTTTTTCATACAATGGAAGTCAATGGGCACCAAAACCGTTGCAGTCAAAGGGCACCAAAACCACCAATAATAAAGGTTTGGAGCGACATGAGGGTGAGAAAACGAGGGACAGAATTTTAATTTCTGTGTGAAATATCCCTTTAACTAGCTTAACCAGAAACACTGGTAAACAACAGTAAAATGTAAAAGAATGAATAAGATTTTAATTCCAAAATAATTATTATTTTCACAAACCAAGATGCATCTTTTATACAAAACAAGGCCTCAGGCTTTCACACTGGATCAATTCAAGAGAAAGTCTGTCTTTAATAGACTGAAATTTGTAGAGACAGGAAAGAATAATCTTTTAAAACTGGGCTGACAGCTCTTGTTAGGAAACTGGAGAGGTTGGAATAAGGTTGTTTTGCATGGTCTCTGTATCTGTCTGAAAATCCTCTGTCTATATAGACATTTTGTTAAAAACTGGTCAAAAATGTCAAATTCTGGCATCAGGTTTGCTGACAGAACCACTAAAGATGGAAAGACACTAGCCACATGGTAGAATACCTGAGATATCTACTGTAAGCATTGGTTTCTTATTATTTCTTTAAAAAATTAAAGCTAGGGAGTTGTTTGTTGATGTTGGAAGCTAGGTTTTCTTGTGTTTTGAAAGAAAACTTAATTCTGCTCCGCTGCCCACTGTGCACCTAAAATTACATCCTGAGTTACACACAATCTGCACTACCATACACATTTGGTAAGAGTTTTTTTAAGTTTCAAAAGAAATCTCATATGCTCCCCTAAGGCTGCATTTATTTGATCAAACAAACAGTAAAACAGCAAAATTGAGAAATATTATTACAATTTCAAAAAAAATTCTATTTTAAATTTTCTCTTTTAATATATTATTACATGTAATGGTAAGCACTTTATTTTACAGTCCTGTTCCCCAAGTACATTCTATGCACTTATTATAGTGATCACAAAACCTACCCCTAAACCTAACCTTAACCCATGCAGTTACCTAATATTAACTACCGCTTTCTTAGGTGCACTGTAATGTAACTGTACTGTAAAATAAAGTGCAACCCGTGTAATTTATTCCTGTGATAGCAAAGCTGAATTTTCAGCATCATTACTCCAGTCTTCAGTATCACATGATCTTTCAGAAATCATTCTAATATGCTAATTTGATGCTTACCATTTCTTAATTTTATCACAGTTGGATTATTTGATGAATAAAAGGTTCAATATAATAACATTTATTTAAAAAAATAACAATGTATCATATATAACAATGTAATACTGTCACTTTTGATCCATTTAATGTGTCCTTGCTGAATAAAAGTATTTCTTAAAAAACGTATACTGATCCCAAACCTTTGTACATAATTGTATACAATAAGAAAAATAATTTTGACTCCCCACTCCTCTAAACAGTCAAAGCCAGGTATATTTAAAACCCACAGGTGGTTAATTAGCTTTTAGGCAACGAGAAAGACAAGAGGAGATTAAGGCTAAAACTGATGAACAAGGTTCAGAACTGTCTCCAGATGCTGTGATCAATTCACTTATGTGGCGTAATAGACAATAGCTTAATTTAATAATATGATCATCATATTGCATATTTAATTTTTGAAA
Source organism: Gobiocypris rarus (assembly GCA_023029165.1). Taxonomy (NCBI): domain Eukaryota; kingdom Metazoa; phylum Chordata; class Actinopteri; order Cypriniformes; family Gobionidae; genus Gobiocypris; species Gobiocypris rarus. The sequence continues at coordinate 13,084,922 of CM040918.1, read as the reverse complement.
CCGTTATATTTATTATTATTATTATTCCGCCATTGAAGTCTATGGGAGCCCATAGAACCGATTGCGGGAAAATTATGAAATTTGGTACACTCATAGAGGTCATTACCAAAAGTAACCACACCAAATTTGGAGTCTCCAAATCATTCCCTCTAGCGCCACCAACTGTCCAAAGTTTCACTCATGTTTATGCTAATAACTTTTGAACCCTAATGGGTAGAAACAAAATTCTTTTTTCCTCTGATTCATTGGCTCAAGCCGATACGACGGCGGCTCATTTCAGTTAAGCAAAATTTCCCCGCCATTTTTAATTATCTGAAAAACCTACTTTTGCGAACTCCTCCTAGGTCATTGCTCCAATTTGCACGAAAATTATATCCAGTTATGGAATCAAGTTGATTCGTCTAACCGTTTTTGATAAACGCGCAAACAAGTTTTACGTAGCGGTCGCGAAAATACACTTAAGGCTATATCTCCGCAATGCTTTATCGTATTCAGACCAAACTTGGTATGTGTCATCACAAGCATGACCTGAGGAAACATGCAGCGTTTCGGCGCAGCGCCACCTACTGGTCCGGAGATATGAAAAATGGCTATTTTGGCTTATAACTTCTGAACCGTTTATCCAATTGGTCTCGTTAGATTCAGGGCGTCATGTCGAGTCGACTGATATCAAATCTTTCCATGTCGGCCATTTTGGTTGTCGGCCATTTTGAATTATGTGCTAAAATGCTGTATTTTACGAATGCATGAACGGATCGTTACGAAACTTGGTATGGGTCATCACCACGATAACCTGAAGTAGCCTGAGAAGTTTCAAAACAGTGCCACCTAGTGGATAATTTTTTTTTTCAAACGCTTATAACTTAGGGTGTGGTTGAGATATTTTGATGGGAGTAACTTTTTTGGTCTCCTGAATCCTTGCAGAGTCCAACAATACCAGATTTGCCAGGTTTCGATGTACGGTTTGTGCAGCGTGGTTTACATTTATATTTATGCATTTGGCAGACGCTTTTATCCAAAGCGACTTACAGCGACTAATTACAGGACAATCACCCTGAAGCAATGTGGAGTAAAGTGCCTTGCTCAAGGACACACTGGTGGTGACCTGGGATCGAACCAGCAACCTTCTGCATGTCAGTTAGGTGGTTTAACCCACTGGACCACCATCTCCACCATCTCCGCGTGGTAATCAAGCACTTATAAAACACTAGCTGATATCTTTGAAACCGCTAGTCCGATCGAGACGAAAGCAGCGTCAGAAAATCGGAAACATAGGTCGACAGCAGGATGTAAAAGTACACATCTATGGGCTCACTCTGAGAACACACAAAAAATTGGTATGACTGTGCCTCTTGGTGGCACTATAATTAAACAAAACATGTAATTGTCTCTTTTTTGCTTAAAAATTGTCTCCAAATGTCTTTACTCATTTTTGCAGTTGGTCTGCTGTTAGCTTCCTTGTTTGCTTTTGTTGCGCTTGGCCCCGGTAATGGCTGCTTGCAGCTATATTTATAACTGTTTTCCTTTTTTTATTAAAAAAATATATATTTTCATTATCACGTTTAAACTTAGTCTAATTTTGTTTGTTTGAGATATTCAGTTGTACAATAAAGGAAACAGTAAATGTATTCTTATTTTAATGTATCTGCTCTGTTTTAAAATGTAGGCTAATATTGTAATGACAAATTTACAAACTGATATTAAATCACATCAAAATCAAACAGAGCTTATGAATCGGAATAAGATCGCAACGAATCAGGAACTCAGTATTAGTAAGTTAGAAACTAAAACAGGATTTCCTAATAAAACATTAAAATATCAATGTCTTGCTCTTTTATGATGAAAGAAAAATCATATTTTGATTGGAATCGGTGACAAAACTTTGAAGAAAAGCCACATTTTGTGGTTATTTCCTAGGCTCCATGCAAGTTCCTGTGGCCAATGAACACATTAAACAAGATGACAGAAAGTCCGAAACATTTCAACTAAAGAATGAAACTGACCGTAACGAAACTGACGTTATTTGTATGGTCAATTTTTCATATCAACCTTTGGGTTTATGTGTATTCATGGAAGCTATCACAGTCACAACCCAAAAGCTAAAAACAAACAAACACCAAAACATTTGAACGTCTAGAAAAATAAATTGAAAATGCTATGAAAAATACACTTTATTACGATGGTCCACTTTATACATTCTAATAACTATAAGTAACTTTGCAACTACATGCCAAGTCAACAAGCTGACCTTTTAGTAGACTGTTAGGTTAGAGTTATGTGTTAGTAGAATAAGATATAATAAGATGTAGTTCTAAAGTTAGAATATCTGTTGAGGGACCATCAAAATAAAGTATTAGCAGATATTAAGCAGACAGTTTACTAATACTCTAATGAGAGATAGTTGACATGAAGGTGCAAAGTTACTTATGGTTAGCAGTAGAACGTCTAAAGCGGACCATCAAAATAAAGCGTTAGCATGAAATGTTTTAAACTGATGAGTATATTATTACGCATTTAATACAATATTGTTTTTTAAACTGATGAGTATAATTGTTTTTACATATTTCATTCAATATTAGTTGTATTCTTAGTTTTTATTTTGGAAGTGAAAAAAGTGTTTTTATTTCATTTTATTCTAACAAAAATAGCTGACATAAACCTTTGGCCACAGCTGTAAACTGTTTTATAGACCTTGGTCTGCCAAGTGAAATCACAGAGTAGAAAAATGCTACAATATGCAAATTTTCGAAGAGGAGTTTGCCCTACCTACTCACATAATATCTCTGACATTACAACACGGAGCTGCAACCTCTTTACAAGTGCTGATATACTGCATGTCAAACAAGCTGAACGTTGCCAGGATTGGTCCTGTGCCAAGTCTGGAGCCGTTCTCAATATATGAACTCCAGATCTGGCATCTGGCCACTGAACTTCACTCTTAACGCCAACTTTCAGCAAAAACATTCACTACTGGAGCCGCATGAGAACATGGAAACCATTTATGGAACAGTACGTACAACCACAGGGTTCTGCTTCAGCAACGCAACAGGCTGGAAAGCAGTCCAAAAAATAAAAAAATTGCAAATAGCTGTAGGAAAAGGAGATCATATCTGAGAGATGGCCATGAGATGTTTCAATGTTAAAGGGGAACAGATTAAATTAAGGTTATATACACAAATGTGCAAAGACAACATTTTTAACCTTATTTTTGTGTGTGATTTTAATGACATTAGACGTTTCACACATTAACATAAGATTTTGGCTTGTCTTCATTAATGTTTTCTTCTTAATAAGATGTGTGGGTCAAAAAATAGTGCAAAGTAAAGAAATTAAAGAGAATAAATAGCGCAAATAAAGAAACCCAATATTAATATGGCGTGTAATATTATATCTCTTATTGATACTAGTACGGTTAGCCACTGTAATGTCTAAATTAATTACTCCCCAAATTTTGTTAGTTTCTATATTCAAAACTTTTATCTTCTGACAAAAATAAATGCAATGCTTTCCTAAATGTGTGAATGTCAATATTCTACACACTGTATTACATACAAAAATATGTATAAAAGCTGTTCTTGATTCTTTTTACTTCACTGAAATCACAACAAGGCTCTGAGCAAGTGAGATTTTAGCTGAGCTCCACATTTAAACTCACTGATGCATTATATCTCTTTATGAGCCATGCATAATCCCTGCACATTAACAGTGCTTTCAGAAATCATCAATGATAGAGGGTCAATCTGAGAGATATTCTGACTCGAGTTCAAAATAGTGGTAAATGTCTTTTGGTCATTGGACAACTAATAGCTAGGCAGACTTTTAGTGCACAATCTTCAAATCTGTAAATGGTGAGTATCTCAAGTCAAATTAATTGGGTTAAAATGGGATTATATGTCAAATTGAAACATATGAGCCTCTCTAAACATGCAATAACAGACAGCTGGTGCACATAGTACAACACTTGACTATCAAAACATCCTTTTACATTTTTGATCAATTCTAACTGAGCCTCTAACTAGACCTAATATTCTGAGGGGGTTACGTCTATATTTACGTCTTTTACGTAGGCCTATTATTTGTTTTTACCTCAAATAGAATGCACAAAAATGTGCTTTAACATATAAAAGGTTCTACATACATCTACAAAAGGGTTCAATTCTAATTTCACAACAAAGCCCATCATTCTGAGACCCCATGTCATTAATCACAGCATCAGTGGTGCAGGCAGCTGGACCCCTAATGAAAACAAAGGCAGTAAAACACAACCATCTTTTTTTTGTGCTAAATATCTGCATCAATAAAACAGTGCTGGTACCTTCATATCATTGACGATCGCCTGAAACAATCCACCCAGAGCGCCGCACTCCTTCTCCACACTCTCCATCATGTCACGAAGCCCTTGATTGTTATTATGCGCTCAGTGAATGAACAGAGTAGATTGAATGTTCTGATCCAAATAAGCTGATTTCTTCTTCAGGGATTGAGATGAAAGTGTTCCATCACACCCTAATACAGACCTCTTGTTGCTTCGGATGCAAATGTGCGCAACATGCAGCAGATGTCGGCAAAAAGGAAACAACAATTGAGGCTGTCGGGTGGCTCGGTGCCCGTTATCCAGGGAATGATGGCTGGGGTCAAAAGATCTGATTCTCCCCTCCCAACCCCGGGTCTAGGATACAAATGACGATTGGGGTATCATACTAACAATCTGTGCTGTCAGATCCGCGTGGACGAGAGGTTTCGGCTTAAACACTGACGCTGTAACAGCGATTTTAGGATGAAAGAAGGAGTCGAGTGATGCAGCGAAAGACGGACGTGATATTCGATCCTCCAGGTTGGTGGGCGGGATCTTTGGGTTTGGGGGCGGGGCTTACGGGTAGACATATGGCAAGTTGGTGTGTGTGTGTGTGTGTGTGTGTAGGGAGAGGACAATTGAATGGTGGACCTTTAAAGTAGCTTTAATGTGTCTTTGTGTGGCAGGGACAAAGTTAGGAACAGCACAGCTGCCACTGCAGGCAATTAAATGGACAGTGCACTTTTTTTTTAACCCTTTAACTGTCACTACAAGAAAAATATTTGAAGAAAAAAATCTGGTAAATTATCCTTAACTTAATAATAATGATTATGATGATGATGAAGTAAAAGACCACTTTTCTATAGTGATACCATCTGAATCAACTTTTCACAAACAGAAAAAACTATTGAAATAAAAAAGTGTAAATATTAGTTATACTTAAAAAAAGAAGAAGTTTAGTAGTATAATATACTGGTTATTTTATATAACCTTTTTTATAGGTCATAGCTTGCACATTAAACTTTGAGTATTGAGCATTGATATGATTAAGAGAGTAAGCATGAATCTAACATTGTTGGTGTGGGAAACTTTAAAATTAAACTGTTTAATACAGTGTGAAAAACACCTGTCAAAATATCAGGGAAAAAAAACAAATGGCAAATAAAAGTGATCAGAAATGTCTTAAAGCATTGCATTTTGAATTCCTAAATTGCAATATAACTGCATTGGGCAAAGTGTCTCAAATCTTGACCTTGCTGCCGGACACTGTCCCGCGAGAGTTAAATGAGCGAAGTGACCACAATGACATCACAACCCTCTCCTGCACAGTATATCATAAATCTCTCTGTCTCTAACTGGCCATCTCCACAAGAATATCTCCTACATACTGTTGCCATATGCAGGTACACGGCCATTTGACCATTACATTCAGATTTACCTTCGCTCCCCAAATTCTGGAAAGGATGCTATGCAAGTATTTATAGTTATGTAACCTCTGTGGTTGAGAAATGGAAGGAGAGGGTCCCATATCAAATAAACACTTTCTGACTTTGAGCCACAGTTTTCCATCACAGTTTCTAAAAGCACTTAATACAGGAACCAGATAGTTCACAATTAGCCTGACCACAGAATGCAGTGGGATATGATCGCGGCATGATAGGGTTACAAATTTAAAAAAATATATATATATATATTATTATATTAAAATTATAAGACTGTCCTGTTTATCTTAGAATAGTTAGTATTGTATTATATGTAGCATAGTAAATTAATGTGTATATACTCCAAAAAAAAGAAGCATTTAATTGTCTTAACTACAAACTGGTCATGAAATTAGCTAAATTTAAGCAAATGCACTACTTAAAAATACATTGCCATCTCAGAAAAACATCAAAGACCAAAATGAAGTTTTTGTCAGAATATGGGAAGTTGTGTGTGGAGTGACGAATCACAGTGAGTTGCATGGTGATGTTTCAGAGCGATGTTCGGAAATCTGCTGAGAAATATAATAATAAATGCATCTCTACCATAGTGAAGCATTACAGAAGAGGTGGCATTGTGTGTTGAGCCTTTTTAGCTGCTGGTATTAGTGAGGAACTTCACTGTGAAAGTGTAAAATATCATTTAATGCTTTGGAGTACAGGAGAATATTGCCGAATGGCTTGCTTCCCAGAAGCGAGAAGTTGTTATCTAAAGAGGAATGATCAGATGTTTTACCTTCAACAAGACAATGCTCCGGCCTAAATTTTAAACCTGTGTTGAAAATGTGCTGCTTAATATTCTTGTGGACAGTAATACATTATTTCAAATTTCTCTGATGAACATAACATTCCAAAGAACAGCATTTATTTGATTATAAATGTATACCATTATAAATGTTCTTACTGTCACTTATGATCAATTTAATTCAACCCTGCTATATAAAAGCATTAATTTCTTTAAAACAATCTTACTGACCCCAACGTTTTTAACAGTAGTGTGTATATAGCCCTATAATTGTAAATCAAATATTATATTTGAGTGTATTATTCATTTTCATATTCATTCATGCTTGGACACTGATCATTTTCGGCTCAACAATTCACATACAAAAGACAAACAAAAAACAAAACAAAAAAAAAACAAAGAACTTTACATAGAATGCAAGTAGCATCTATGTAGTCTAAAACGGAATTCCAGCAATAACGAAGTACTCTCCAGACAAATGAAAAAATGTCGGGTAAACCACTGAAAAGCTATTCTGATATACAGTTATAATAAATGAGCCAACTGCAAATAACTGACCACAGTGAAACGGCGACCACAATTTCCTGGAGTGGTGCTAAAGAAATCTAAAAGCCCCCCAGAACTTTTCCAAAGGAGGAGGATGTTGTTGTGTTACTCTTACATCACTTACAACCAGGAACATTCTGTTCTTTAAAACAGCTAAATTCCTCCAAAAAGATAAAGTCAAGGAACCACCTCCGACCTTAGGCAGCTGTAAACCTCATAACTTTGACAGGTTTGGTCAAGCCAGAATGGGAGCTTGACGTTTTTCAGTCAAGTAAAGCTCTTATGGCTCTCTGGGGCCTTTCAGATGATACTACCACACATACAGTCCACCAGAGAACCTGTATGACCCTCACAAATGAAAAAAAAAGACAGAACAGAGAGCATATTCTGCACTAGAGCATTTCTAAAAACAGTGCTGATGCTTTATAATCTGTGATGGGATCCCTCTCAGCTTTCCTTTATTATCAACAACAGAATTATGATGTGGAATGAAAACAAGCAACGAATGGCAAGTATAAACTTCTTAAGATCAAACACATATGTTTTGGTTATTTTAATTAGCATGGTAATATTTTAAATACCATTCTAACCATAGTCTGTCTCCTGACTGGAGGAGAACCATCTGTGGCACCGTCACGTTCATTCCTCCAGGCCCCTTGCTGTCCCTGCAGAGGAGTCAGAGGGTTCCAGGGATTCCGGGTCCTTGATCCACGCTGGGGCCTTTACTGAGAACATTTGAGCCAGTGGAATTTCCTCTTCCCGCTAAGCCAAAGGATTCCTGAAGATCTGCTAAACAGCAAGGAGGCACGTGCATCTCCCTGTGCTTGTGAAAGAGACAGACAGAGAGAGTAAACAGATTGTAAAATATGAAGAGAGCATTATGCAGCAGAGAATGATAGACAGTGTTTTACCAAGACTGCTTATAAGAGGTAGGGTTTTAAACACTGAAATATTTAACCCTTAAATGCATGAATGTTTCGCCAATCATTATTAAATATTCGGGTCTTTAGCGACCCGGATCTATATCTAACGCTTATGTATCTCTATCTGTCGCAATAATATAAAAATCTCTTGATATTAGAGTAACAATTACCGAGAAATAAAATAAAGCATTTTGTTCCCTTATGGAGCTTGGAAGGGTTCAGTTTAAGCAGATGCTCACCATCATTACTGTCCTCGTCAGAACCATTTCAAGTTTAGCTGATGATACTTCCTATTCTTTTGTTTTCTTTTTGGAAGGGTTCAATTTGAGCAAATGCTTTAGTTTATACCATCACTGTACTTGTCAGAGCCATTTCAGACCATGATACGTCACTTCATCATTATGTCTGTGTCTGTATCAGACACTGCCACCTTGTGGAATAAAGGGGAACGTACTCGTACTCGGTTCCAAGACGCAATGGGAAATAATAATTAATTTCTCGAATTACTGAAGCATTTTTGTAAAATCACGCAGTGCTACTGCCCAGTCAAAACCTGTCTATGGTCAAACCAGTGTCGAGACATCTCGCACGCTATTGGCTGGCCAGTGGGAACTGCATGAACCAATGGCAGAGCAGTAACTGGGCGCAAAGCCCTCGAATCAAACGGGGCACAAATGATTGATAAAGGGCGCTCTTAAATATGCTGTAATGTCCCAAAACGTCAGATTGAATTCAGACGATCTCGATCCTTGCTGATAAAAAAAACTCGAAGCTACACAACCTTCGCCTAGAAAAGACGAGAAAGCAGCGGAATTGCCTGACCAGAAAAAATGTACACTGTTACTTCGGGTCGTTAACGACCCAATACACATTTTTACAAAAAAATGAATGGGAACTGGCATTCTTTTATCATTTTATTATTTTCATCTTGCTATATTGTTTATAATTAATTCATTGAGGAATACTAAGAAGGTATTTAACTCACTAATACTAGGAATACTGGGAGAAGTTAGTGAATGAAGCCCCGGGTCACTAAAGACCCAATATATGCGTTTGGGTTAACCATCTAAATATTTTTTTTTTATAAATAAATTAAGCAGGACCCATTCAACTGATTAAAAGCGTCAATAAAGCAATTTGTACTGTTACAAAATATTTCTATAAATGCTGTTCTTTTGAACTTCCTATTCATCAAAGAATGCTGAAAAAAAGATCATGGTTTTTACAGCACAACATTCAATATTGATAATAAATGTAATGAAGACACTGAAGACTTGAGTAATGGCTGTTGAAAATGTCGCTTTGCCATCACAGGAATAAAATATATTTAAATAGAAAAACGTTATTTTTCAATTGTAATAATATTTCATTATATTTTTACTGTATTTTTCATCAAATAAATGCAGCTTTGGTGAGCATAAGACCTATCCAAGCTAAGTCACTTATGCAATAGTTCAAGATCTCTAAAATATGTAAACATAAGCAAACAATGAAATATTGCGTTTATCCCATTTCAAGAATGTTACATAAGACAGGATGTTTGACAGGGGCAGCCTACCAAAGTTTAAACACTGGACATAGTGTTCTCAGTGTAAAGATATATATGTGAAATTGCATTTTATATATATATATAAACATGTAGCCGCATAAGTATTTGGACACTCAAGTCACTTAAAATGTCTGAATGTAACTGCATAGATATAAAACATCTGTATAATTTTCAAACAAATGATTCTAGAGATTATCTCACAACTAATTTTACTGCAATTACAGTATACACTTAAACAACTGGTCAAGGTGATATACTCTGTGCTCTAATCTAATGCAATGACATTCAGAATTTGTAAGTGTGGCAAGTGTATATTACAATTAAAACCTGGACAGTTTAACCTGAAGCACAAAATAAAGTGCTAGATTGAACAGTCCATTTAAAACAGCTTTAAACTTCAGTGAATTTTACAAACACCTTTGTGATATTATGTTATTCTGATATTCGAACAAAGACGTTTGTGTCAAGAAATCAAAGAAGTTCTTTAAATAAACCATTGAGAGGAGAAACTCTGCATGCTATCTTCCTCTCGTCTTCTTTCATTCTGTCATTACATCTGGCTGCCAAAAAATAAGCATGACAAATGTATTTCCCCCCCTCTGTTTTCTTTCGGGAAGAATACTGTCTGACCACATGAACCGCAAAAGGTCTCTAAACAGAGGACAGACAAAGGCCAGGTATAAAAGACAGGCTGCAGGAACAGAGAAAGACTCTCATGGGGCAGGGACTGAACTGTGTCCCTTAACTAGAAGTGCAAAGGTCAACTTAAGAACTAAACCGACTATATACTTCAGAGACTTAGTAGTAACTTAGTAGTTTTTTCACAGTAATAGTTTTTAGAAGACTTACACTAAATTACATAAAAATAAAGGATGAGGATGCGCAGGGACCTCTAGTCTAAATGGAGTTTCAAGTGTAAGCCTTCTAAAAACTATTACTGTAAAATGTTATTGAAGAAAGTGCAAAAGAAGTGTAAATGTTGCCCTCTGCTGGATTTCATGACAAATGTTCCAGAATTTCCTTTCCAACAAGTGTCACATGGAAATACATTGGAATATGCCAAAATATAAATAACTGAGGGGAAGAATTGGAAACATCAAAAGCAGAAAAATTACCAAATGTATTTTTAATCAATCATTCTACTTTTTTCCCCATAAAACTGATTAAATATACAACAAAAATCATTTTCATTTTAAAAATACTTATTTTATAGTACATTGTATATTTCCTTTGCATGATATGTCTGGACTCTACATTCGTGACTGTGGACAGTTTTAGAAGGTAAGGTAATACTTTTGTAGATACTAAAGTATTTGGCTGTGGGGTTTGGCAAAAACCTAAAAACATTTTCAGGCCTGAGGGTATGTTAACGAGACAACGATCTACTAAAAACAGACAACAGCGTTGTCAAAACGATTCCCGTTCACACAAATCTGCGCAAGTGACTAAAAAGGCTGTTTTATGCATGCCATGCCAGTAGTTGGAGATTTAGCTGATTTCAAGAAATACAGACATTTGCATTCAAGCATTTCAGTGTGGCTAATGACATGCTTTGCTTAAAAAAAAAAAAACACCTGTATAAAAAACAAAATTACTATAAATTACACATACTAGCAAAGATTTATGCAAAAAAATCAAAATCGGATTGCAGGATGGTGCAGTTCTGCGAACACTAGCACACAACAGAATAAAAGGCTAAGGCTAAAACCGTACACTCACTGAGTAAAAAAAAAGTCTGTATAGGACACATGGTACAAATTTACAGCCTTAACGATGTAAAAATAAGCAATCTCAGAGAGCCGTCTCTTTAGATTCTGCCACCACTGGAGCCGGACGGAAGGTCAGAATTTCAGTGAAGGTGAGTCCTGGGGGTCAAAGAAGGAGTGAAATGAATGGAAGTGGACAGAGGAAAAGAGAACAAAGGGAAATTGGTTATTTCTTTAGCTCTCCGGAATAAACCGTCACATCTAAGACTGAAATACTAGCTAATTAATGCCTTATCCATCTTTAAAGCCACAATATGTAATATTTGACCGCTAGAGGTTGCTTATTCAAAACAAAGGCGTAGCTTGATGACTCCTGGATTTCGCTGAGCTTTTATTATGCCGCAGGCGAGTGCTTCTGCTTCTGCTCATGCGTATGTGGGAGAACGCAGCACTGTTTTATCCTATTACATACATTTGAGTGTGCATTTAAAGGTGCACTATGTAGAATTTTTGCAGTAAAATTTTCAAAAACCACCTGGCCAGTGTTATATATTTTGTTCAGTTGAGTACTTACAATATCACAAATGTTTCCAACTATTTGTAAATCGTGAGAAAATTACTATTTTAACAAATGAACCGGGACGTGTGAGGGAGTCGCCTGTCAATTGCGTCATATCTGCGTTACCCTCGGTTTCTGGTTTTATTTTGCAGAAACACTTTACTCTCACTGCAGTTTGCAACAGGTGTCACAGCAGTCGCCGAGCGAACGCACAGAATAACGTCATAACATAATTCTCAACACACGACTCAATTGTATCCGGCGGCCTTACTCAGCTCCCACAACACTCTGTCCTGCTCTGATTCATACTATCCCTGTCCCAATTCTTTTCCATCGGCTGTGAGGCGAAGACAACGTCCCAAGATTCTGCGCTCAAACTTGGCGTCATCAAACTACGCCTTTGTTTTGAATAGGCGACCTCTAGTGATCGGAAAAGTTACATAGTGCACCTTTAAAGTTATGTTAATGCTACTACTATGAGACACTTGTTGCACACTGCAGTAAGCTAGATCAATAGGCATGGTAAACCATGGTACTCGCGGTAAATCAAGAAACTAGAACAATAAGACTAACTTGAGCAGTATAACAAAGATGAGTTTTCTGTCAACAAATGTATCCAAACAGTTGCTCACCTGTCTAATAAATAATATATTAAAGCGTTTTTGGTGTTTCAATGGTTTGTACAAAATAAACCGGAAATCGAGGATAATGCAGGTATGATGTTATTAATAAGCAACGCATGGACACGATCCCTGTCCTGGTAAAAAAAAAAACTGCTGATTTTTCTGGATTTAAACATTCTTGGAACATTTGGGATAGTGTATGTACAGATGTCAACAAAGTATATAACACTGTTCTTGTGGTTTTTGGATATTTTAATCCAAAAATCTTACATATTGTGCCTTTAAAAAAAGTGTTATAACTGTTTTCCTCATCCATTACATCAATTATCGTGAATTTAGAGTCACTCATATTAAGCTTTTCAAACCTACGTTTCCATTGCTCCACTGACTGATCAGCCTCATCTAGTGAGTGGTCATACGGTGGAGCCTCGGTCTCCTCCTCTGGCTCACGAAACTCTGAGAAGAAGGGAAGAGCCAGTCCCTCTGCCGCTGTTATTCTACTTTCAGGGTCCAAGAGCAGCATGCTGTCTAACACATTAATCGCTAAAAAGGAGAGCAACACAGTCAATATGACAAACAATTATGTGACATTCAAAATTATTTTCACCAAATGTATGCATTAAAGATGTACTTGATCAAATATTAGAGCATGGTGCTAACCAGAGTTGGGTAAGTTACTCAAGATTTTAGGTTAAAATATATACGAATGTGTTTCTTTCGTGTAACCTTAAGACAACCTTAACTTTTAAGCTTTCCTTCACGAGTTTATTTAAAAGTGATCCTGGTGTGTATCAAATGGATTTATAAGTACAAATATTAGACGTACTAACTTCAGGCATATATATTTAAAATAATTGCATAATAAAAATGAATAAAACAGTTAGCAAAACGCTTTTTAAAATACTTATGAATAATATGATTTCTATTTAATAAATGATAACAATAATTAAAAATGTATTAAAAACACACACTCATCCCTTATTTGCATTGATTGAGAAAAACACTTTCAAAACACTCTCACCTTGTGGATTAATATTTGGTAGCAATGCCCGAAGATCTTTCTTTTTAAGTTTTGGTAACTTTGCAATGTAGTTTCTAGCCTAGAAAAAAAAAAGCCAAGTTACTTATATTCATAATCTATATGGTGAAAGTTCTGCAAACTAATCTTAGTATGAAAATATAAATGAAACACACATCTTCAGACTGTAGTTTGGCTGTAAACTCTTTTGTTGGCGTCCCTGTAATCTTCATGATCTCCATCAGCTGATCCAGGTCTGACGGAAATGGTCAAGGATTCAAATATACTGGGGATAAGAGGCAAATAATCACCATATCAAAACCAGACTTACATATTATTTTATAAATATGTACGTAAAGAAACCACAGTTTTCCTGCAAAGAAGGATACGATCATTTCCTTTGAAGAGTGGTTTCCCTAGCAGCATCTCTGCCATGATGCAACCGACTGACCAGATGTCCACTGAGGGGAAAATTTTAATCAAACACAACACATATCTATGAATTATCATCAGTTTAAACAGCAATTGTGGATTATCTAATTAATCAAGCACTTCCTATTGCTTTTATGAGACCAGCACTGATTTACATTTACCGTAGTATTAACAGATGCTTTTAATCACAGTGTGGATAGTGTAATTACAAGCAGTCTCCCAGGAGCAAATAATAATAATACATGCAACCACTAGTCTATAATAAATGATTTAAAAATAAAATACAATATTATTATTCATAATAATAAGAACAACATATAGAGATCAGTGCATGCAACGTGGCACTAACCTGTCTGTGTGTAGTGCATCCAGCTAAGAATGACCTCAGGCGCTCTGTACCAGCGTGTCACAACGTAGCCCGTCATTTCACTGTCTGCTTGCCGCGCTAGACCAAAATCCAGGATCTATAATATAAGACAACGGAACAATAAGGCTTCAAATAAATCTTTATCTTGACAAGCATGAATACATGAACGTAGTGAGCTACCTTAAGCTCACACTCCTCATTCACTGCCAGATTGCCTGGTTTGAGATCCTGCAAGGTAACAGATGAGGTTAGCGGTTTCTCTGTGAAAATACATGTAGTGTACATATGTGTACAAGACTGACACAACTGTACTCACCCTATGAATGATTCCGGCAGCATGGATATACTGTAAACACAAAGCGATTCATGACAATGTGTCTGCGAGGGTGTGTATGCTTGCATTATTACAATACTCACTTTGAGTCCTCTCAACATCTGGTAGACCAGATACTGGACCCTGTCCTCTGACAGTCTCTGAATTTTCATTAGTTTTCCTAGATCAGTAGCCATAAAAGGCATGACCAAGTAGCTGTGCAAAAGACGAGGAGAATCAGATAATGATCATGCATCCATACATCCAAAACAAGCGAACACAATCACAGTTGAAGCATGACCATTGACAGTTTATGATTGTAAAATACTCACAAGTCATGGAATCTGTCTAGTGAAAGGTCTGCGGTGAAAACATCCACAAGTCCAATAACCTAGACCAAAACAGAGAAAGTGGTTGCCAAATACAGCACAACATGTAAATCTAAATCTGTTAATTTACAACATGGCAGATGAGAGTGCCCTCAGCATGCATTAATCTTTGGTGCCCTACATTATCATGCTTCATGTGTTTGAGCAGCCGGAGCTCCCGATAAGCTCTTTTGGCAAACAAGTCAGACTGGAAGGGACGATGGAGTTTCTTGATGGCCACCTTTGTCCCTGTCCTCCGGTCAAACGCATAGCTGAGGAGTAAATCACCAGGGGCAAATGATTACAAGCATTTTGAAT
Organism: Gobiocypris rarus; assembly: GCA_023029165.1. Lineage (NCBI taxonomy): Eukaryota > Metazoa > Chordata > Actinopteri > Cypriniformes > Gobionidae > Gobiocypris > Gobiocypris rarus. The sequence continues at coordinate 13,069,680 of CM040918.1, read as the reverse complement.
TAGAATACATAAGAACAAAAGAGGTTCAAAACTTGAGACACTCCTACATCCTGAGTCATACATAAGGGGTTATTATGTTGCCGTAAGTCGACTTGCTTAATCCGTCTGTCGGGAGCTAGTTATTTTAGTTTATAACATGGATATTTTTCTTACACAAACGCATCGCTTCTCTTCAGAAGGCCTTTATTAACCACCCCAGAACTGTATGGAGCACTTTTATAATAGCAGCCATTCACTGCTATTATAATGCTTGAAAATGTATAATGCTTATACATTTTTATTTATTTATTTATATTGTATTCGTCTGAAAGAAGCATGTTTTTACACCTAGGATGAGGTGAGGGGGAGTAAATCATGGGATAAATTTTATTTTTGTGTGAACTATCCCTTTAATGGTAGATACAGTTGTGGACCTGTCTCAAGACGCGATAGTGGGTTACTCTGAGACTTTAAGAGGAAGTATGGAAACGCAATAAACCATCATCACCTGACCACAGGCAGCATTAGTCAACAGCTGCCATCTTACAATTATTAACCTAGTAATGCAAAGAGCTATACACAACGTAGTCTTTCAGGCACTTCATTTTTAAACTCTCATTTTCTGTGTTTGTTTATCTTGTGAACACGCATGGAGAAAACATATAGACCGACTCACAAATATGCTGTATGAATTTGGATCGCATTTAAAAAAATTGGTCATCTTAATCATAAAATATTCTTTAAAATGTTCACTTGTGCTCGCCTATCGGCGTTTTGATTATATCTTAGATACATTGTTTTGCTACAGCGACAATTGATTAAGTGTTTTTAACATATAAATCACGATTCTTCTCAGGAAGTAAGGTACAGAAAATAAGAGCAATAACTCACCAAACTGTACCATATGCCCCCGTCCCCACCTGTTTTAGGTCTTTGTATCTGTCCGGTACCTCCCATGCGGTTTTATTTACATCCTGGCGATAATATCCAGGTCTTGATCGGACTGACATTATGGTGAATACCCCTTTAAATGTGCTATCCCGAGTCCCTTAGCTGTGATTTCCAGCTTTACCTGTACGCTGATAATATCACTCTACCTGTCCACGTTCATAGACTGAGTGCGCGTGTGCGCGCAACCGCGCCCTCTCCGGCGTGGCCGTGTGTATGGCAAGCCGTTTTATCATAGTTATTGCGTAAACCGAATTTATATAAATTTTAATGTTACTAGTACTAAGAAGTTATTTAAAAATAAGTAATTAAATAATAGTGATTAGTGTATAATGTTACTAGTAGCTATACAGAGAAAAAAGGTGTCAAAATCGTACCTCTAGGGGTACAACAGCTTTTCGCTGGGGCAGCACCCTTTAAAAGACATCGTACATCTTTAGTTCCTTTTTTTTCTTTCATTCTTTTTAAAAAAAAAAAATTTTCACCACAAATAGGTTCATAGTAGTATCTTAAGCTACATATTTGTACTCTAAGAAAGGTACTAATACCTTTTAAGAGTAAAAAAAAAAAGGTACAAAGAGGTACTGCCTCAGTGACAAGCTGTTGTACCCCTAAAGGTACAATTTTGAGTAATGACAATCTATCCAACAAGTACAAACTAGTGTCTTTTTACTTGAGTACTACTATAACTGGAATACTAACTATATAAATACAGATTAAAAGTAGAGTAAAACTGAAATAGCTGAGCACAAATGGAAAACATACTAACATTCAGAAATGAACAGTTGATAACTGAACTACAGACACCCATAACAGTAATGAAATTTGTTACTATGCAGTATAAATAATTACTTGTCACTATTATGGTAGTGTCACCATTAGGAATAAATGCTATTATGTAATGAATATGGAACAGATTCAAGATAGTAACTGAAAAGTAAAATTTAAAAAGACTAGTCACTATTGGATTATTTGCTAGTAGTTTTAAGTATTATACCATAAAATATATACAAGTTGGTTAAGTAATAAATGTCAAAACAGTTCCATACATGAGGACATGAGACAAAACATCCAAGAAAAGTTTGTCCTTCGGTGAATGTGAGAACTGCTGCATGTTTGTTCTTCCACAGCCTTGAAAACCATTAAAACGAGGGCTTTGGGAATCCCATACATTTGGTCTTTTACAATATGAAAAAAGAATGCTTGTTTCCCCATATACTGTATGTGCCATATATAAGTATTTTACACTGTTGAAATCTGCCTTAGTATTTTTAGGTGCACACCTGAACCTGTTTTAACATGTTAAAGCATTGGGCCCCAGGCATAGACATTCCTCCCTAAATGAAAACAATGGAAACTGCTTCCCCACACACTCTCACTAAGAAATAATCCTGGTTGACAAAAATTAGAACACAGGTGTGCTACTTGTTATTTTTATTAAATTAGTACTTTATCTTAGAAATACTGCATTTTCATCAGGGAAGTTCATAAAAATTATATAAATGATGTTATTTCACAGCTGTTGAAACTACGCCGAAAAACACTAACATTCTTTTAGTAATGGTTTAAACAACATTTAAAGGAATGGACACAAATGAAAAGAACTTCTTTGTTGACTCCAAAATGAAAATGTAAAATGTCCACTTCTAATTATTTATGCATTTTGTAAATAACACATTAGAAAATAAAGATTAGGTGAAGCTGTGTGGTAGGGAAACCCAAAATACTTAAGTGAAAATAAAGTATTTTAAGTTAGGATACTATTTGTAAGTAGGTGTAGTTGGTGAATAATACACTGTTCTAGCTACTGATGGATTGTGTTAAATCAGCACTACATACTTGTATAACTACATGATTCAAAGTGAGATAGATACCATTTAAGTAAATGATTTGTGCGTTTAAGCTTTGGAGCTACATTGCTCAATGGCTTGTGCGTTTCATTTCAAACACCCTTATACATTCACATCCACAGTAATTGTATATATATATATATATATATATAGCGGCACAACTTCTATCTGTCAGACTGAGACCGGTCATAGTTAGACTGGTGGTCTAAGTCATCATTAACCAGTTAAATATACAGAAGTAAACGTGCTGGATTTTCATTTAGCCCCTGCATGTTTTTAACTGGTGGACAGGAGTTTAATACCTCATTTAATGCCTTCACCGACACCTAACCAGCTTCTGCAGGATTATTCTGCTTAAATGATCAGGTTAGTTGTCACAAAGGTTTTATGATGATCAGGTGACACAGATCTCATTGGCCCAGATTGGGGGCTTGCTGTCATATGGGACAAGTACTCGAGCCTCTGCTCCTGAAGTATTTCCTTCTCCGATCTCATCTCTCTCCCCTGGAGCCACCGCTGCTCCTCCTCCTGCCACCAAGCCTGGCTGTTCAAGACCTTCCTGCACAGAGAACGGCTTTTCCAACACTTTCAGAACTCTCTGAACCTAATGGATTTGAGAAGATGATACAAATGTAAACTGTTAAGACTTTATGGAATTTATGCAGTACAATCACATCACAAGATAATTATTATTTATTAACAGACATAATAATGTACACTACTGTTCAACGGTTTGGGGTCGGTAAGGTTTATTCATGTTTTTATTAAAAGTATTTCATTATAAATAAATACATCTTCCTGACCCAAACTTTTGAATGGTACCGTTTGTCTCTTGAAATTTCAATTTTGGTGCTTTGATTAACAAAGCTAGCTTTACCTCTGAGAAGTCACCATTTTCAGCTGCCTCTATTGCATTCTGGACAATGTAGTTTCTGAGAACCACATGTGGGTTGTTGTTGTTCATCACACATATTCTCTCCTTCTCTAGATCTTTCACATCAACCCCTGCCTCACACTCATGAGCAAGCCGCTGCCTTGGGAATTAAATAGACAACATTTGTAAACGTGCATTGTATCAGGAAAATAATAATTCATTTACACATATTAATCTAACCTAAACTATTAAAAGAACTTAGGCATTATTCAGGTCTTTTTGGTTTCAAATAACAATGCCTTTTAATCCATTTTTCATTGCCAATAGGAAACGAACGCATCAGATCAAAGTTTCTTTTCTGTACCTGTATTTTTTGATCCAGCAGGACCAGTCTTCAGTGTGCTTGGCCCTCAGTTGTTCTGCAGTGGTGTCCATCAGCTCCTTCAGTCTTGAGAGTCTTTCAAGCTGCCGGGCGACCGTCTTCCTGTCTGAAATCATCTGGAACAGTGCAGGGTTACTCTGAGCCATGGACAACAGCATTGCAAGCTCACTACATTGAAGGACAAAACAAAAACAGAAATGTGCAAATATAGATATTTAACCATTTCATTTTTAGTTCAAACCACATTAGTTATTTACATACTATTAGAGCATTTATTAATAATTACTTTTCATTTTAATTGTTTTTGTTCTTTTTTTATTATTTTTATCATATTTTTAGCAATTTTTTGTAATCATGCAACATTTCTATTTTGAAGTTAAATAACTAATATTTATATTTTATTTGAGCTTTATTTCAATTAGAACTTTTTTAACAGTTTTAGTTAACAATGACAAGCCAATCTTAAGGCCTGTCCAATACTTTTTGTAAACAGCAATCCAAAAATCCATTCCTATCTCAAAGTAGAAATTAGGGACTATGTAATGTTTTGTCAGTGGCTAGTACATTTATTAATTTAAGAGCTAGAGGAAATTGTAAACCAAGTATAACTTTTATTTTTTCCCCCCAATCTTTTTACACCATTAATACATTTTATAATATTTATTAAACTTTTATAAATATATACACTTTTATTAAAGAAATTTACTTTTATTCATCAAAGATGCAAACTGATCAAAAGTGACAATAAAGACTTGGTTACAAAAAAAATAAATTTCTGTTTAAAATAATTTCTGTTCTTCGGATCAAATAATCCTGGAAAATCAGCAATTTAGAATGATTTCTTAAGAATTATGTGACACTAAAGACTTAAGTAATGACTGCTGAAAATTAAAGGATTAGTTCACTTTAAAATGACCCCATGATTTATTCACCCTTAAGCAATCTTAGGTGTATATGATTTTCTTCTTTCTGATGTACACAATTGGAGTCATTTTAATAAATATCCTGATGCTTCCAAGCTTTATAATGACAGTGATGGGGTCTGTCGGGGTCAGCTTCCAGCAGACTGCCTTCCGTATTCAAATTACGAAGAAAAAACGCAACTGGCGCGACATGTCGTAAGCATTTTGAACTGCAAGAGGTGTTACACTGCCTGCATAAGTTTAATACAGAAGGCGGTCTGCCGGGAGCTAGATATTTTACTTTATAAAGTTTTAAATATGGACATTTTTCTTACAAAACCCTATCGATTTGCTTCAGAATGCCTTTATTAACCCCCAGAGCCGTGTGGATTGCATTTATGAAGGATGGATGAGACTTATAAGAGACTTCTGTCAAAAACATTTACAAATCTTTTTGACCCCTTTGAATGGTAGTGTACATAAGGATATACACTAAGGTGTTACCGTGGATCCATGGTGGGTTTGTTTACTGCTTTCAGCTCCTCTAGAGAGGCACACTGCTGCAGGAGCAGCTCTGTGGCTTGTTTTATCACCACACTTTCATCTTCCTCTGCCTCCTGTGTTGGGCAGGAAATCTGACTCAAGCTGCGGAAAGTGTTGGTGAAGTCCGCACCTAGGAGGAGAAAGAGGTTACGGCCCTACAATTATCTATATTTGACACTCTAAAATAACTGCGACACAATCTTCATACCTGTGTTATGCATGGTCTGCAAAAGTTCCGTGATGAGAATCTCATCCTCTGGTTCCTCTTTTCTAAGGAGACCCAGTTTCTTCCTCATATTGCTCAGATAGAAGCCATTGTAGAGCGGCAGGTACTCATCCAGGACCTGTTCGGCGCGGTCTGGTGGTAGGTCAGGCTCCAGGGCTTCAGCCAGCCGAGCTAAATTCCAGCGACAGATGGCTGGTTGGGCCTGGTAAGTATACCGGCCTGAATTATCGGAAGCGTTACAGATGAAATCTGGGTCAAAACTAAAGAGAAAAAACAAGGAAATTCAACGATTAATGCAAATAATAGCTGAACATTCTGAATAGCATTTAAATGTTGAAGCGAGACCTTACCGATCCATGAAGCCAAAAGGCCCATAGTCCAAAGTCAGGCCCAGGATGCTCATGTTATCAGTATTAAGGACTCCATGACAGAAACCCAGACACTGCCACTGAGCCACCAGCTTCGCTGTTCGTAAAGTCACCTAGTAATAAAATGCACATTCAAGTTAATACAGATTAAATATTTATATATTAAATATAAATAGACAATAAAAATATGTAATATAAAGCATTAGCATTATTAATTAAAAAGTAGTCTGAACAAGTGCATATATGTTACAATTATATCATGTCAAAGCTTGAACTATTAGAAAAGTATTAGAAAAATAAATACTTTACTAAAGATATAAAATAAAAACAAAATTAAATATTGCCCTAGCATTTTTCCTCAATAAATCACAATATACATTTAAATCCAAAAGAGTTTTATTGAAAAAATGTAACATTATTATTTATATTAGCTAACAAAATCATATTAGCTACACAGTGATAAAGTCTTCATGGATAAGAAGCTAAATCTGATGATGGTCGATTGGTAAAGTCACTCAGATAAATAAGGTCAGTGAGGATAATGAGATGATTATAGCCCAACAAACAACTGAAGGCCCATTAAAAATTTGGGAGGAAAACATGGTATTTTATAATGCGTTTCAATACTACAGACACAGCAGTGATTTGATTAAATGCAAAAAAGAAAATGTTCTCAGTCTACCTCTCTGAAGAAAGCGGTATTCCTCTCAATGCGGTCTGTGTGATTCTGATGGATCTCTGGGTAGAAATTCCCAATGACATAATCCAGCATCTGGGTTCTGATCTCATTGCGGCCGTAGCTGGGACCTTGCCGGCCAGTAAACTCATCAGCTCGTTTGAAGATCTCGAATGATCCAAACCTACATCAAGAATCAGGACAACTTCTTCACATCTAGGACAATTACTGCAAGACCTAAAAGACCTTTACAAGTTAAAATATTACAATGATAGACATAAAAACTGATGTATCGTAGAAGCACTGTTATTGGCCAGAGGAGAACTGGCCCCGTTGCTACTGCTGCATTTCAGCACAATGTGGATCTGTCTCTTATGTGATCAAGTTTGCATCGTAACTCTGGGTAACATTTTATTTTACAATGCCCTACTGTTACACAAGTTACATTTACTATGAATTACTATGAATTGTGCATAATAACATGCAACTAACTCTAAACCTAACCTAATCCAAACCCTTTAGTAAGTACGTGTAGTTAATTATTATTACTCAATACTTAAATGTATAAGTAAGGAAACCCTAAAATTAAGTGTAACGCAATTCTGTTACTGTTGAAATAAACTTGAATTAAAATAAGTGAAAAAATGAATTAAAAATAATTGGCAAAATAAAAGGACTAAAATTACAAAAACTAAATCTGATGTGTCTGACATAAATGCACATTCAAAATATTCATAAATACTATAATAGTATATAAATAACATTTACTTGAAAAAGCATTTAGGAATGAAATAACTAAGGTTTACCTAATAAAGCTGGGAGCAATGCGCAGGACCACAGAGCATCTTTCCATGCGTGGATTGCCATTGTAGAAGATATCCCTCATGACTCTGGAATCAGATGTCACTACTGATCCAGCTCTCGTGGTCGGCACTCCCAAGGCAAAAACCGCCTCGCTGCACAGAAACTCGCGTATGCTGGAGCGCAAAACCTTCCGTCCATCTGCCTGTCTAAAAAAACCCACAAAGGACAAAAATGTAAACCTTAACATACCTTGAGAACAAAACTTAAATGATGATTGGATGATGACACCTGTTTCCCACAGAGCTGCTTTGTAGCTGAATCAACATAATTTCATAACTGATTAATTTTTGCAGCACTGTTGTTGAACTGAATCAGCTGCTTTACATCACAATTTGAATTTGTCTCATATTTGATGAAGTTTGCATCATTGGCCATTATTTATTTTCTTGTTCATTAGTGTGAATCTGTATTGCATCCATTTATAATATTCTAGTCTCTCCCTATGTGAACTGAGCACTTTTATTTTTCATCTTCCAACGTCCCTGTTTGCACGATTTACCCTGAATGTCTTTTTTTTGCACTGCATGTCTTCTGTACCACTGCTCTGTGTTGTTTTGTGTAATTCCAAATATATTTCTAAAGTTTTAATGTAAGGCATTTATGTAAAGTATGTTCTCTCAATAGGTTAGCTATGTGTGGGTTTATATACAGACGTGTTCAAATTTGTCGGTAGCCTTCCACACAAAAAAACTAAGAATGCACAATTTTCTCTGAAATAACTTGAAACTGACAAAAGTAATTGGCATCCAACACTGTTTAGTCCATATTTAATAGAAATCAGACTTCGCTTTTGTTTTTTTTATTTAACATAATATTGTAAAAATAAAACAAATGAAAATGGCATGGACAAAAATGATGGGACCCCTAACCTAATATTTTGTTGCACAACCCCAAACGTTTTCTGTAGCTCTCAATGAGACTCCTGCACCTGTTAACAGGTAGTTTGGCCCAGTCTTCTTGAGCAAACTGCTACAGCTGTCTTAGGTTTGATGGCTGCCTTCTCCAGACTGCAAGTTTCAGCTCTTTCCAAAGATGTTTGATAGGATTCAGATCAGGACTCATAGAAGGCCACTTCATAATAGTCCAATGTTTTGTTCTTATCCATTCTTGGGTGATTTTAGCTGTGTGTTTTGGGTCATTGTCTTGTTGGAGGACCCATGAATTGCGATAGAGAGAGAGAGCTTTCTGACACTGGGCAGTACGTTTCGCTCCAGAATACCTTGATAGTCTTGAGATTTCATTGTGCCCTGCACAGATTCAAGACACCCAGTGCCAGAAGCAGCAAAGCAGCCACAAAACATAACCGAGCCTCCTCCATGTTTCACTGTAGGTATGGTGTTCTTTTCTTTGAAAGCTTGATTTTTTCGTCTGTGAACATAGAGCTGATGTGACTTGCAAAAAGCTCCGGTTTTGACTCATCGGTCCAAAGGACATTCTCCCAAAAGAATTGTGGCTTGTCAATATGCATTTTAGCAAATTCCAGTCTGGCTTTTTTATGTTTATCTTTCAAAAGTGGAGTCCTCCTGGGTCTTCTTCCATGGAGCCCATTTTTGCTCAAAAAGCGACGGATGGTGCGATCAGAAACTGACGTACCTTCAACTTGGAGTTCAGCTTGTATCTCTTTGGCAGTTATCCTGGGTTCTTTTTCTACAATTCGCACTATCATTCTGTTCAATCTGGGGTCAATTTTCCTCTTGCGGCCATGCCCGGGGAGGTTGGCTACAGTTCCATGGACCTTAAACTTCTTAATAATATTTGCAACTGTTGTCACAGGAACATCAAGCTGCTTGTAGATGGTCTTGTAGCCTTTACCATGCTTGTCTATTATTTTCTTTCTGAGCTCCTCAGACAACTCTCTCCTTTGGTTTCTCATGTCCATGTTCAGTGTGGTGCACATAATGATACCAAACAGCACTGTGACTACTTTTCTCAATTTGAAAAGGCTGAATGACTGATTACAAGATTGGAGACATGTGTGAGACTAATTAAATAAACTAATTAGCTTGAAATATCACTATATTCCAATTATTTATTATCTTTTTTAAAAGGTACCAACAAATGTGTCCAGGCCATTTTAGAATATTTTTGTAGAATAAGCAATAATTCATCTCTTTTCACAGCTTCTTTGCTGTATTCTTTGACATACCAAAGGCATTAAAGTATACATGATAAAATAGCTTTTAATTCACTTTTCAGGAGGAATGAAGCACTATTTTAATGAGCTGTAAGGGTACCAACAAATTTGAGCACGTCTGTAGGTTATACAGTTATATGTAGGTTTATACAGTCCCTGACAAAAGTCTTGTCGCTTGTGTACAAATTGAACTGAAGTGCCGCTGAAATATATTTCTTATCAAGATTTTTTACAAGAAATGGCTCATTTTAATCCCAACAGCTTTTGTAATAATGTTTCAGTGCAAAATGAAACTGTCAACAAAAATATTCTAATATTCACAGCTTGGTAAAGCCCATTGAATGAATTTTTGCAAAGACATAAGTGTTGTCGCCTTGTCATATGAGCTTCACCTACTTCGCCTACTGGGGCCCGAATGGATCCGAGATTCACCCAGAAAACAGTGAAGTTTGGTGGCGGAAAAATCATGGTCTTGGGTTACATCCAGTATGGGGGTGTGTGAGAGATCTGCAGGGTGGAAGGCAACTTCAATCATCTAAAATACCAAGAAATCTTATACCACTTATATTCCCAACCATAAAAGAGGCCAAATTCTGCAGCAGGATGGTGCTCCATCGCATTCTTCCATCTCCACATCAAAGTTCCTCAAGGCGAAGAAGATCAAGATGCTCCAGGATTGGCCACCCCAGTCACCAGACATGAACATCATTGAGCATATGTGGGGTAGGATGAAAGAGGAAGCATGGAAGACGAAACCAAATAATATTGATGAACTCTGGGAGGCATGCAAGACAGCTTTCTTTGCTATTCCTGATGACTTCAATAAATTGTATAAGTCCTTGCCAAACCGCATGGATGCAGTCCTTCAAGCTCATGGAAGTCATACAAGATATTAAATTTGGATCTCACAGCACCACTACTTAATTTGCTGACATATTTTTGTATTCAATTTCTGTATAGGGGACAAAACTTTTGTCTTGCCAAAATTTGACCTTTCTGTCTTGATTAAATGATAAATCTTTTTTCAGTGAAACTATTTTATTTCAGTGCATTAAACATCATTTGGGAGGGTTTTAGCTTTTCAAATGAGCTATTTCTAACACCAATTGATGAATTAAAAATCAGGTTAATAGCAGGTGTTTCTACAAAATAGATAAGCGACAAGACTTGTGTCAGGGACTGTACTATAGCAGGTTTTATGTTTCACATAGTTGTATGTAGATTTGTATATTCTAGATAAAATGTTGTTATATTCTAGTAGCAAACCAACCTAGAGTATGGTGTCAGTCCGGCACCCTTCACCTGGATCTCCCAGCGTCCAGTGGGATTCTCATGCAGTAATTCAGGGCTCTGATCCACTGGGGCTTTCACTTCTCCCAGATAACATGCAGCTCCATCACCAAGTTGTCCTGCGAACTGTCCAAACTGGTGTCCGCAGTAACAATGGGCAGCAGGCTCTGATCCTGGCATGACTTTAGACCCACTGAGATACTCTGAGCCCAGTGGATCCTTCAGAACCTCATCAGCATCAAGACCTAGAAGTGCCAGAGCTGGACCTGAAACTGCCACAAACTTTGGGTTCTTTAAAGGGCTGGGTTGTACTCTAGAGAAGCAGGCCCCCCGGACCTGTCGGACCCCTGGTTCGGTGGACGGGTCCAGTGGAAGTTGTTTAAGAGCAACATTGTCAAACTGCAGTCGTTCGAGGCAAGAGCGGCTCGTGCTTATGCCCATGTCGTCCATTCCCGCATATGACAGTGATCTAAGTAAAATAAAACCGGGGCATGAGACATAAAGCCGTCTTAAACGTGCTCCAGCAGAAGCCATTCACATCGTACTTATGTCTAATGAAGCTGGTTAGATAAGGAGAGTGACTGTCATACTTATATAACCTAACAGAACCATGTTGTTCTCAAATTCCCATGGAAATCCGGTCCGTCGTTGTTTATGCCCCCCTAGAAACAAACACATCGGAACGTAATATTCGAAAAGTCTTCGCTTATTGGAAATGTATCGAAACAAGCCTCTATTGACTTTTTTTTAATTATAAAGTGAATGGTTGTCATTGCTATATGACCATACATTTTTTAACGGAACAGTCACCATTTACTTTCTTTATAGAGTGAGTTTAGGAAAACACTGGAAGCAGGGAAATATATTATAAAGTTAACATGTTTGATATTAAATGTAAACTAACACATGTCTGGGTGAACAAAATTAAGGGCCTGATTATATTGAATTTTCAATGTGTAGTGTTGTAAGTCCAGAGATGAAAAAAATTATAATAAAAGTAAAAAAAAAGAACAAAAAGAAATGCCAGCGAATTCAAAACATTAGGAAACAGGACTCTTTTAAGAATACGCGAGAGACGTACCCCCGCACCTTTTTTTTCTCGAACAGATGTGTTCAAACTAACAAGACAAGATCGTCTATGCGCGACCTGACGCTTTATTCTTATATAAAAAAGAGGCAAATTGAACATTATGCAGCGATAAACACTCATGTAATGTATGCTTCATTAAGCCAAAACTGAACGGACTCGTAAACTTAACTTGTGACGTTCCAGGAGGAAGCCCCTTATATGGACAAAGGCATCCAGTCACAGATGTAGCTAAAAAAGCAGAAGTGATTTTTTTTCATAGAATCCTACAAATTACAAGTGGTTATTGTTCAGCAGTGTATTTTTAGCCAATTAAAAGCAAGCAATAAGAAAAAATTAAGTAAGGTCAAAAACAATATTACTATTAAACTACTATTAAAACTATTAAGTAAGGAAAAAAACTACTACACTTACCATTTATGTTCCCTCACTTCTAAAATAACGGCTACACCCCTGCAATAACCAGAAAGTTATCTAATGCAGGTTCAGTGAAAACGTATTAAAAAGCCTTTGCTGTCTCAGAATAACATCAAAAGCAGAAGTTTTTGGCAGAATAAGGGAAGTTTGTTTCACAGTAGCTCAGAGATTCTCCTGAGAGCGGTCTTTGAAGATCTGGTGAGAAATACAATAATAAATGCATCTCTACCACAGTGAAGCATGAAGGAAGAGGTGCCTTTTCAGCCACGGATACTATTGAGCTTCACTGTGAAAAGTTCATTAATGCTTTGGAGTACAGGAGAACAATTATCACACTGCAAAGAATATATATATATATATATATATATATATATATATATATATATATATATATATATATATATATATATATATATAATTGGAGAGATGAAAAGGCAAACATAACATGTTGGAAAATGTATTTAAGATTTTACGATATATATTTTAGTTCGATAGGAGCATTAGCTATTTGGCTTGTTAAAAATGAAAATAAGAGACGGACAAAAGAAGAGGGACCATTTATTCCCCCTTTCCACATTGTTAACAACACTTAAGAGAAAAAACAAACAAACAATTGTAGCAGTATAGCTTAAGGACGTACAAAGATATGCATTAAATATAATTACTTCATGTAATTTCTCACCTAACAAGTGCAGCAGATCTAGATGATCAAAAATAGCACTGTATGTAGTTAACAGGAAGACATGAGTTTTAGTTTTCATGAAGACCGCAGCATTGAGAAAACCCTTACAGTAGGAGAACAAGCCTACTGGGTCACTTAAAAAAAAAAAAAAAAAGAAATCAATCTGTTAGTCGACTGTTTTAATTGTGCCACCACTTTTCAACATTATCTTTGAAAAAGTAAATTCAGGGACTGTTGCTCTAGATTCTCATTAAACACCAGGGCACTAACAAATATCCCCTAATATATGTTGTAAAAATATCTTAAACTCCAATTAAATAATCCCAACAAGCCATCTACACAAGAGATCATGCAGATACATCCATATAGTCATCTTCTCCAGCATAAATGCACTTGGCACACATGCAAAGTTTCAGTCTTAATTTGAGCCCCAATAAACACAATTTTCATTTAGCATCGATATGTTTAAAAGAACAAAGGAAGGCAGCTTTTTGGCATTAGCATTCCTTATCACACTCAGACACACAAGCGTTATGTGTTTTGATTGTGCCAATGACCTAACATGCCACATCTAAAATTGATTTACGGTCACCCTATAAAACACCATTGTAAAAAGCTACTCGGAAAAACAAAGCAGCAGTTCTAGTAGAATAAGGCTGCAAGCACACAAACAGCAGAAACACTCCTAACTTCCTTTTATCCATATAAAACATGATCCCAAATTGTGCACTGATGGCTCATGCTAGCGATGGCTTTTCTGTAGAAGATTTTTTTTTCATCAACATACCTTCTTTAACGGTTGTCTACACTTGAGTTAAGTAATTTTGATGATCTAACAATGAATAAATTCATTACAAGAATTCTTTACTTAAATTTCATTACAACTGTTAAGAGTATTGCCATACTATCAGCAATGAGATTTGACTTTAATGGCTGGTTTCACAGACAAGGCTTAAGCTAGTCCCAGACTAATGCATGTTTAAACTGTCTGAACTGAAACCAACTTGCATGGACATATTTTAAAATTTGTCTGTGCCGTAGATTTTTTTTCTCAAGATACACGCCAGTAATGTTTTTTAAGATACTTACATAATCCTGGTTTAATCTAAGCCTTGTCTGTGAAACCAGGCCTGCATATGTTTCCAATTTAGTGAATTTTTAACCTTTATGCAACTCAACTTCCTTCTATGAGCATGGTAGCAAAAAAACTGTAAATTGGGGGTAAACCGCTGTTAATTTCTTCCAAAAAAAAAAAAAGAATCAAGCACATTTTTTATATTATGTAAACACAAAATGTATCTTGTCCTGTTAATTGCATAATTTACTGATTTCTATAAATGCCAAGCTTTCTTTATTATGTTTTGTTACCAATTATAAAACTGTGTGAGTGAAACAGAGGACCCCAGATTTAATAGTACCCATTTATTATGACCATATGGAGAGAGAGCAAAACACCCTGACCAGTCTCTTTTCCCTTTAGCCCTTTCCAGGTCATGTAGTAGGAGGCACTTGATATCTAGCACAGGCAAGGTTTATACTGAGCTTATCAGGTCTTTTGAAAAACCAAGCAACCCCACAGAGTGAACGAGACTGGGTGTGACTTGAAACAATCAAACACTGTGTGCAGTAGTTTTAGTTTCACTCATTTCCAGCCATTTTTTCAGCAAAATACAAATTCAACCACTGAAGCCAAAAATACTTTGGTCATAATCTATTTCCTAATGTGCATTACATGTATTTATCGTCAGAATTCATACTTTGAATAAAATCTGATCTATACTTTTCATAATAAATGGTCCAGTCGCACTTTTAGTGCAATTTCAGGTTTTAAAAATTAGTTCTGGGATACTGTTCAATTAAATCACCTACATAAAAAGGTGGCTTCACTACTCATACTGCATGATTCAGATTCAAATGCTGACTTACAGGGAATAACAATACTGGACGCCTGGGAAACAATTTTACCATTTGCAGGAGCCAACCAAAAGAAAAAAACCCTGCAAAATAAAATTTAATTCAGTTCAAGTTGGATGAAAACATGGGGAATCCTGCTACAGCTAATTTTCTAGTGGGTCATCCAATGAGGAAAAAGGAAAGAAAGCATGGTCCGATTTCTTTGGCAGTACAGCTCTGTATCCACAGGTACACAGAGGATTGAGGAGGTGACAGAGTTAGTCAAAGGCATCCACCCACATTGCTCATTTCGAATGGGATGGAGACGATGTTTGCCTCTAATCTTCCTCCTAATCTATCCAACCACCATCCTGTAGTTAAGGCTACTGGTGTTCAGTGTGACATCCGATCTCACTGCTGAAAAGTCTGTGCCGATAAGAGAAGGCTCAAACGGAAGGTGTTCGTATATTTTCAAGCAGCGACTGGACAGTCGGTAAGGAGAGTAACGCCCTCCCCACACCCTTGCTGGCACGGAAGCAGGCATAACCCAGAAGCCCCCACATGGCTCCCTTCAACACGTTGCGTACTACCCAGCCAAAACGAGATGGTGGAGCCACGCTAAGAGAAAAAACAAAAACAACAATATTTTTGTCAAGACAGATCTTGTACTTTTAATACTAAAGTACATACAGCTGTTTTAATACGCACCTCATGATCTCATGGATATTAAGCTCTTTATCCCAGTTCCTCTCAATACCAGGCACATGACCCATCCCAACCACTCCAACCACCACAGCAGGCACTTCTAAAAAAACAAAAAGTGAATGAACAAGAGGTTTCATGCAGCTCCAACAGAAATGTTACCTTCTCCCATTCCCACCCGCAACATTCATATTTTCCCGCTCGCAAAAGCACATTGATTTTTTTTAAATAGTACATTCATGAAATTTCCATGAAATAGTTACATGTTGTAACAAA
Source organism: Gobiocypris rarus (assembly GCA_023029165.1). Lineage (NCBI taxonomy): Eukaryota > Metazoa > Chordata > Actinopteri > Cypriniformes > Gobionidae > Gobiocypris > Gobiocypris rarus. Next base: position 13,053,587 of record CM040918.1, on the reverse strand, counting down.
TCGCCTAGCAACAAACTAGATGCTCACGATAATTTATTTATTATTAAAGCATCAACATTCACAAACCAATTAATTGTATTAATCTCTCATGATGTCTTTTGTGGGCGTGCAGTACTAAACAAAAATTGATTCTAAATTAGGTTGCGTTCACACTTGTAGTTCGGTTCGTTTGGTCCATACCAAAAAACAAAACATATAGTCCTGGTCCGCTTGGCGTTCAAACTGGCATTTTTTAACAGCGAACCTAAAGTTACTGAACCAAAGGAATAGGGATACGGTCACAACCTAATTGGTCGACATATGGTTTTATTTTTACAAGCTGAGAACTCACAAAGAGCTCATAAAATGTTCAAAACATTCAAAACAGCACCAGGATTTCCTCCGTTGTATGCAGAAACTAAAATCTGCTGCGAAGAGACGGCAGTTCCTTCGTCTGTACCGACTAACGGGCAACACAGGTCCTTTGATGAGAAGAACCAGGTACACCGATCTTTCCGCATCATCAAATCAGCTGAGTTCTAGCGTCGCATCTTGTGACATTAAATCCTGCTTTTGGTTCGTTTACATGTCTTTGGTCTGTGTTGCATTCATATATCAATTGAACCGCACCAGAGTTCGTTTGGAAGCGGACAAAACAAGCGGACCGAGACCTCTAAAAAGCTGGGTCTCGGCCCGCTTGTTTGGTGCGCACCAGGGTTCGGATGGCAGCGTTCACATATTTTCAAATGAACTGCACTAACCAAGCAATCGCACCAGGGTTCGCAGGCAGTGTGCATGCTCTAACTTGTTAACATGGGAGCCGAAATAAAAACGGACACGCCACGCAGCTGAGACACTCACACCAACCTTGCAGTGTGTAGCCGGCCTAAGAAGCAGCAGCAGGCAGCGGAAGTCTTGCCCAATGCCCAGCTTTACACACGCTCTGCCTATGCTTACACCTTTAAATTATTTTTTATTTCATTTTAGTTGTTCTTGTTTCTTTTGTGCATTAAATGAATAACAGTTTAACTAGTCCACCCAAAATATCAATAATTTACTCCCCTCATGTCGTTCTAACCCTGTATGACTTCCCTTTCTTCTGAATAAACGTAGGTAGCTAAAAAGTTCATTTCCATCAACTTATTTAGTACGACAGCAAGGAAGACAATTGGAACTGAAAACATTTTTGTTTTGGGTGGACTATACCTTTTACAACAACACTGATCACTGGGCATATCTGAATATGATTTTTATTTAACTTCAAGGAAGAGCACTGGAAAAGACTGCAGCATTAGATGAGAGCACAGTACTCACTTTCAGCATTAGGAGGCGCCTCCACACAGCGCGCTGCCTGTCTAAGTGTGTGTGTGAGGTAGATGTCTCGTTCTGCAACAATAGTGCGGTGGAGGGCTGGAAACTCGCCGATCATCTCTGACATGGTCTGTTCCAAGAGATCCTTTTGTTTGCACTTCTCTACATCTTCCTTGCTGATAAAGAGGAAAAACACATACCAAAAATGTGTTCATGTGAATCTAAAAAAAAAACAAGAGCATATCCAGGCCATACCTCCCCCCAAAAAAATTATTTAAAAAAATGATGTTTTGCTTAAATTTAGCTAAAGCCTATATTTAGGACCATGATAAGATTATTAAGCTCAGTGGAGATTCATGCTTAAGAAAAAGATATTTAACAAATTTTTTTAAGATCAAATAGAATTTGCTGTAATTAATTTTAATTACTTCGTTTTTATATATAATTTGCTAAATATTGAATTAATCAATTTAAAATCACAAATAGTTATATGCACATTTTTTGTTGAGAAACACGTAGTATAATAAATAGTATTAGTAAAACAATAGTAAAATGTTTTCATTATAAATGTATTAATTATTCGCCTTACTGTGGCAGATGAAATCATTGAATTGGACAGATACTATAAAAGGAACTGCAGAACTTTTATACATATATTAACTTATTGTTTGTTTTATTACATATCATTGAACATCCAGTCCACAGCAAAACTGGTCTATGTACATATCCAGACTGGAACCTTTGAACCATTTGTGACACCATATGAAGTCTTACATTTAAATAGACATAAAGGAGTGATCGCTGTGCATATAAAGACAAAGTGCTGTTGACTTGTACCTGATGGGATCAGAGAGGAAGCACAGGCCCCAGGCCAGACGAGCCTTCTGCCACAGGCTGAGAGCAGCTATTGCACGCTTAAAGGTTACTGGAATGGGCCGATCCCCAAGGTGAAATTTACAGAAGGGCACTTTTCCTGCCTGAATTTGGTAAAACAGAAGGGAATGCATATTTGATTTATTCAGATCAGTCTTTGCCATCCACAGGTTTCAGGTTTCGTGAGTGCGTGCATTTATTGTTCTTCAATAATTGGTGACATCTGCTAGAAGTCAGGAACGAGTGCATGAGTTACAGTGCATGTCAGAACCATGAGGACTGTGTAAGTGAGGGAGAGCATGTGTATTCACACTGACCTCCTTAAAGGCTTCTCTAAACTCTCCTCCAGGGGCCATGCCCAGCTGTTCTGTAATGTGAGCTGAGACTTTGAGCAGCAGTATCTGCATGAGGCCAGACATCACTCCGTTCTGACTCAAGAAATGAGAAAAAAGGATGTAGCATGTTGTTAAATGTGTTTGGCAGTATAATAACTATGTCAGCACAGTCGTCTGTTTCATTGCTGACCTGTTTAATAGCCTGCTGGACCTTCTCCATGTTAATGTCTTTAGCCTCTTTTAGCAGCGTTTTCTCATCCATTTTAAGCATGGATACTCTGTACTGGCACAGCTCCACCACCACAACATCAGGCTGGACCGCTCGGATTGTCTAAAGCAAAGAGCATCAAATCAAAACAGCATTTAGTCTATGAGTAGCTAATTCTAAGATGTTTTACACTCAAACTTTGGTTGTCAAACAATGTTTACATTGGCAACATCCTTCTTGCTGCTGTCGCTGAAGTGGGCGGTGCCAACCAGGTACACAATACTGCCATCCGGTGTGGCGAGACGCGTCACGGTGTCTGGCAGATCAGGCTCTGCCTGCCGGCGCTGGGTACGAACCTGCCACAACACTTCCACTGCCTCAGAGTCTGCTAAAAAGACAAAAACAGTTTAATTATCGTAAGAGGTGGAGCAAGAACACTACATATACATACGTATATGACCCGTGCTGACAAAAGAAGTCACAATGCCACGGGATAATTTTGAGCTACAGGCAAAACAAGTGAAAAACGTCAATTTTGTGGTGCACCCAATAATGAGTTTAATAAGCCCTTGTCTAACAATCCCAGTGCTCGAAATAGCAATTAAACACCTAAAAGTATCTTTATTTGTAGTTTCTGGGAGGAGGAGTACCTTTCCTTTGCCATTGAAAAACAATCCCACTCGTGCTGACCGTGTGCACAAAGACACCTCTCACAGCGCGCAATCCAGATATACATACATACACAAAATGACAGTTCTTTAAAATATCTGTCTTGGGGAGTATTCATGCAAACTTTATCGGTTATGTCGGAAATGAACGTTTGGTTAACTGTTGTGTAAAAACACCTGATGTGTAACATTATATTAGATCCATGCGGTACTGTAGGTCTTAATTTATAGGCTGCCTGTTTCATTAATGTTAATCAAACAATTGTGGTATCATGGAAAAAAAAAGTTATATATATAAAATATACATTTTTCCTATAGATATTTAGCTTTGACTTGATGTGTGCCAATTTGGGTGTTATTACTTCAGAAATCTTTAACTATTTTATCCTCAAAATGAACTTTGCTGACTCTATCGACTTCAAACAGATGTAGCCCATTAATTTTTTTGTCCGATTCAAACAAAACCACATTATTTTGAAGGTAAAAAAAAAAAAAAAAAGACTCATTGCAAAATGCTCATTGCAACTCATTTTGCTGGCACGGGTCACATTCATACATACATACATACAATACAATAAAATGTATGGCCACAATAGAGGAGCAGCTAAAATCTATTTAGAGACCTAGTGCCAGCACAGAGAATCAAAAACAGAAATGGAAAAGATTTGTAAAGAAAACTATGTAAATATTCTTCTCTCCATGAGCTCATAATCAAAAGAAAACAGCAATGGAAATCAGTTGTGTTTTTCAAGCAGTGCTGGAGCAAAAACATAGAAAAGATGAGCTTATTGTTTATATGTAGTTTGAGCCTTTTTGTTGGTTGTGACATTTGGAAAAAGATGAAATGTTGATAATCTGCTGAATTTCTAACTTTGCTGTACTAAACTAAGGTTAACACTAGTTAGTGCACTACACTGGACCAATGTTTTTATCATTAACAAAAACCCTACAAAAACATAAATGGGAAAACTGAAACGAAAATAAATTACTCCAAAACGAAGTAAAATAAAAATGGCCACAAATAAACTTTTGTTTTTGATACACGGTATATTATAGAACTTGAAACCTTAACAACCCTCCTGTATTAAAATGAAAGTGCTACTAGACAGTAATAACAGTAGACTGTGCTGAGAAATTTAACATGATTACTTACTTTTAAATTAACCCAGGTAATGCATTTACATTAGCACCACTAAAATAGTACACCTAAGAATTAAATAAACAGAAAAAAAACTAGGAACTACTAAAAAAGATAAATACATTTAAAACTCTAATAACCCTGCTTTGAACAATGAGAAGTTTGAAATCATATAGTATAACATTCGTTTTGAGAATTTTACACAGCACCATTTCTTACAAAACCATAAAAAAGTAACCTGGGATTCAGATCTACTACTTCATAAACTTTAAATCAGATATCACTCACAAAGTCCAAGATGAAATGACGATTGTGCGTCATCTTCTGCTGCGCCAACTGAGTCTTCCTACAAACATAACCAATGTATTATTATAATCCATACAATTCATTGTATGAACATGCTGAAAATGTACACAAAACAAGTGCGAACAAGCTGGGCATTCACTTCTAGGAACTAAGAACTTTGCGGTTTTATTTTCGAGGTTGATCAAAGAATATTTTAAGCTGTTTTGAAGCTTCAGTAAAAAAAAAAAATTAAATTCTCCATTGTGGGAAATGCCCAGCTAAATAAACAAAAGACCATTATCCAACACTCTCAGTACCCACAAGAAGGCAATAAAGAGACCATGTACATTAAATCAGAATGAAAGTCAACAAAGCACAGGAAACGGAATGATTGTCATGAATTTTACGATGGCATTTTTCCCCCTTCCTTTCACAAACCACATATGTTGTTTCTATTTAGCAAACTGAATCAAACCCTCTTTAATTATTACAGATAAACATCTGTCACCATTCAAATCAATCATATAAATATATCTAGTAAAAATAAGACACAACAATACATCCATTCCACCAAAGTCTTACATCTGAGTTGTTCTCCTGCTCCATTTTCCGCAGTTCAGTAAACCTTCAACCTGGAATGAAAATACCATGAGTCAAATGCACACTCCACAAAATGGCAATTAACCAATCAACAGAGTTAAACACTCTTAGAAGACTGTGTACTGATCTGGCCTGTTGAAAATAAATGTCTCAATACTAAATCAGACAGTGTTTAATTAAAGGATTTGAAAGTTTTGTGACTTGTGTAGTTGGCTAGTCTGGGTAAAGTGAGTCATCGGGTTTGATTATCAGCCTGCCATCTTGCCTTGTGTAACTAGACCACGTATACTTTTCAAACTTCTGATTCCAACACACCAGTATTACTTGGTGTTTTGCTGAGGGTTTAGATATGATAAACATCTCTTTGAAGGTGCAGAACAAAGCGTTTTTATGTAGACCATGTAACAGATGTAAGCCTACAGAAGTCAGATATTAAAGGTGGCAACCTGCTGTTATCAGACCACCTAGGTTTGCACATCAAACTCAATTTAGACAGTTTACTGACTTCAAAACGGGATTGTAAACGGTTACAATTTTAACTCAGATTTCAAACTGACAGTTCTGACAGAAGGCAAAACTAAAACGCAAAATCTGATGGACTAGCAGTAATCTCAGCCACCACTACGAAAAAGGAATGAAAATAACAATAAATCTTACATTTGACTTGGTTGACAGCTTGTTCACTCTTCCCACGAGAGTAACGAATCGGACCGGATCCAACTGTCAGTTGGAGAGAGGGATGATTCTTGACAAGGTAAGCTCGGCTACAAGCTAACTGCGCACACATACACGCAGCTGTTAGCTGATGCTATGCTAATATAAACTAAGCCCCTTTAAAAACTTCACAGAACTGACCGAGAATAAGTTATTCAGTTCGTTCGCTGTTACGATTAAAATATTGCATTTTATTGAGAGATTTAAAGAATACTTAAACGACCGCCTTGACTGTTGTTTGGTTGCTAGCCTCGGCAAAAATGAAATGATTAAAGTTAGAGCTACAGTCAGCTGCTTGCATGAAGTGAATAGCGCCGCCCATTATTGCGATGCTTTCTGGGTAATGTAGTATAAACGAGGACAAAGAAGATTGTTTGGGAAAAGGTCGTGCACATTTAATTAGAACTAGAGTTAAAGAGTTAGTTTACCCAAAAATACGTACATTAATTACTTCCAAACCCATAAGACCTTCGTTCATTCTTGGAATTGCATATTGCAAAATTATAATTGAACACATTTAAAGCTAAAATAATATAGGCCTACTGGCTTTTCCCAGCTTTGTAATGGCATTGAGTTTTTGAAGCTCCAAAAAGCGCATCCATCCATCTTAAAAGTATCTATACAGCTCCAGTTAATAAATGCTTTCTGGAGTGAAGCGATGGGTTTTTTCATAAACCCATTACTTCACTTCAGAATGATAGCCTACACACTGAGCTAACTCCTCAACTTCAGAATGCATTTCTAATGCAGGGTAAACTCAAAAACAAAGGAGCACTGGATCCAACTGCAGTTATTTTATTAAACAAAATAAAACAAAACAAACACTGGAACTAGAAAACCAGGGGTTTAAATACTAGAGGGGTAACAGGCAAACAAGATACAGCTGGGAATGATCAGAACTAATCAACTAAAAACTACAAAAGACTACAAAAATGGCACACAGTATAGGAAACGAGATCAAATGTAAACTAAAAGTCAAATAAAAAATACACACGAAGCACAAGACCAGGGAATACGTAACAAAGCCCCCCCTTAAGAAGCGGATTCCAGTCGCTCTTAAAAATGAAAAGCAGGAAACAAGAGTCCAGGAGGGTGTTGGAGCAAAGCCGGCTCAGGGAGGGTCAGAAGAGTGTGGTGGTACTGGAGACTGAGGAGGATCAGAGAGCAAGGGCGGTGCCGGCAGAGCAGGGGTCCAGGGTGAAGACTGCAGAACAGGGGCCAGGCGGAGCAGGTGACCACTGCAGTGGAGCAGGCGAGGCTAGAGACCACCATGGTGGAGCAGACTGAACCGGTGACCACCACGGCACATCAGGCGGAACTGACATGCTGGCAACGGCAGAACTAAAAAAGAGAATACAGAAAGGTTAGAAACGGCCTCTGTGGCCGTAACAGGAAGCACAGGGGGTTCAGAGAAGGCCTCCTTGGCCAATACAGGACAGGTTCAGAGTTCAAGGGCAGCTTCCTTGGCTGTGAGTTTAGGGACGACCACCGGTCGTTAGGGACGGTCATGTAAGGGCATCGAGGTGATCTGTAGCACCCTCGGGAGGAGCTGTACCAGTGTGTGTGGCCCAAACACACAAGATGGCTGTAACCATCACAGACAATGCAGACGACACTGGCAGTAACTCTGGGACAAGCTTACTTGGATACGTTGAGACCACCGGACTTGGCACCTGGGATCCGTGGTGGGACAGGCTTCATTGCCACAAGAGTTTGAGGCCCATAAAAAGTATTTAGGGGAAGGGTCCTCTTCTACCTCCCCCACAGTGTATGAAGAACCACTTATTTGAAGGGCATAGTCCAGGAATTCCACCAGCAACCCGAGGACCGTCATGGACAAGTATGGTTTGGTAGTGGTTATTGAGTCCGTGGCAGTTAAAGTTAATGAGGGCAAAGTCTGGAAAGTCTTTGAGGTAGTCGATGTCCAAAATATCTTTGGTGTGGTCTTCGAGGGAATGTGTTTCTTGGCAAAACTGGATTAGGGTGACTGCCACTGTCATCTGCATTGTCAGTCATCTTGAATGTTTGGGCCGCACACCCTGCTACAGGTCCTATAAGAGGCAACGGCAATCCCTATAGCTCTTCCTGAGGCTGCGGCGGCGACTGCTACAGCTCCTCCCAAGTCTTAACATCAACATTATATCCCCAGCTTCCTTGCTTCCCTCTGGGTGTTTGAGAATACCTCTTGAAATTGCGACAAAAATGAAGATGATGATGAACGAAGGCCGGTAACTCTAAACCGCTGTGGCCAGGTCGAATGTTCGACCTGTGAGAGCAGAGATCAAATGCTATCTTGGCATGCTTAAAATGAAAATTATCTCATAATTTACTCATCCTCATGCCATACCAGGTGTATATGACTTTCTTCTTTCAGCCAAACAGAACCGGAGTTATGTTACAAAATATCCAGGCTCTTCCAAGCTTAATAATGGGAATGAATGGTAACTTGGATTTTGAAGCCCAAAAAAGCACACCCATCCATCATAAAAGTAATCATACGGCTCCAGGGGGTTAATGAAGGCCTTCTAAAGCAAAGGGATGCATTTTTGTAAGAAAAATATCCATATTTATAACTTTTTAATCATTAGCTTCCATTTACAGCGGTACGCAAGTGGAGTTCCAGCTGAAGAGTGAACTCTGACCCAATGCATGATGAAGGATATAGGAGTATAGCTCTCGTGGTTCAAACAAATAGAGCTGGGCAACAAAGTAAAGTATATTTTTCTTACGAAAATGCCTCGTTTTGCTTCAGAAGGCCTTTTATTAACAACTTCGATCCATATGGATTACTTTTATGATGGGTGGATGCTTCAAAATCCAAGTTACCATTCACTCCATTATAAAGCTTGGATTTTTTAATATAACTCCAATTGTGTTTGGCTGAAAGAAAGAAGTCATATACACCTAGAATGGCTTGAGGGTGAGTAAATTATGGGATAATTTAAATTTTGGGTGAACTTACCCTTTAAAGCCAAAGGGAAGCGATGCAAATGGACTGAGGCTAGTTGTAGCTGAAGGTCAAGATGTGCTGGGCAGCTCGGAGTAGGCTATGGCGGTCACTGAAGTGTTTGCAAGGACCTGACTAGCTCCTCTGTTAAAAAGGTGAGTTTGCACAGTTGTTGATGATGTAAAGAGAGCATGGTCGCTTGGGAGGATACTTCCGTTTGTTGTTTGAGAATCTCTGCTGGATCCATGTACAGTTTATTAGTTACAGAGATCAGAATTATACAAAAGAACTTGCAAATAATATCAGCAGAACGGTGAAGTGGCATGCCAATGGGAACACAGCGTAATGCACTATGAACGAGTCCAGGCACGAGAAATCAATTCAAGGGAAACCCTCAAGAGCAAACGTGAAATCAGTCATGGGTTGATACACTGGCAAACATTCCGAACAATCTAAATCAGGGGAAGAGGCAAATATCAAATCCAACAAGACAATCAAGGTCAAACACAGGTAAATCCAGTCCAAAGAATAATCCAAAGTGCTCAGTGCAAAGTTTTGTTTTGTCGTGCAAACATCTCTGAGCCAAGTGAGCTTACCGTTTATTAACCCACTGGAGTCGTATGCATTACTTTTACGATGGATGGATGTGCTTTTTGAAGCTTCAAAAACTTGGGCACTATTCAATGCCATTACAAACCTGGGATGAGTCAGGATATTATTTAATATAATTCGGCTGAAAGAAGAAAGTCATATACACCTAGGATGGCTTGAGGGTAAGTAAATTATTTTTGAATGAACTATTCCTTTAAGTGAGGTACGAAGAACGGACACCCGATGTCGGCAAGCCCTAACACAAAAATGATTCATAGCCATAGGGTGTTTCTGATTGGCTAAAAAGCATAGATCACTCCTCAAGAATCCTGTTAACGTTTTATGCAGTACTGTTACAAATACAGAGACCTGTGGGATTTCTCATGACACTGTTCAATGATTTCTGTGAGTTAGTAAGCATTTTATGAATTGTTTTTAAAAAATGCTAACAGCACTGTACAACATTGTGAACTTTATACACCTCTTTCTGAGGTTCATGTATAACAGAAATATCTCATCAGACATACAGAGAGACAGAGACTTAAAAGATAAAGACCTGTGCAAGACAGACTAGGTGAGTTTATGATTCAAATTCAAGTATTTCCCACCATGTAAATTATGTAACATGAGTTTATTTAACAATTGAACATGCAGTATACAACCATGAGGTAATCTATCATTTTTTTATTTTTAGCATAGATTCATTTATTTCTCTAAGCAGGTTATTTGGTTGAAATTCTGCAGTTCAATAAATATACATATATAAAACTTAAACATTTGTCATGACTTTGTGACACAAAAATAGACTAAACAAAAAACAAGCAAGGTGACATGGCCATTAACTTTTTTTATACATACATTGTCTAACCTCATTTGAACATATCGGCTAAAGGACTGAATGCCATTAAGATATTCAAGTTTGAGATTAGCACCCATAATACCATCAAATTATATTCAGATCTAAAAATTCAAGCCTGGAAAATCAGGTGTGTTTCCTTCCCCTCTGATGGTATGGTCATTCATGATCTGTGTTCCCTGTATCACATAAAAATATTGCACTTTGATCATGATATGTGCTAGAAAAACAGTGAGCTGCAGCTATCCCTAATATCAATCTCATGCCTTGTGGTTAGGTGCTCTTGGATTTTAACCCCCGGTTACACAGACCAGGTTTAAACTAGTCCCAGACTAAAATACATGTTTGAGCTGTTTTAACTGAAAGTAACTTGCACTGACACATATTAAAATAAGTCAATGCCATTGTTTTGTCTCAAGATGCACACCAATGTTTTTTTTTCTAAGACACATTTATAAAATCTACTTGTCCTAATTGAACTAAGGCCTAATCCTGGTTTAGTCTAAGCCCTGTCTGTGAAACCGGGCCCAATTGTTGTGAATTACTATGTGCTTCACTCGCAATCATAAAAGTGTGTTTTGGCAGGGCTTTTTTTAAACTTCACTACAAGGTGCATCAGTGAATATCAAAGGTTTTAACCAGGGTTTACAAAGGTGGTATGACACTTACACGAGTTGTGGTTCATTGTGATCTAGGTATCAAAAGCATGTTTTTTTAATCCTCTTTAACTTGAAAATGTCCAGCTGACGAAGCTGAAATCTTTTTGTCACAACTCTGTTCAAAAAAGCTGGTAGAAGGATCCATATTTCGTCGGGCAATCCGGAGTTGAATGTCTTTGAGCACTTTGCCCAGAGACCCAGAGTGATATAGTCTCATTGAATAAGGGCACCAGAGGTGTGTGGATGAACGCCATGTGAAATATCTCATATTATTAGATGTAAGAACTTTTTTTTTTCCTGTACAGCTTAGTATATACATTCGAAATGTGCATATTATTGCAACAATATGAAATGAGGTTGCATATTTTAGGAACACATGTATTGCGTTGGTTACCTCAAGAGATCTATATGAAACAGACAGTGATTGTGTATTCAGATAAACAACACACAACTACTGTATGTTGACACTGATGTTAAACAGGAACAAACTGTGTTTTGTGCAAAATTCTGATGCGCCTTTGCCTTCATTGGGAATGTCACAGGGAATTCATTAACCCATTTGGTGAGCACCAAAGTCATGGATAATTTTATTTTCCCTCAAACTACAAACACTTCCAAGTATGTGGATGTAAGCCTGGGGGATGATGTTTAAAGGTGCACTTTTTACACTCACATGAGATACATCAACCTTTTTTATCTGCATTATGGAGCGTTATGGTGGTTGACATATTAAGATCATATGACCAGTTCAATATTTCACTTCGGATTTATTACTTTTGCTTGCGAAATAAATTAATAATTTCAGACTGCGAATAGGCCATTTCTGCAGTGACACCAGTAACCAAAAACTCTTGTACCCATCCTGCAACCACTTTTATATCTGTCAGTTTAACATAAGCAAAAATAAGTGCACCTTTAAGAGTATAAAATTTGTCAAATACTGCCTGCCCCAATGTTCCATAATCTTCATCTCTGAAAATAATATGAGATTCACCCATAATAGCAAAACCACTAAAATAAACCCCCCCAAAAAACAGTGTGTTCCTTTGTGCTTCAGTTCATATTCTAGTTCTTTTGTGTGTGTGCAGGTGTGTATACATTTCTTTCAACACTCTCCAGCAGCAATCAACTCGCCTGGTCTGGCAAGTATGTCCCTTCTGTTTTGCTCCTCCTCGTCCTCTTCATACAAAGTGTGATGGATGCTCAGCAGCGGGTGTGAGTGGTTTCGAGTAAAAGGCCCGGACTGGCATTCAGGCTCTGGCCCCTGGTTGAGAGGATCGTTGACATTTGGGGAGTCTGGAGGAGGCACGCTGGTCGTTCCGCCATTCATATACGACGTTGTGGAGAGAGTGGCTGTGGAGAAGGCAGTGGTGGTGGACAGTGGAGGAGACTCTTTCTTTTCTATGGGGACAAGAAAGGTGATAATATAAAATGATACATGTATGTCTGATTCTAAAATGCTATACTACTTTATCTGAATAAATAATAACAAAAACATTTTAATTCCTACAAGAAGATTTAGGCATCACAACGTTAATGTGCATCGTAAAGTATAAAAATTGATAAATTCACTTTGCAATTTGCTTAAGATTTAACAGAACATTTAACCATGTTACTAAATTATTACTGTTTTTAAGTCATATTATATCTTAAAGGGTTCAAAAATGTAAATTATCCCATAATATCCATAAGAAAAATATCCATAACTTTATCAAATATAATGACTGGCTTCCGGAAACAGCCATACGCGAGTCTAGTTCCAGTGGAAGAGTGAAATCTGACTCGACGTATGACGTATTGACGAACGTGAAAGCACAGAGGATAGAGCTAAACAAAACACTGGTCACAAATTAGAACTCTAGAATGAAATTTTTTAAAGAGAAATGTCAGAGGAGCTTGAGTTTGTTGCCCAGCCCGATTTTTTTGAATCGTGAGAGGCGTCTACTCTCACCTAAGCTTACGCTTCTCCTACATCATGTGACAGAACTCGCAGATGGCCATTACCGGAAGCTAGTGATTACAGTTTTTTTTTTTTTTTTACAAAAAAGCTTTCAGACAAAAAGCTTTTTTCACAGGACAAAGAGCCAGGATATTTTTTTAATATAACTCTCATTGTGTTTGGCTGAAAGAGGAAAGTCATATAGGATGGCTTTAAGGGTGAGGGTAAATTATGGGATAATTTTCATTTTTGGATGAACTAACCCTTTAAGTGGGTGAGTTAGATGACAGCGAAAGTAATGTAAAAATAGGGAAAATGTAAAAGAAGTAAAACTAAGGCACTCTATTACATGCGTAATATTGCAGTCCAAACCTAAAAGGATTTTTGCTCTTCTGGTTCAATAGTCCCAAATCAATGGGTTTTCTGAATGCCTTAAATAATATTTTTCTAAGCTTTTACATGTCTTGGATAATGCATTTGCTCACGTGGCTAAATGGGACTCCAGAGGTTGTCAGGGACATTAAATATCATCACATAAATCTACCTACTAGTTTGCTTTTACTGCCTTGTTTATTATTGCGCTCTTGCAAACTATTCTGACTCAAGAAAAAAAAAAACGTTGTGACGTTGAAGTCATAACTTTGATAATTCTTCCAATTGTATTTAGCCTAGTTCATTTGTAAAGATTACCTTGATGTGTGCGTGTAAAGATTATAAACTTGTGTCTGTCACAAAGCTTTTTTGCTGCATTAATCCAAAAGCTAATGGAAAATTCCTATTGGCTTTTTGTCGAGGGAGCCAGGGTGACGCTATCATTTGAGATATGGTTCTGATACACTGCATCTCTAGAGACAATTCAAGCATACCAGTAAGAGAGGAGGAGACGTGGACAACAGTATGTGGACCCTCAATATACACATTACTGAGAGAGTGCTCAACAGCGGGGGGCTCAGGGTTGACTGTCTCTGCTTTCGCTTTCTGGATGGTTAGCATGTAGGGATGAACATCCAACGTGAGGTTAAGAGAGTGTTTCTTCTCTATATTATATGTTTCTGTAGCTGAAAAGTAAAATGAGAAACATGATCAGAGGACGATTTCGACCACATTAGCTATACTAACATAAAACAGGTTTTACTTTGGCATTACTTATGCTTGTAGGAGGATGTTGTGTGCTCTTGCTGTCCAGAAGTGGAGCCATAATGCTATCTGGTACATTCTTCCTTCGGACTGGTTTAGGTTTATCTGCCTTTATACTATTATCCAGTCTGGTTAGAGTCAAGGGTTCCTGTATAAAAACAAAGAAATATAAGGTACATTTCACTAATAGAAGGACCATACTATAAGTAAGCTATTCAGTCACTAAATATGAATAAGAACCTAAATCAAGTCTTACTTTAAAAGACTGTGGCAGAGGGTTAGATGAGGGGATCCACTTGATCTTCTTGCGGGGTCTTTTGATTACTGAGGGCTCTCCTCCTAGCTCTCCCACACCGATCACTGAGGGGTCCATATTGGGGTCAATAGTCTGGATACCAGAGTCTCTCATAGTCGGAGTGGCATCGTGGTTGGATTGAGCCAACGCTGCCAGCAGCTGCCGCACCACATTATCATACATGAGGTCACTCTCGTTTGTGATAAAGTCCAGCCTGTTGAGAGACTTAATGTGGTCTCTGTTCTCATTACAGAACATGGCCAGAATATTAATGTCACAAAACTGTGACTTCTGCCAGCGCCGACGTGTCTTAATGCCAACTTTGTGCAGCTTGTCGAAAACGAAATTGGACTTGCGTACTACAAACAAATGCAGCAAGTTCACAAGGATAATGAGGTTCATAGTACACAGCAAAGAGATGTCCACTGCGGCCATAATGCGCTGGAGCTGCACGGCTGGTAGCTTGCAGTTGACATTCAGTCGCAGTTCAGGGATGCTGCTAGTGTCCGGCGGCTCGCCAAGCGCGCAAGTGAACTCGTTCTGCCTCTGACGGGCATAATAAGTGCTCAGGTATGTTATGGGTAATGAGCTGAGGCAGACGATGGCTAGATGTCTCCCCAGGTACAGCTTAGCCAGAAAGTTACTCTGCCCTCTGCGCTCAAGATACTTTTCAAACAGGTTCTGCTCGGGGCTCTTCTCCTTCTCTGCATTCTCGATGATCTCCCGTCGCTCACGTTCCGTAATCCCCGGCCCCTTGGACTGGATCTGCTTTTCGATCTTAGGCGCTCTGCCCTCGGCTGCCCTGTGGTAGCAGTTGTCGATCTCTTGAAGGAGGAAGTTGAGCTCAGAGGTGAGGCGAGTGGAAGCCAGGAACTCCCATCCAAGGGCAGGTATGTACATGATGCCTGCGAAGGCCAGCAGAGCATAGGGCAGAAACTTGTGCTCAAACAGTGAGGGCCGAAGTTCGGGGTCGACACCAGGAACAGCATCCCGAAGCTCTGTCCAGCAGTAACCTCTGGCATACAGGGCCTGGTCTCGGGTGAAGTTGTGTGGGGTGTAGCAATATATAGATTCCTCTAAAAGAGAAGGAGTTAGAAAATCGTAAGTATCCCACTTCACAAAATAATCAGGATTTTTGCATAGCAATCAATAAGATACCACCAGTGTTAAGGCCTGTTCACATCAAGAATGATAACTATAACTACAAAGTTAAAATAATCGTTCTAATTCTAAGAGAATAGCGATGTCCACACAACGTCAGAGGGTTGGAATCAGTTACAAAGCTATTTTTTCCCAGTTGATGGATCAAAAAATACATTGACAGCTAAACAGAATTTTAGAGCTTAATCTTTTAAAGCGGCAGACGACATAACTTCGTAGGATTCAAATGAACAGAATGTTGCACACTAATCAAGAGTTACTATAGTTAACTAAAATTAAAAGTATTTAAAAATGTTTGTTAATTTAAATAAATCTGAAAAAATTTCCCCTGCCTGTAATCAATAATTTTATCCCTTAAAACTCATCTTTGCTCACCAAAATATCTGAATATATTTAATAATATTTAAAAGTTTTTTTCCTTCTTTATGCCTTAAAGGGTTAGTTCACCCAAAAAAGAATCTCTGTCATTAATTACTTACCCTCATGTCGTTCACTCATCTTCACTCACCTTCAGAACACAAATGAAGATATTTTTGATGAAATTCGAGATCTCTGACCCCTCAATAAACAGCAATTTAATTAACACTTTCAAGGCCCAGAAAGGCAGCAAAAACAGTCCATATGACTACAGTGGTTTAGCCTTAATTTTATGAAGCGACGAGAATACCTTTTGTGCGCAAAAACAAACAAAAATGTTCAACAATTTCGTTCTAGCCTGTGTCAGTCTCCTATGCAGTTTCCGTTGTAAACATTGCAGTAATTTCGATTTCTACGGCAGCCGATGCTGTTCATGTGAGCACAGGTGTGATGATGCAGGAGCTGCACTGTATTTACAACGTAAACTGTGTAGGAGACTGGCACAGGCTAGAATGAAATTGTTGAGTAAAGTCGTTATTTTGTGTGTTCTTGTGCACGAAAAGTATTCTCGTCGCATGGACTATTTTAAGGATGTTTTTACTACCTTTCTGGGCCGTGCTGTCTATTGAGGGGTCAGAAAGCTCTCGGATTTCATCAAAAAATATCTTAATTTGTGTTCTGAAGATGAACGAAGGTCTTACGGGTTTGGAACAACATGAGGGTGAGTAATTAATGACAGAGTTTTTATTTCATTTTTGGGTGAACTAATCCTTTAAAATAGCTTGAATGTAACTCCACACCATTATTTCATTTAGTATACACGGATCAATGAATATGCAAATTACCCCCGCCTCCACTCACTCACACAAGATCAGGGACCCACTCGGCTATCATATTGATCATATTAATAACGTAGCGCTAATTAATAACATTAGCCTTTGGCTTGACTACGTTATCAAACAGCTAATAATGTGTTGCTAATGTTACACAAACCATGTTCGCGTTCGCCATCTCAGTCTGCCTTCTAAAAATCAGCATTCTTAGAAACGCTTTGAACATCTTAGCACGTCAGTGAAGAAAGGCATAGTTTATCATAACATTGTAATATACATCATAAAAATAATTTACATTTAGCAATATAGCGGATGAATTATGTATTATATCAATAGTAAAATATACCGGAATGGCTTCGATTGAGACTCCCCTCCCAGCTTAGCAGCATAGTAATGATGATATGCTAAAGCCTGCCCGTCCATTTATGTGATTGGTTACAAGGTAGTTTGTGACGTCAGAAACACCAGCGATTTCAAACCGCGTTTTTGAGACTGTCTTTGGTTCACTGCAGTTTTAAGAAAAAAATACTTAACAGTGGTGTTGACTTATGAATTTGCACATGATTTGTCTGAAAGCATATTAAAAACACCACATAGATAAACCACTTTAAAAACTTGATGTTCACGACGGGGGGTTTTAAAGGGATAGTTCACCCAAAAATGAAAATGTGATGTTTATCTGCTTATCCCCAGTGCATCCAAGATGTAGGTGTCTTTGTTTCTTCAGTAGAACACAAATGAAGATTTTTAACTTCAACCGTTGCAGTCTGCTAGTCATAATGCATGTGAATGAGTAACAATTCTATGAGTACAAAAAAAACATGCTTAGACAACATGCACAAAAACCCTGCTGCTCGTGACGACACATTGATGTCTTAAGACACGAACCGATCGGTTTCTGTGAGAAACCGAACAGTATTTATGTTTTTTTTTTTTTTACCTCATATCCAGACGAATCTCATCTCGTGTCATTACTTCCGTCTGGTAAGGTCTAACTGGCGCGATCAGGAAGTAATGACACTAGATGAGATTCGTCTGGATATGAGGTAAAAAATAACAAATACTGTTCAGTTTCTCACAGAAACCGATCGGTTCGTGTCCTAAGACATCAATGTGTCGTCACGAGCAGCAGGGTTTTTGTGCATGTTGTCTAAGCATGTTTTTTTTTGTACTCTCATAGAATTGTTACTCATTCACATGCATTATGACTAGCAGACTGCAACGGTTGAAGTTAAAAATCTTCATTTGTGTTCTACTGAAGAAACAAAGACACCTACATCTTGGATGCACTGGGGGTAAGCAGATAAACATCACATTTTCATTTTTGGGCGAACTATCCCTTTAAGCTAAACAAAAATTAGAAATGTTGCTTTGGCCTTTACTGTTGGCATTACTGCAGGAGAAAATGTTTGTTATCAAGACTTTTTTATTTAATTAACTAAAATGTTATTTTCGTTAACTAAACTTGGCTGCCATTTTAGTATAAGTAAAAATGATTCAAATGAAGTACTATTATATGATGTAATACTGACTAAATTCATTTCAAAAGATAAAAACTGACAAAAAATCCTAACACTGTTAATCACAACTGACTGAAAATCTGGAAATTGGTGTATCCCGCTGGTATTTGTTTCTAGTAATGAGCTGTCATCAGGTTTTTATTAAGTGAAATGTGTTTACTGCATAGTGTAAGGCAGCACAGGCCAATCTAACGATGAATCAGTGATCAAAACAAATGCTACATTTGTCTGTGCCAGCTGGACAAAGATAGAGATAATTCTTTCACAGCTGCTGTAACTCCTATACACGCCTCCACCTTACACTGGGTCTCAGTAGATTACACTCCTGCACAGAATCAATAATGTAAGTTAAGTAAGATAATATGGTCATAAGCTAGTTTTATAAAGCAAGTATGTTATATTTAGTGTGTGGGAATATACTCTTTATGGTCACTAGCTCTACTTTTTCTTTCAGTGCTTTCAAGTTTCAAGATTCTATTTATCGTCCTTGCATTTTATCCTATAAACAGCCTCAATGAGGTTTTGACCTTCACGAATCCTCTTTCTTGATATAATAAGTGTTCCTATAAAAAATATTGTAATGTAGTAGCCCTCCAAAGATATGAAAAAGCAATTTATCTGCAGTCTCATAGGAGTTCCAATTACAACTTTTCTAAGCATAAATATGTATACTGTATATCTCCAACACATCATCTAAACTATACTGCATGTTTTTGCCCAGCAGGGTTCTCAATGTTCAGACACAGCCAGTTGGTGCTGCTATGCAGTAAGACTGACTCAGCGTTTAGAGTAAACCCCCTCCTACCACCACAACCCCTCTTTATCTCTCTCTCTCTCTCTCTCTCTCTCTCTCTCTCTCTCTTCCTACTTAAATCACCCCACAATCTCTCTAGAAACAATCTTTTAACCCCTCCTCTGCTGGATATTAGTGGACAACAGGAATATAGAAAGTCCCATAGAGCTGTTAATAATAGGTCAACTTTAAAAACTTGGCAGAAATATGGCACAACATTCAAGTTGTGTAAATGCAAAAATATTTCTGATTTAGAGTTTTATGCCATGTCACTAATTTTTCATATGTGTAAAGGGCGTTCACTCTAAGCATGTTTCCTTCCTCAAATTTTTAAGAAAATATTAGGATTTTGCATAAAAAATAATGGATGGAAACCCCAAGATGTGAATAAAAATCCATAAGTTCACACTCAAATTAGGGGTATAAACGTTATAATCGAAAAGAAAAGAAGCCCTATTAAGAATACACATTGCCCAAATAAATCCCTATAAATAAACCTGAAAGTCGTATGATAGCTTACTAACACCAGTTTCGCTGCTCATATGCATAAAGTTAAGCTCTGCTGTTACTCATTCCCAAACGTGAGGTGTGTAGCACCAGTAGCCTATTGTGTAGCCTGACGTGCACCTCTCCAAAACAATTATGTACATTTTTGTTACAAAATGTAACGATCTGTCAATTCTACACAGACTGCCAGCGCTGTGACTGGTCTGCTAGAACCCCTCCCTCGGGTCAAAAAGAAAAACTATGACAGCATTTCCTCACATGTATTTCAGCTACAACAAAAGTCACTGGCTGCATTTGAAAACCTAGGCTGCTGACTTCTTGCCTCGCAGCCTTATCAGGCAATGACCTGTAAGGCAGAGTAAGCAAACTAAGCTCACGAAACTTCGGAGGCAGCCTAACAGTTTAATGATCTACAGCAAAATAAAGCAAGCTTTGGTGAGGACTTAACAAAATGATTAATTACTACAGTAGTCATTTCTCGCTAGAAATGACATCAGAAGTGTATCTAAATGTTGATCAAAAACCTATTTACACACAACTGACCAGCAACCACAACTTTCAGACGCCATCTTTCTTTTTCTAGCTCAACTGTCGCCGAATGGAACGCATAGGATTGTGGAATATCAAAGGCAGCGAAGGATACATCTATGCTGCCTTCAAACATCGATCAGATGAAGGTATCTCAGGAGCTAACACTGGATTCGGACGTGCCTTGAGGCCTTCCTACCTTGAAATGTGTCCTACAAAGGCCGTATTTTACTATTTGCTGCTACTTCTCCAACAAAGTACAAAAGTTGCTGCTTCTTCAGCTTTTTGCCGTGATCCTGTGAGTTACACTATTAACATGCTCATGGACACTGCCAACTAGCGGTCTGCAAGTGTATTGCACATCGATGCAGAAGTATAAATGAACGGGCAGCCTATGCCGTAGGTCCGACATAGAGGTATAAATGAACCTTTATTGAAAACCAATGGCTTTCAGAACTTTTTGTCGCTGCATATTGTAAGGTGTTCATCAGGTACATTTGTCCAAATAATGCGTAACACCACTAACCTGCAAAGTTCCGTGTGAAAACTAATGTGACCAGCAGAATAGGGATGATGACAGTTCCTATGGTGACGACCCGGTCAAAGGGCAACTCTAGTTTGAGTTGCACCATGAGACCGGCGAGTACCCCGCCTTTCTCATCCTGTGAGGAACCTGGCAGGATCAACTCCTTCAGCTTCTCACCCGCAAGCAGAGCCGTGGCCATGTCCAAGTTCTGCTCGAAGATGTTCTGCATTCGGTCCCAGCAGCCTGCTCTCCACTAACCTCACAACACTCCTGATGGGAATTCAAGCTCCTCCTCCTCCTCCTAACCCGTCAGCCAATGGATTGGCTGAGGGCTTTTCCCTGGAACAATATAATGAGTTATATGTAAGAGGTGTTGACTTGAAGGATGAAAGTGGATCTTCTAAGAGTTACAAAGGAAGCTTAGTGATCAGCCTGAGTTGATGGGTTATTGATGACTGATCTTGTTAGAGGTAGATTGAAGAGATTAGCTGATTTGTTGTTGTCGCTTATATTGACAGCTTTTGTCATCCTATTTATTCCATTCTGCAAAAACCTGTAAATGAACAAGAGAGCTCATTCAGAAGCAGAGTTAACATATACAGATTAAAGGGATAGTTCACCCAAAAAGGAAAATTGTCATCATTTACTCACCCTCATGTTGTTCCAAACCAGTATGATATTTTAAAGAATGCTGGTAACCAGACAGTTGAAGGTAGACACTGACTCCCATTGTATTTTTTTTCCTACTATTGAAGTCAATGGCAAACGTACAGGTTTGGAACAACATGAGGGTTCTGGGGTGAACTATCCCTTTAACAAGAAAAAACAAAGCTCCTAAACCAAAATTAAAAATACATTTAAAATAAAGACTTTTAATTCAAATTGTATTCATGATGTTGGTGATAACGTAGTATCTATAACCATAAAAGAACTATAACCATAAAAGTAGATTGCATTTGCTTCTGCACGTTCTCTATGAAAGTGCATATTCCTTTAATTCAGTAACCAATGGAGTGTGTCTCTCTGCAGAGTCCTTTGAGAGCATGTACCAGTCACAAGGACAAAAGGACACAAGGACATCCCTACTAAAGGCTTAAATAATTCAAGACAGTCCAGATTAGAGTACAAAGATACTCTGTTGGTCTTAAACTCACTGGAAAGTTGTATTGCATACTTCTGAACTACAGATGGAAGCATGATATGTTGCAGTGTGTCTTTGCCCATGGTATGAAATCACAGACACATTATGTCGTACATCTCGCTTTGAGCTCAAGAAATCAATACGGAAAAGCTTTCTAACAAATGAAAATAACAGCAAAAAACGTCTTGAAGTTTGTAAGTTAACTTAAATACGTAATTATTTTGGGGATTTTCTTTTTTTTTTAAATGAGCACATTAAACATGTTTTATGTTTATCTAAAAATTTTAACTAAACAATGTAATAGTCAGAGCTGTGGCATAGAGGCTAGTGCAATGCTCCCCGACATAAAAAGCTAGTGTTTTATTAATGCAAAATTATAATAATATTAATATAGATGTTTATTAATATATAATAAATGCAAAAAGTAAGTAAAATGTAACAAATGTCTAAATATGCAGAAATTCAACCTGCAAAATGAATACATGTTTGTATTAAATGCAGGATTAAATACTGTATTTCATGGGATGAATTGTAGTATTCTGTATCCTCTCTTGTATGTGTTACTTTGGCCTAGTTATAGACAATATTTAGTTCCTCTATGAGACACTTGGGGGAGAAAGATGAAAAAAAATCATTTTCACACCAGGTTTGATAAAACTCAAAGTTGATAGTGATTAGTAATGTGTCATGCAAACTTAAAGGATTGCCAACTACTTACTTAATGCTTCTTTAACATAACACAGCCACAGATATAGGCTAATCTAGTTTTATCGACCATGCTGTAAAGACACTGCCCGACATATTGACATTCTGACTGTGTTTAGGTGCATTAAAGGTCATGCGGTGCACATCACTTACGCTCAGTCGAGGAGCTGTCCATCACCGGATCATCAGGCTATCCGGCATCATCACTGGTTAGAAAGACATATAGCGGCTTGAGACATAGATATGATAAAATACATAACACCACATACGGCATGAGTGAAAGAGAGACGGAGAAGACTGAAGGCTGCATTGACTCTCATCGTCATGATGTCACATACCTGTCAGATTACTCGATTATGAGAAACACGCAGAGTCTGAATCCCATGCTCAAATCAACAACACCAGGACAGACCTCTTCACAAAACGCGGATGCTGTGACTTGTGCTTAATTGTTGAGCATCCCCGGCGTCTGTAGAGTTAATCTGCAGTGCGGGCGAGCCGCTTCGGCGTGTATCCGGGCACACACACCGGTTTGTTCCGCCTCTCGCCATCCCTATCATCCTCCCCTTACAAACCCCACACACTTCTCCAGTTTACATGATCATCTTCATACATACCTTCAATGAATACTGTCATTGTTTTGCCTTACACAATACTATATCGTTATCAGGCTACAAGTGTGTGGAAACGCATACGATAAAATAGGCTTAACCAAAAGACAACAGAAACCATAAAGATACGTATTATTAGCATATCAGCATAATCAACTTTTCTTGTATAATCTACTGCTGTTATGATGCTGTGCATAAACCCCCCCACAAGCCTTGTCATTACATATTCTATATATCTTATGTATCATTTGTATCTTTCACTGTAGTGTGACATTTTTAAAAGATGGATATTGTGCAGTGGTTTAAAAATTTTTTAGACCAATTATTTTTTATTTATTTATATGGGGCAAAATAACAAAAACGAATTTTGTTTAAAAATCATGTAAATATAAAAAAGCAGCTATAGTGTAATTTTACCATATACTTGTGTTCCCATACACAAATACTTTTGATATAGCTACTATAGCAAGATCTTCACATAAGTATAGTTATGTAGTGTTTATTAATCCATTTGTTATATGATAACATATATATATATATATACAGTCAAAATTGTTGGCACCCCTGGTAAATATGATCAAATATGGCTGTAAAAAAAAATCTGCATTGTTTATCCTTTTGATCTTTTATTTAAAAAAAAAAAAATCTAACCTTTCATTGAAGTAAAAGAATTAAAAATCAGGAGTAAATCACATTATGAAATAAATGCTTTTATCCAAAACACGTTGACCACAATTGTTGGCACCCCTAAACATTTTTTTGAGTAAAATATCTCTGAAGTATATTCCCATTAATATTTTAATATTTACATTGTTTAGCACACAAGGGTGACAAGGAACATGAAATTGTCCAGCAATGATGTCTTGTTTCACAGGTGTATATATATATATATATATATATGGAAGCACAAAGGCCAAATTCCCTTAATCATTTATCACAATGAGTAAAACCTCAGAATATAGTTCTGATGTGCAGCAAAAGATTGTTGAGCTTCACAAAATAGAAAGTGGCTGTAGGAAAACAGCTAAAGCATTGAAAATCCGTTGTCAGAAACGACTGGAAATTCAAAAGGGACCTGGTTCTGTGGTCAGATCAAAAAAAAAAGCTTTTTGGCAGCAAATCTACCAGAAGGGTTTGGTGCAAACAGGGATAAAAAGTACCCCATGCCCACGGCTAAAAATACAGCTGGATCTTTAACGTTGAGGCCTATTTTTTTGCTGGAGGTCCTGGACATCTTGTTCAGACACATGGTATCATGGATTAAATACCAACAGAAAATCAAAACCTGACGGCCTCTGCTAGAAATCTTATAATGGTCCGTGGTTGGCTCTTCCATCAGGACAACAATCCAAAACAAACATCAAAATCAACACACAAATGTGTCACTGAACACAAAATGAAGCTTCTGCCATGACCATCCCAGTTCCCTGACATGAACCCTATAGAGAATGAGTAGGGTGAACTGAAGAGAAGAAGCACCAACATGGATCTGGGAATCTGAAGGATCTGGAGAGATTCTGTATGAAGGAATGATCTCTGATCTCGTGTCAGGTGTTCTCTAAACCAGAGGTGTCAAGTAACGAAGTACAAATACTTCGTTACCTTACTTAAGTAGAAATTTTGGGTATCTATACTTTTCTGGAGTAATTATTTTTCAGCCTACTTTTTACTTCTACTCCTTACATTTTTGCGCAATTATCTGTACTTTCTACTCCTTACTTTTTAAAAATAGCCTCGTTACTCCTATTTCTTTTCAGCTTGTTTGTTAAAAAAAACTATGCAGATAAATCGCGTCATCCGGATAGTGTGAATTTGACTGTGGTTGGATGAGAAGTGTAAACATATACCATTCCAATTCCTTATTGGTTACTATTACGCGATCCATCGCGCCTGCACATGGTTTCAAGAAGTCGTCGCTGCAGCCTGAAGCACGATGACGTAGCTGGATCAGATCCAACACGTACTGGACGCTCATGCGCGGTGGTTTCGTTCACATTTTGATGACGTCACATGCGCACGCGCAGTTGAGAGATTTGTGGACTGGATAAATACTCAAACCGCTCGCACAAAAACAATTTATTAATAACATGCTCACGAAATCAGGACACACGTTTGCATTTCCCCTTGAATGTGTACAGGTTTTACCTTGAGGATTAAAATTACAGACAATAGGCTACTTTCATTTTTGCTTCCACTCAACTGCAAGTATGACCAGAATATGTTACAATTTTAACTGTTTTGCATGTATGTAGAGAGAAACTAGGATAACTTCAGCATCACGATTACTTATTCATCAATAATTACGTATTATTTATCAGCAGGCTACTACTACTACACAGGTTAGAACATCACATATACAATATTGACCATGGTCAATATTGTACAGATGATCTAACCTTTGTAGTTATAATGTTCTGACCCGTGTAGTTATAATGCGTATACGCTGGTCTTAAGTGACACGCATTATAACAAGACTCGCACTCGCATTATAACTATGCACTAGCCATAACGAACCACCATCCAGTACGTATTGGATCTGATCCAGCTACGTCATCGTGCTACAGGCTGCAGCGAGGAGTGTCTCCATGGTTTAGCACAAATCACACACGGTGTTGCCAGATTGGGCGGGTCCCAGCAGACGAGCACGCACTTTCAGCCAATCAGCGATCAGCAGGCAGACGCGCTCATTTATATCATGACAGCCAGGATTTTAGCGCGATAACTCGTAGTTGACTATATATTCAAGAGATCGCTATGCTAAAGTGGCATAGGCTACAGTAAACTGTATCTACAGTAAAGATTGGGAGAGTGAACCAACTCTCAAACGAGGATTACACCTGTGACTCGAAGACTCTTTATAACCATGACTCCTGTCCATCATCATACACACTCAGTATCTGCAACCCCAACAGCTGCTGAACGAGGTTTGAATCAACAATTCATCAGTTTGGACTGGGCTAAGTGCGTGTTCTACTTCACGAATGTACTGTCGTTTTGTCAGAGCAAAGCTAAAACGCATTGTTGTTATTTTTTGTTGGCGGATTATTGCACAGAAAGACACATTTTGGCAGTGGTGTCCCAGATAGCAAACTGACATTGAATCAACATAGACTCGACGTTTCTCGTGACATCGAAACGACGTTGATCCGGCATCGTATTGCTCATCGAAGAAATGTTGAACCAACGTCAGAAACGCCATTCAAAACTAACATAAAATCGATGCAACTGGTTTGCTTACCTAAAGTTTTAATAACGGTTGAAATGCCTGTCAATTACGGTGCTTTTTCCGATCTTTATATTAGGCATTTTTGCACTTAAAGTGGCTAATTCAATGATATTACATTATTTTCCCAGTTAAAGTTTTTAGGCATTTTATTTATTTATTTTTTCGGAGTGGGCGGATTTTGGTTAGCTTTGAGCCCTGGGCTTCAGTTCTAGGCCCGAGCCCGGCCCGAGTCCGACTGGAGCCTGTGTTTAGTTTATTTTTTTAATCCTCCCTATTACACACTGCTGCAGTCATTAAAACAGTTCAGCTTTGATTTTAATGTCAAAGTAGTTATATTTCGTTTCGTTTCGTTTCGTTTCTTTATTAAGTTCATTTAGAAATTTTTTTTGGATTTTTGTTTTGTTTTTTTTAATTAAAGTTTTTATTTTTTTAAAGTGACAAACAAACAGTTAGTGGTCGACAGTGAGTTACACAATCTAAACAAATAAAATAAAAATAAAACATGCTGGTTGTCTTACCTTACACCTCTCTGGGAAACAAATAGCTATAAATCGATGCACGAGTTCAACATATATGAGCTGCATTTTATTCATAATCATCTCATTTCAAGATCAAAGACCGCAATATGACAAAAAGCGAGCTAAGCACTAGTAAGATCCTTTAGTCTCATTCATTTTATTGAAGATGATTATGAGTGTGTCACAATCTGCTCCCTAGTTTAGTAGTCAGGGCACTGATCTGGGATCAGCCCATTGACTTATGTCCTGATCAGTGCCCTGACTACTGAACTAGGGAGCTGATTGAGACACACGCCATGTGTTTTTGAGCATCTAAGACTTATTTTTAGTTTCACTATGGCTGTTTGAGTATTGAGTGTAGGCTACTCATTTGCGGCGACGCATGTTGCAGTAACGCCGTCGGATCTGGCTACAAAAAGCCTATAACACGCTCTCACACATTTATTTTTTAACAATTTGCCAGGAGAGATTTACATATGTGGTTTAAACAACCAGACGCATTTATACTTGTCCAGTTTTGTCTGAAATGTTTTCAGACCACCTTCTGAATTGGTTTGTTTGAGTGAACACTCCTGATACTGCTGCTGGTGCGGCCCGGACTCTGAACACTGTGCGAGTCAGTCTTGACAATCGCCTATATCGCCTAATAATCGCCTAATAGCCTATCATGGTCTCATGTTGTTTCCACCAGCGCTGCACATCGCATTGTTTCTTTTAATTACTAAAATAAATATAAAATGAATGAGAAGCCTAAAATTGGCCCGAAGCCCGGCCATAGGGCGTTAAAAAGTCGGGTCCGTCGGGCTCGGCCAGAAATGTAGGGCTCTAAATCGTCGACCTAATCTGGCAACACTGATTACACATGTAGCCTACATTTACATTCCAAAAAAGGTCATTGATAACATACCTCTGAAGTTTAACTTTTTGCACCATTACAATACTAACTAGTCATCATATCTTCCGCTCGATGAAACACATGTTAATGCTCAGCAGTACACATACTATATGGTATATTTGCATTGTACTAAAATGCATCCCAAATTTTTCAACATTAACATTTTAATATAACATAGTAATTATGGCCTTTAGAAAAATGCTTTTTGAAGAGGTGGGGTAGTGCACTATAGACCCCTGTGGGGTAATGCACTGTAGGCCCCTGCGGCCTAAGCTTTTGTCCTTAATGGCATTTTTTCTCCTTGCATTACTTTTACTTTTATACTTTAAGTAGTTTTAAAACCAGTACTTTTATACTTTTACTTAAGTAAAAAGCTTGAGTTGATACTTCAACTTTTACAGAAGTATTTTTAAACCCTAGTATCTATACTTCTACTTGAGTAATGAATGCGAGTACTTTTGACACCTCTGCTCTAAACTCATCAGGCATTAGAGGAGAAGACTCAGAGCTGTTATCTTGGGAAAAGGAGGTTGCAAAAAGTATTTTATTTAAGGGTGCCATCAATCATGGCCAATGTGTTTTGGAGAAAAGCATTTATTTCATAATGTGATTTACCCCCCATTTT
The DNA here is from genome assembly GCA_023029165.1 of Gobiocypris rarus. NCBI lineage: Eukaryota > Metazoa > Chordata > Actinopteri > Cypriniformes > Gobionidae > Gobiocypris > Gobiocypris rarus. The sequence continues at coordinate 13,025,106 of CM040918.1, read as the reverse complement.
CAATTATTTTACTTCAATGAAAGGTTATATTATTGTGTTTTTTTAATATAAGATCAAAAGGATAAACAATGCAGATTTATTTTTTACAGCCATATTTGATCATATTTACACACACACACACACACACACACACACACACACACACACACACACACACACACACACACACACACACACACACACACACAATGGAAATTGTCACAATTTACTCACCAAAGTCATACAGGTTTAGAACAGGTTCTCTCATTCTGGGGTGAACTATTCTTCAACTGTGTCCAACCGTGAACAGTGTTAGTACAGACATCTTGGTTTTGCTGTATTTATTTAAGACTCAGACAGCACTTGGACTAAAACATGAACAAACATACTGAGCTGTTACGTCACTGGAATAATTAGTATAGACATTTCATATAAATCAGAATTTTATTGATCTACAATAACATCACAAGATATATTCATACAAAAATAAAATCTAACAAAGTAAACATGGTTGCACGTAGCAAGGTAGTGAACAGCACTATGGTCCATTAAAGTGTGTTAGAACTATTAAATGCATTATATATTAGTTCCCCTACTCTTTCAACATCCAACATATGGGATTTCTAAATAATGCATTACAAGTGCTGTGGATTGTACATGCATGGTGTGTTCACCATTTATTTTCATATGTGATGAGCGAACAACTGAACAAATTTATATGATTCTAATTTCAAACTGGTATGGCAGGATATATTCATGATTGTGAAATAAGTTTTAATGATATTTACAATGGACTATCAAAACCCATATTTTGACTTCTTGGTTCTTTTCCTTATTACATTCAGTAATATCTTTGACAGACATACACTACTTTTTAAAAGTCTGGGGTCTTTTTAAGTATGTTTGTTTCAGAATATTACTATTTTCTTAAGTCTTTTATGCTCACCCAAGCTTGCATTTATTTGATTAAAAATACAGTAAAAATTAATTATTATTACAATTTAAAATAACTGTTTTCTATTTGAATAGATTTTTAAATATAATTTATTTCTGTGATTCCAAAGCTGAATTTTCAGCAGCCATTTCTCTAGTCTTGTTGCTACATTATCCTTCAGAAATCTTTCAAATATATTGATTTGTTGCTCAAGAAACATCTATCATTATTATCGATGTTGAAAACACTTGTGTTGCTTCATATTTAATATTTCTTTGATGAATAAGATGTTTAAAAGAACATAATGTATAACAATGTAGAAGTCTTTGCTGTTACTTTCGATCAATTTAATGCATCTTTGCTTTAAAAATATCAATTTCTTTAAAAAATAAAATCTTACTTTTAAAGTCTTAACCCCAAACTTTTGAACGGTAGTGTATGGTTCATAAATATGACAGATCAGCTGACAGTTATGACAGAACTCTAAAGCGGAGTCCGAAATCAAATACTTCCCTACTATAAAGTATGCGAAAAACAGTACGGCAACAGAGTAGTATTTCCAAATTCATAGTGTTCAAAAACCAGTAGGTAAAAAGTACTCGGATGATCTACTTCTGGCGAGAGTGCATACGATGGACACTATGCTATCCCATGAGGCCACGGGAGAGGATTCATACTACCGGGAACATACTTTTTAACGGTAGCGAAGTTCGTTCAAATTCAAATGTAGTACCTACTCAAATAGTACGCGATTTCGGATACAGAGTAAGTTTCATACCCCAAAAAGTGATGCTTCTCTTCCAACCAACATTCTCATCTTCCAAGTTTGTATATTCACTTTCTTGCTCTGTGTTTTTCCTTCTGTTGCCTGTATCTTTGGTCACTGGGCCATTTGGACCACAACTGCTTTCCAGGCCTTTTCTTTGTCAAAATCCCTTAGTGTGCCATTTGACGTCTGTTGCTGTAAGAAAAGAATGAGATGGTGGAAAAGAAATGGCCCAACAACCACCTTGAGATCGTCCTTTGTTAATCACAACATCATAGAATTAAAGGAGCGAAACAACTCTGCCATTCCAGTGTCATTGTGTTTCATGCTATGTTTGGCACTGTACAGTACAGTTTTCCTTTATTAATTTCTCTTTGCTAACATCATCTGCACAGTCTAGTCACATACAACACAGACAGTAAAACACATTTCCTGTAACTGACCTGTCAGTTTTTGTAAAGAGTGTATATTTGTGTTTACCTCACAGTGATTTTTGAGTAGCGTTCCCCATTCAGTACCTCCCATGCGGAGCTGGCTCTTGTAGGAAGCGCATTTTATTACGGTGGCTAACGTCAGCACCGCCTGCACCAGCAGCAGTCCCATCAGGACAAGCAGCAGTACGTCATACGTCTGCTGCATGCACAACATACAACAACAGATGTCTGCTTTCTTCTGAACTGATTCAGCAATGTTGTTATTGTTAACTAAATATAAATAAGTTTGTATTAAAGGAGTAGTTCACTTCAGAATTAAAATGTCCTGATAATTTACTCACCCCCACGTCATCCAAGATGCTCAAGTCTTTCTTTTTTGTTTTTGAGGAAAACTTTTCAGGATTTTTTTCCATATAGTGGACTTCAGTGGGGTACAATGGATTGAAGGTCCAAATTTCAATGCAGCTTCAAAGGGCTCGACACGATCCCAGCCAAGGAATAAGGGTCTTATCAAGTGAAACCATCAGTCATTTAAAAAAAAAAAAAAAGTATATACTTTTTAACCAATGTTTGTCTTGAGCTGCGATGCACCAGGTTTTACGTAATGTTGAAAAGGTCATGCGTGACGTAGGCAGAAGTACCGCAGTAGGCGATAAACTCCTCTCCTCTCAAAATCTAATTTTCTCCTCCAACTTCAAAATCGTCCACCATCGTTTTACCTTTTTTTGTGAAGGGCGTTTGACTTTGTAAACACTTCATTGATACTTTCGCCTCTGTCATACGTGACCTTTCCAACGTGATTACGTGGTGCATCGCAGAGCAGCACAAGACAAACATTTGTGGTTAAAAAGTAAATACATTTTTTCTTTTTTTAAATGATCGATCACTTTGTTAGATAAGGCCGTTATTCCTCGGCTGGGATCTTGTAGAACGATTTGAAGCATCATTGAAACTGGTCCTTCAACCCGTTGTACCCCATTGAAGTCCACTATATGGAGAAAAAGCCTGAAATGTTTTCCTCAAAAACCTTAATTTCTTTTCGACTGATGAAAGAAAGATATGGACATCTTGGAAGTCGTGGGGGTGAGTAAATTATTTTTTAATACATCTAGACAATTTCAATTTATTTCAATACATCTAAAAAAAAAAGCTTTCAATTAAAATACTGTTTGGTCACAAAATATGTCAGAAACAATGATGTTTGATAATGTCATTGATATCCAATCTGAGTTGACTACTGCAGCACAAAGCAAAATTTTCAATATTTAACAACTTAAAAGTCAGTATAAATGTACTCTGAATGGACTAAGTTTACATGCTTTTTGTGTGTGTTTTTTTGCAGATATGTTCACTATGAATGGTCAAATGGAAAAGTATGGTTTTCCATTGAAGAATAACATCATATTGGGTTTGGAGAACAAGAGGAAGTTTTCATTTTAATTTTAGTTTTATTCATTTTATGTGCTTTTGTCATTTAATTTTTTTCTATAATTCTCTAATTCATTTTCATTTCAGTTTTAGGTTTGGTAATTTTAGTACTTCAGTGTGAACATTTATTTCAATTAGCTGCCAAGAAAAGATTCTAATTGTCATTTAAGCTTTTATTTTATTATTTATTATTTCAATTACCAAAAGCAATTTTTTAAAGGGTTAGTTCACCCAAAAATGAAATAAAAATTCTGTCATTATTTACTCACCCTCATGTTGTTCCAGACCCGTAAGACCTTCGTTCATCTTCAGAACACAAATGAAGATATTTTTGATGAAATCCGAGAGCTTTCGGACCCCTTTCAATGATCAGAAAGGTATTAAAAACATTGTTAAAATCGTCCATGTGACTCCAGTGGGTCAACCTTGATTTTATGAAGTGATGAGAATACTTTTTGTGCAAAAAACCAAACAAAAATAACGACTTTATTCAACAATTTCTTCTCATCTGTGTTAGTCTCCTACTCTGTTGATGTAGTAAATACAGTGCTACGCCAGCTTACCATTGGCCATGGCGGTTCACCTCAGCACCATGACGCATGCGTGTGATGCTGACGCAGCAACTGACCAATGTAAACTGCATTTGTGTTCTGAAGATGAACAAAGGTCTTATGGTTTGGGAATGACATGAGTGTGAGTTAATGATATAATTTTCATTTTAGAGTGAACTACACCTTTAATAGTTTTAGGTAACAACAACAACACAGCATGAGGGTGAGTAAATAATTCACATTTTCAGGTGAGCTATCCCTTTAAGGGGTCAAAAAGGTCCAAATCTGACAATGGAACTAATTTGATTTGATTTGGTTTGGTGCACAGAAATGACTCACCTTGACTAATGTCACTTCATGCAGAAAGATCTCAATAAAATTAATCACACTGCTGGACAAGAATCCAGTAGCTGAGAAAAGCAGTGGTGATGTCACACTGCTTATAGCAATCAGCATCTCCACCTACAGCAGTGGAAAGAAAAAGAAAAATAAACAAGGCGAGAGACCGTCCTTAGAGAAAATCACTCTACAGAAAAAGCATACAGACAGCTAAATGAGCTAGAATAGCGAATGTCCTTTAGGGACGCTCGAATGCATTGCTTTATTGCTGGAGAGACCCTGATGGTGACTCACCAGACTCTTGCTGGGGTATTCTGCCACCACATGGCTGGCAATGGCACTGGGGAAACACTGCAGAGGTATCACACACATAAACAACCCTCAGGAACCCAACGGAATCATTTATAATCTGAATTGGACTAATATTTTATATAATAAGATGAACTCACAGCTACCAGAATCCAGAAGAAAGTGACAGAAAGGTATGGCTCTGGGAGGAGAGCACCCAAATTGAGAGCAATAATTCCTCCGAATACAGCGGAGATGCCCACTATAACCTCAATTACCTGCATCAGAGAAAGAGCAGCAGATCTACAGTGTACTTCGTCCTGATATACAGTGGATACACATATGATCTCATTTGTAGGCAACTCACGGCGCAAGCCTTGAGAAGACGAGTGGGGAACGAAGCTGGGGTCACAACCACAGGGCCATCAGGCACTGGCTGGAGGAAAGAAATGGATGATAGCAATGAGGAAAAGAAAAAGAGCAGAGAGACATGAGCACATATGAAATGCAAATCACATAAGCTAGAGACAAATACAGGAAGTCATACATATATCATGGTGATCATATATCACCGTATTTTATAATGGGGCAGTCATGGCCTAATGGTTAAAGAGTCAGAGTGGTAACCTGAAGGTTATGGGTTTGATTCTTAATACCAACAGGAAATGACTAAGGTGTCCTTGAGCATGGCACCTAACCCCTAATCGCTCCCTGGGTGCCACAACAAAACGGCTGCCCACTGCTACAGTTGTATGTTGGTGTGTTCACCTTATGTGTGTGCACTAACTTAGATGGGTTAAATGCAGAGGATACATTCCAAGTATGGGTTACCATATTTGGCCTTCACATGTCACTTTCACATTTTGAATTCGTGTTTAGGGTTTAAAGGAGAAGGTCCATAAATGTAATGGATAAAAAGCTTTTCTGTTTTCCTACGTTTTTATTTTTAGCAGTGTGTCTCGTGCAGAGTCGGATATAAAGAAAATTAATTAATAATTAAAATAATTGTATGTATATGAATAATATAAATCAAATCATCTTAGAAATCTCAATTTCCACTAAGCATGAAATCTATCTATCTATTCTCTGATCGATTACACAATTTGCGTAAACACAGGCTAAAATTTTTGTAATATTGATACTAGGGGTGTAACGATACCCTCATGCCACAATAAAATACATTTCACGATACTGAACTCACGATACAATATTATTGCGATGCTCCAAGACATATGGTAAAAGGTTAACAAAAAATGTACTGTTGATTAAATGCTAAATTTGTATTACACTACAGGTGGAAATGAATAGGCTTGGACTTGGTGCTGGTAACCCAATGCACAGGACAATGGTGACACCAGAATAAAAATATTCATGATTCTGAAGCTGAAAATACTTAATTATTTTAGCCGAATATGCTTGAACTCTGTCACTCACTGACAAGATATATTGAAAATAATGCAGGTCACTTTTTACTGGTAACATAAGATATTTGGCATTATTAGAACCCAGAAATATTTCCCCATTGCATAATTATACATTATATTTAACATTATAGAATTTTAAAATAGCTCTGACTCTGTCAACTTTTTCTCACACTGTAATTTCCATTTTGGGTGAACTATATACAATACAGATGGTCACTATATCCACGATACATAATGTTGTGATTTAGTATTGCGATATATTGTGACACGATATATTGTTACACCCCTAGTCGATACACAAATGGTCAGGAACACATTCTACGCACCTTGCCGTGACTGCAACAGTCCTCCGCTGAGCGAGCTGATAGGATAACAGTACTAGCCATGAGCACTTCCAGCACAATAAGCAGGAGCAGGTTAAAGTTAATCTTTAGGATGACAGATAGCAGTAACTGGTTTAATTGTAAATTTTCATACATGAACACCAAAGAGTATTACTGTAACAAATGTAAACATGCAGTTTATTTAATGTTAACTTAAGACTTATTTCTACCACATCCTGGAAAACGACTTTCGCTTTGCTATTGTCATTATATTATAAAATCTACTAGATTTGAGTAAAACCACTTAATTTAGATTACCACATGAAGCACTAATTTTTTAGGTTACCTGACAAACATTTTAGGGGTATTAGAGTTGTGATGTTCTCACATTGATGGCTGAGGGACTAATGGCGAGTTTACATCCGAACCACACCAGACACGTGGTTGTCACGGCAAAGGAGGACACGTAGACCATTTGAAAGTCTGAGACCTGTAAATATAATGTAGGTTAAACACTGTATTTGTAAAAAAAAATAAAAATAAAATATTTATCTGGCAAAAACAAACAGACTCAAAACTCAATTAGGGTGATTATACAGAATACGCCATGACTTATAGTCATATGAATCGAAAACTTGATCGATGTGTTTGACCTTATATTGTAGTGCTTTGTAGAATTAATTTAATAAACATTATATTGTTGTTTTGTATTTGTCACAGCTTGCTGTGAAGTTTAAATCTCGAGGAAGATGCATGAAGCAGATTGATGAAAGAATGAGAAGCCTACTTTTAATAAACTCTAACAACTAGAAAGACAACAAAACAAACCATAACCTTTACCGCAATAGAGAACTGAGGGAACAGAGGGCTTAGAGGAAGCTAATCAAAAGAACAATTAGGGGCTATGAAAACAAATGAGAACTTAGGCAATGACAATGACACTAAAGACGGTGATTGTGACAATAGGCTATTATTTTGTAAACACATAACATGTCATGGAGTGATTTAGGGTACGTTTACACAACAAATATGTGCTAGAAAAATGTTTCCTTTCCAGATTACCTAAAAATTATGTAATATGATGACAGGCTAGTAGTAGACTGAACGTTTAATATGCATGTGCATTTTCACAAATTCTCATTTGTCGTTCTTTTTGTGTTTTTTTTTTTTTGGAGACAATAACGGTATGTTTTTTTAAAAACTTGCACTTTGAAACCGTTTAAAGGGTAAGTTCACCCAAAAATGAAAATACTGTCATTCATTACTTACCCTCATGTCGTTCGACACTCATTTTCACACAATTTAATGAAATCCATAAAAAAGGAAACATTCCCCACACTCATTTAAGAGGTGGTTTTTCAACTAAAAAACATAAAACTTTGTATGCAATTTGGCAATTCATTTACACAACTGCATTTTGGGGACCTAAAAACACTTAAAGGTTTAGTTCACCCAAAAATGAAAATTCTGCCATGAATTACTTACCCTCATGTCGTTCGACACCTGTAAGACCCTTGTTCATCTTCGGAACACAAATCAAGATAGTTTTGTTAAAATCCCATGGCTCAGAAAGGCCTCCATTGACGACCAATGTCATTTCCTCTCTCAAGACCCATAAAAGGTACTAAAGACGTCGTTACAAAGTCCATCTCACTACAGTAGTTCTATAATAATTTAATGAGGCGACGAGAATAGTTTTTGTGAGCAAAAAAACCCTAGATAACCACTTATATATTGATGGGCCGATTTCAAAACACAGCTTCCTGAAGCTTCGGAGTGTTATTAATCAGTGTATCGAATCAGCAGATCCGATCGCCAAAGTCACGTGATTTCAGCGGTTTGACACGTGATCCGAAACATGAATCGATACGCTGATTCATAATGCTTCGAAGCTTCAGGAACCTGTGTTTTGAAATCGGCCATCTCTTTATAAGTTATTATTTAGTTGTTTTTTGCGCACAAAAACTAATTCTCGTCGCTTCATAAAATTATTGTAGAACCACTGTAGTGAGATGGACTTTGTAACGACGTCTTTAGTACCTTTTATGGGTCTTGAGAGAGGAAATGACATTGGTCGTCAATGGAGGCCTTTCGGAGCCATCGGATTTCAACAAAAATATCTTGATTTGTGTTCCGAAGATGAACAAAGGTCTTACAGGTGTCGAACGACATGAGGGTAAGTAATTCATGACAGAATTTTCATTTTTGGGTGAACTAACCCTTTAAGTGTTTTTAGGTCCCCAAAATGCAGTTGTGTAAATGAATGGCCAAATTGCATACAAAGTTTTATGTTTTTTAGTTGAAAAACCACCCCTTAAATGAGTGTGGGGAATGTTTCCTTTTTTATGGATTTCATTAAATTGTGTGAAAATGGTTTTAAATTTAGCTATATTAACATAATATTAATTAAAATGTGTAACAGAAGTTCAGATCAGCTTAGATAAAGGGCCTTTGAATATTGTCCAGGACAATATCATTGAACAAGACAGAGTTGATTTTTTCCTGTATTATTTACTGAAAATATCCACTTACTGCAACGTGTCTGTTCTTGGCAATAGCAAAGCTCACCACTGCAGCTGGAATACTCTACAAGCGAGAAGCAAAACATATACATCAATGCCAAATTGACCAGTGGCTTAATCCATGAGGATGAAGAAGAGTCACTCACAGAGCCAGCCGTACAACGCAAGTAGTCCATTGCAGCTGGAAACACATTACCCATATAGAGAGAGAAAGCTGCTGCTATCAGCAAGCTGCTCTGGGGGGTCAGATACAGATGAATTTGAGAAAATCAGTGTGTTAAGTTTCTTAGCCACAGGAGTGAAAGTCTGCTGAGCCAAAGCTCTTACCCCTATAACAACGCTGTACAGCCAGATTCTGTAGCTAAAGCAGGGATGTAATGGCCCAGGCTGCTCCAGCTGCAGGTCACTGGCCCTGACATCCACCGTGTAGCTGTCTCTTTCCAACCTCTCCCGCTCCAGATGCCGACTTAGAGTCCCTACCCCATTGTTTCGCTCCAGGGTGGACATCTGGGCATAGCTGAACACTTCCTGGGCTGATGCCTCGTCTCGTTGCATCCTGATATCCATGGCCCCTAAAGAACCAATGCATATAAATCACCTATATTGACAAGGAGAGAAAAAAATGCACAGTGTGCAAACATTTACAGGAGGTAAAGCATATGGCTTACATACTATTGACATATTGTCAGATAATGACACTTAAACTTACCTCATCCCGATTGCCTTTAAATAGCATTCAACACATGACACTTTTTACTTTTCTAGGTATATTCAACGCTATCTCACGACCAATTCGTACATATTTTACGAGGTGGCTATTTCGTACAAATTTGTACGACCTCACTCGTCTGGTCGTGCGTTTGCCTAAACCCCAGTGATGGGTAGGTTTAGGGCGGGGTTGAGGTAGGTCAATCGTGCATTTAATTCATACGAATTTGCCAACTCGTCAAATATGTACGATTTACTAAAAACGTATGAATTAAATGCAGTGAGGTCGTACAAATTCGTACGAATTAGCCACCTCGTAAAATATGTACGAATTGCCGTGAGATCGGGTTGGTATATTTGAAGGTCAATCAATCACAAACCAACCTACAAACCTGAAGCATTAAACATGTAGCGTTAAACATGAATATATGTTGGATTGCATTCCTGTAGCTAGCAACACCAAGGTCAAGGATTTGATTGAAATCTGTATTTCAGAGTTCATTATATCTTGAATGCAATGCACTTTGGATAAGCGTTTGCCAAATGCATAAATGTAAAAATATTAGCCGATATTGGGTAAGTAATAATAATGAGTATTAATGTGGTTTGTCACCTAATTTGCTATCCATCATTTCTGTAAAAATGTTCAAACATTATCCAACTCATTGTTTGCCATGTTAGGTCTGAGCCAGGAAAAGGTTTTAATTGTAATGCTCCAGCAACATGGAACAACTTGCAGGAACAATTATTAAAATGATAATGAAAAAACGAGTATAGCCATATCGGTAAATGCTTCTGTGATACTTGACTTATCATCATGTATTCTGTTTTCATTTGTTTGATTTATTTATTTTTATCTTTCCTTATATGTTAATGTTGTTATATCTTTTGCTGCAGTCTTGGTCAGCTCACTCTTGTAAAAGAGCTTTTATCGCAATGAAATCCTGAGTAAATACAGATTAGTAACTAACTACAAACCCGATTCCAAAAAAGTTGGGACACTGTACAAATTGTGAACTGCAGGTTGTGAATTGTGGACTGCAGACTGGCCATTTCAGTACCCGGATCCTTCTTCTATGCAGCCATGATGTTGTAATTGATGCAGTGTATATGGTCTGGGATTGTCATGTTGGAAAATGCAAGGTCTTCCCTGAAAGAGACGACGTCTGGATAGGAGCATATGTTGTTATAGAACTTGTATAGCTTTCAGGATTGATGGTGCCTTTCCAGATGTATAAGCTGCCCATGCCACACACACTCATGCAGCCCCATACCATCAGAGATGCGGGCTTCTGAACTGAGCGCTGATAACAACTTGGGTTGTCCTTGTCATCTTTAGTCCGGATGACATGGCGTCCCAGTTTTCCAAAAATAACTTTTGATTGCTCTGACCACAGAACAGTTTTCCACTTTGCCACAGACGATTTTAAATGAGCCTTGGCCCAGAGAAAACACCTGCACTTCTGAATCATGATTAGATATGGCTTCTTTTTTGACCTATAGACTTTTAGCCAGCAACAGCGAATGGCACGGTGGATTGTGTTTTCTGGAAGTATTCCTGAGCCCATGTTGTGATTTCCATTAGAGTAGCATTCCTGTATGTAATGCAGTGCCGTCTAAGGGCCCGAACATCACGGATATCCAGTATAGTTTTCCGGCCTTGACCCTTATGCACAGAGATTGTTCCAGATTCTCTGAATCTTTGGATGATATTATGCACTGTATATGATGATTACTTAAAAAAACTCTTTGCAATTTTTCTCTGAGAAACTCCTTTCTGATATTGCTCCACTATTTTTCACTGCAGTATTGGGGAATTGGTGATCCTCTGCCCATCTTGACTTCTGAGAGACACTGCCACTCTGAGAGGCTCTTTTTATACCCAATCATGTTGCCAATTGACCTAATAAGTTGCAAATTGGTCCTCCAGCTGTTCCTTATAGTACATTTAACTTTTCCGGCCTCTTATTGCTACCTGTCCCAACTTTTTTGCAATGTGTAGCTTGAAATCCAAAATGAGTCAATATTTGGCATGACATTTTAAAATGTCTCACTTTCAACATTTTATATGTTATCTATATTCTATTGTGAATAAAATATAAGTTTATGAGATTTGTAAATTATTGCATTCCTTTTTTATTCACAATTTGTACAGTGTCCCAACTTTTTTGGAATCGGGTTTGTAATTGTCCATGCTCATTTCCTCCGCTTTTACCTTTGCTATATATATATATAAACCTATATATATGACCTATACCTATATATATAAATATATATATATATATATACCTATATATATATATATATATATATATATATATATATATATATTATATATATATACCTATACCTATATATATATAAAAACATTTACAGTTTAACAAATCAAAACCATGGAAATACACGAAAAACCCATTACTATAGCCAGGTTTAAATGAAACTCATCCAGAAATGGATGGATGGATGGATGGATGGATGGATGGATAAATAAATAAATAAATAAATAAATAAATAAATAAATAAATAAATAAATAAATAAATAAATAAATAAATAAATAAATAAATAAATAAATAGGCATAATTGTAATGTCAGCCATAACAAATAATAAGTAATTATCTGCAAAACGATATTGGTCAGATTTTCAATATCATCTCTAGTCATCTAGTCAACAACAACAAAAAACCTAAACAACTAATGACAATCACACATGGTTAATATTCTCCCAGATTCAAATAGTGTCAGACTGAGCAGATTTACTTTTAGCATCGTGTTTCATTAAATAAATTTACATAAAATTAGACACAGTTGAGAAAACATATGGACCATAAAATTCTGGCTTTATAGTGACATAACCGCAACCCACTATACTCTACGTGACCTGCTTTAGAAAAAGTTTTTTTTTTTTTTTTTTTTTTACAATTTAGAGACAGCAGGGCCTTGAAGGAGCTCCAAGAACACAAACGCATACTAAAAACACCACTGATAAAATCATCATAAGAGACCTATATTATGAGCTCTGAGTGCACATTTCAATAATAACTACCAATTCCAGGGGGGAGGGGGGATATTTTTGGTCAACAATAAAGAAATAAAATGCAATCAAACAGCTCCCTCTTGAAAACCCACACGGACAATGAATATAAAGCACTTTCACAGTATTACGTAAACAGCCACAGGAACACAGAGCAATAAAGAGGATACAGTGCAGGGATAATGCATGAAGGCAATGGTTCATAAAAATGTTGAAAACACACCAACCCCTCCCTCAATCTCTGCTCCACAACTTCATTCTGAGCTTCACTTTCTTCCCTCCATTCATTCATCTTATCTCTTCAACCCTCTTTATCTTAATCTCTGCTTCCCACTCACCTGCCTCCAGCTTCAAGACACCGTTTATTTCGGCTTAGCCCACCTGTTCCCCCGTTCCTGAGGAAGTCTAAGGTTTTAGTTGCACTTTATCTTTTTCTTCTTCCTCTTGTTATTCTCCTCTTTCCACTCTCTCTCTCTCTCTCTCTCTCTCTCTCTCTCTCTCTCTCTCTCTCTCTGTCCCCTCCACTCTAAGTCAATAAAAAACTTTTGGAATGCTTCAAAGCCTGGAACAGAAAGTTGAGAGTGTTGCCCTGCCAGCCAGTTTTAGCCAGTGAATGCAAATGGAGCGGAGAGATGGGGCTCAGATCAGGGGCTGCTGAGGCCAGAACCTCTTACTGCTCTGTTCAACTCAATGAGAGAACTCACACATAAATCAACACCCCCATCGCTGCCATACACACAGAGAAAGAATGCACACAACCTAGAACGAGTTTTCCTATGTACACACAGAAACAGGCACCCACTATGTTTCTTTTCTTTTTCTGATGCAGTTGAGTAAGTAAACTACCAGTCAAAACAGTTGTGTATTTTTGTGGAAACTGTGATGCATTGTTTTTAGGATTCTTTGATAAATAGAAAGTTCAAATAGATATCCTTTGAAACATTATAAATGTCTCTAATGATAAATATTCACTATAAAGCCAAATAAACTGGCAATACTAAAAAATTGTATTGAGTTAAGAAATTTAAAGTTTAAGTAAGCAGAACTTGCAGATTTTTATTTTGTAATCATACATTTTAATTGGTCTGTACTTGAAATATTTGAGTAAGCTAATTCATACATTTAACAAAAAAATATCATGTAATCTCAAATTTTCAGTAGTGGAAACTTGACTAGCTTTAACTAGATAATTTAATAAAGCCACCTTGCTAACAATGCTTTGGTAGCATTAGCATAGCATGGCACTTGCTGATTAAAGACAGCCGTAATACATTTAACATATATCTGTTCTCAAACTAAACTCCTGCTCCACTCGTCACCATGATGGTAACAGAAACTCGTCTAAACTATCGTAACAAAACATTAAACTATACTAAATATCCCACTTAACATTAATCTTGCAACAAAAAAAAGAAACAATATAACATTTAATTTTGCCATTTACTGTCCCCTTTGAGTGTTATGGCAAAGCTTGCTGGGAAATATAAATCCAAGCCCAGTTTCGGTTAAATTTAAATTAGTCTAAATTAAAAGAAACAAGTTCATAAAGCTCAAAACAATGAAACAATTCAGATTACTTAAAATGTGTCAGTTTTGTGAACTCAAAAGAAAAAGAAAGTTCTAAATACTAATTTGTTTAATTTGATTTTGCTCTACTCAAACCAATTCATTATTTTGAGCGTTAGGGTTTACAGTGTAACCTTAATGAAGTACCATTTTTATTTTAACCCTAAACATTTGGATGGTAGTGTATCAGGGTTTCTACAAAAATATGAAGCAGCATAACTGTTTCAACATTGATAATAATAAATTATTTTAGGCAACAAATCAGCATATTACAATAATTTCTGCATAGGGGTAATAAAGACTGAAGTAATGCCATCAAAGGCATAAATTATATTTTAAAATATATACAAATAGAAAACAGTTCTTTTAAATTGTAATAATATTTTACAATATTACAGCTTTTACCATATTTTTGACCAAAATAAATGGAGCCATAAGAGCACAAGAGACCTATTTCAAAAACATTAAACAATTGTAAAGATCGCAAACTGACCTGTAGTATATGACAAAAAACAAGATATGCATACAAGTTGTGCATAACAAGTTCAAAGCTGTGCAGTCCTGCACTTCTCTCTTGGCTCCTCCCACTTGTGCCACAAAACAGACCAGAGAATTGGGACGTCCCATTGAGCTTCAGAAATCTATAACCAGTGAGTATTTCGTCACCTTTGAAGTGATTGAATCCAATCTACTTCTTTTGATAATAATAAATATAACTGTGTACCATATTTTGGTTTATAGGTATAAAACTGATAAATAAGAAAAGAGTGACCTACTGTGTACAAATTCTCACGGCTGTATTTGTTGCAATGCGACTGTTCAAAAGTGTCCTTGAAAGGCAGTATCCATGGATACCTTTTAAACAGCCCCCTTCCAATGACTGGCCACCACACTTCACTGCCCTCTGAATATGCTCAACAAAAAGATCACACGCTCATGTGGACACGTACACACACACACACACACACACACACACACACACCAGAGGCATGGCAAACCACTGAAATCCCTGCAGAAGCGTTATTGATTCACTGTAACTCAGATTTCAACAGTCATTTAAAGGGTTTATGAGGCAAGATATAGAGAGAGAGTAAAGTTTGTGAGCTGTGGCAAAGAAAAACTTAAATGTTTCTTTTTATTTTCACCTAAATCATAAGTCAAATTTCTCTTTAGTGGCCTGATGGGAAAGCTCACACACCATAAATAACTAGTGGTCCTTTTAAAAGTAGGGAAGGCAATTTCGGATAGGCTAGCAATAGCAAGCTAGCTTTGAAAGCATTAAGGTGCGTTCACGGCGTGTCGTAATTACCGCAATTACGTGATTTCAACTTGTAAAAAGCATTCATGTCCATGTAGAGCTTGTAATTACGACTTGTAAGATGGGAATTGTCCAAGAGCTCATACTTGTACCGTGTGAACGCTGTGCCAACTGACCGCTGCTGATTCATTCAGGCGTTGATAGTGGTGAAATGCATAATCGGATCCAGTCGCAGCTCTAGAGTCGAAATTAGAGTAAAACGGTGACAGCAGTTCCAGGACATGAACCGGACTGACAATCACGTACGAAATACTTCTTCCCGAAGCTTCGAAATCTTCGTGCTTTGGAGCATGTATCAGACTGTCGTTTCAGCATAAAATATGTTTAAATTCTGTCTGTAAATTAGCATTAGGCTATCTGATATTGGTATTTAATGATAGGATACTAGGCCAATTTTGTAGATTATACTTTAATGGAAACATTGTTCTTGTTGCATGTATTGTGCAAAGTTTCACACTTTTGTGAAGCAATTGGTTATATATTTTGTGTTGGTTGTGATATATCATAATATTCTATTCAAGGCCATTGACATAAATGGAGAACACACTGCATTATATGAAAAATATTCTAATAAAGCTAAATATGCTCTTGTAAATCAAACTAAAAGGCATAATGGAGGGCATCTCTAACTCACAGATTACCCATTCCTATATTATCCAGCAAACTGTGTCTCATCAGCCAAGACCCCATACCATTTGGTAACCACTTTCCACATAAAAGGACAATGCTTCCCTTGTCCTTAAATCCCACTTTCTTTTCACTTTTCCGACTCACCATAGCATCCTTTCATGTTTCCCGCCTCCCCTGCCCTGCTCCCTCAATCACATCTGTTGTGCCTGTAAACATTGTCTGGTTTGCTGAGATTAAGTCTTCTTTAACACAGTATACAAACAACTTGAGGGCTGAGTTGCGCTCCAAAGTTACAAAAACATTTCTCATAAATCAAGAGAAATCACAGTGCTGTCGAATAAGCTCAGCTAGCAGCATTCAAATCCAGCAAGCATTACAATTATTAAGCTCAGTGGTTCTCAGCTGGTGAGGCGCTTATGGGTCAAAGCCTGTTCTTCTGATTGTGGACATAAGGGGGAAATGCTAAATGCAAGAAATAAAACCAGCCATACAGTCATGCGTGAAATAACAAAATAAATTACATTTATTACATTTCAAGCTACAGGAGAAAAATCTTTATCTTTGTGAATTTTTTTATCTTTATTTAATAAATTGAGTTGGCATTTCTTTATTAATTTAATATAATAACAAACTAAATCACCTTATAGACTTTATGCGCCAGAAAAACAAGCGTGCAGCCATCTTTACAATTTTGTGTTTGAACTTTCATTTTTGCGGTAGCTCGGTGCGTTCAAGTCATGTTGTAAAGGTCGTATTTGGAGTTTGGAGTTGAACAACACCACCGCAAAGTCATAAATATGAGTGGGAAGCTCGTGATTTCTTTACGAGTTGGGGGTGTACCAGTGAGATAAATGGCCAACCAGAATACTTCAAATGTAGGCCTATTTATGGTGCGTTCAAGTCCTCCTGGGGAAGTTTGTATTGGGAAGTAGTTCTTACGACGCCAGGTGTGTTCAACTGTCGTAGAAGCCAGACGGACCTTCTCTTAATTTACTAGCCCACACAAAAAATACAGCAAGGTTTTTGTACTAATTTATGAAGCCACTGTAAACTTCATCACTACATATTATATATTACAATGTCATTATATTTTGTGTAGGGAATTAGCTCGTTTTGTTGTAAATAAACAAGCCTGACACTGTCACTGCTAATTCCTAAAATAATTGTGGCAATTTCTTGTCTTCCTGTTTTTATTTCCATGGCATGAAAGAGCTCACGGATTATGAATAAAATCTTCCCGGTCTGCTGATATTTGTTATGATATCCGCTTCACCAGCACTTAGCGATGTGCATTCAAGTCCAACTGGGAATTTCGTATTTACGAGGTGGGAAGTCGTGTGGCAGGTTCGTTCAAGTTTGTCGGAGTAAAATGGCAGTGTACATTCTCTTAGTTAATTGCACAAAAATACAGCAAGTTTCTGGAATTTGCATCAGGCGCGTTTTGTTTTTATGTTTTTAATTAATTTATGAAGCCACTGTAAACTTTATAGCTTTACATATTATATTGTTCTATTATTATACTAGTTTGTGCAGGCAATTAGCTTGCTTTTGCTAAATAGAAAAACATCAGTTTTAAAACAATAAAAGACCTGAAATATTTCAGTTGGTGTGCAATGAATCTAAAATATATGAACGTTTAATTTTTATCATTACATTATGGAAAATAATGAACTTTTATCACAATATGCTAATTTTTTGAGAAGGACCTGTACAGTCAAATCTTTGTTCTGCAAAATTATGGACTTCCAGCCTATTAAAAAAAAGAATTCCCTGACTATAAAATATGATAAGAAACATGAGTATTTTGTAGTAATCTTTATAAAGAACACTGATTTAGTCACAAAGTGGCTTTCCACAAATGTCATTAGAGACACAGCACATCAGAACGTATTGCAGGCACATTCTGAATCAGTCGTTTCAGTCAGGGGATTCACAGCTACAATTCTGCAACTCCATGCTGATAATAATTCATTTTTTCCAGACAAAACAGACCCCCACACACACACACACACACACACACACACACACACACACACACACACAAGAGTGTAAAGTCAATGCAAGACATGACGACAGCAACAAAACCCAAGCATGAAAATACTTACATGCGCATCTACATTTACAACAGTTAACAAGACTTCAAGAACATTTCTATTATACATTATTGTGAGTTCTCGATGGAAGTCTTAAGATGATGACGTTTTATATACATCTACTTACAGCTGGAGATCATCCATGTGAGAGATTTCGATCGAATATTTACATTGGCAGCCACATTCTCTGCCCACATTTTACACACATGGTGATAATAAGAGCAATATCTGTACAACTGTGAGGCATCATTTCAATGCTCGAAAATACAAATCTAGGGAGCATATTTAGTAACATCTATAATCAGTGCTGACAATGATTGAGTTGTTTTCTTCCAGAGGACTAACTCTTTGTACCCCTTAGCCATGATGTCTTGTACAAGAAAGTGGAACCCGCTTGCTATAGCGATCATAACAATGCCACTTTTTTGGATTATCACATTTGCTGCTTTAATATAATCTAGGTTAGTAAAGGTACTGCATCTAACAAAATCATAATCTGTCACAGGTGTTATTAAATTTCGAGACGACGTGTAAAATGGCATTGTTTCCTTTATGGCTGTAACCTAAAACACAGATCAAGTCTGTTGAGAAGAGATCACCACAGTCTTAGATGGAGAACTACGAGTGCATTGCTACTGCCACTGAATGAACACATTTAGACCGCACTGAGTCCTGGAGGAAGTGCACGTGTTGGGATCTCAGCATGCTTCGATGAGGTCTGGGCGTTTTAGACGATGGATCCCTTCGAGGATGACAGATGAATGGAGCGAATGCGCGTGGCTAGTGTCTTCTCCAGGTCGTGTAAAACATCGGGGCAGCAGTTCTCCACCGGAGTGTTATAGAGCAACTGTTTAAATGGCTCGAGCTCTATGAGAACCGCCATGTTTTTCAGAAAGTAGCCCTCGATGTAGCCCGACAGCTCAGGTGCATCCAGGAACTACGTGAGAAACAAAGGACAGAAAATACTGAGAGTGTAAAGAATATTCCATACACATACAAAATTTAATCTGAGACAACATAAATAGACTGCCATTACTTTAGCATGGTTATAGATCTCCACACAAGTTTCGGTGTTGATGTTCTTGGCGCAGATGATCTCACAGTGTCTCTGTAATGCCTCCAGCTGGAAGAACTTAGATGCAGAGAGGAGCTGGAAGAGAGGGGAGAAGGAGAGAAGTTAAGAATATAAATGTAATGTAAACCTCAATATAAGGCTAATTTTATTTACTATTTAAAAGTTTGGGGTCAGCGAGAATGCATTAAATTGATTAAACGTGAGAGTAAAGACATTTACAATGTTGCAAAACATATTTCAAATAAATGCAATTCTTTTTATTTTTTTATTAATCAAAAATCATGGTTTCCACTAAAATATATAAAACAGCACAACTGTTTTCAACATTGATAATAATGATTATCGAGTAACTGCAGTAATAGCAGCTAAAATGTTACATTGCCAACACAGGAATAAAATTACATTTTAATATATCAACAACTGTACAGTATACACTGTAAAATCCCTTTAAAGGGATAGTTCAGCGAAAAATGAACATTTTGTCATCACTTACTTACCTTTAAGAAAGTTTATTTCTTGTGTTGAACACAAAAGAATATATTTTAAAGAATGCTGGTAACCAGACAGTTGTTGGTAACCATTGACTTCCATAGTGGGGAAAAAATACCAATGTGGCTTCCATCAACATTCTTTAAAATATATTCTTTTGTGTTCAACAGAAGAACGAAACTTGTATAGGTTTGGAACAACATGAGAGTGAATACATTTTGACATAATTTTTCATTTTTGAGTGAACTATCCCTTTAAATATAAACATTCTAGATTGTTTAACATAAGGACTGAAATGGAGTTATTAGTACATACATCCATAACCTCAGTGTTTCTGATGTGAAGTGAATCCGTTCCCCCAAAGTACAGATACTGCATCACCAGCTATAAGGGAAAGCATCAGTATATGGGAATGCATCGGTCAGACGATAATATAAAAATGATGAGCTCTTCTTTCACGCTCAAATCAAGTTACATATAAATAACAAGACGTGCGTGCATCTTTTTAGAGCATTAGTGCAGGAGCCAGACTGTACCTGAAATACATTGTATTTGACATGGCTGATTTCGATACAGGTGTTCTCAGCAGCTGGTCTGTTTGCTAGAAGTGATTTAAACCTTGGGTATAAGGAGGAGAAGTTAAAACAGTAACTGAGGGAAAATAAGCTGTTCTTATGCCTCATGTCTGTGTTATTAATAAGCTGTTGTTGTAATTGAAACAATAAAACACAATGTCGCTGCATGCATTTATAAAGTGCTTCCTTTTAGTCGGATGCAGTACATCAACTGACCTGCTGGAGGCGGTGAAGAGCAAAACTTTGTGAGCGTAGAATGGCTTTCCCTCCACAAGGAAGGTCACATCTGACATCTCCTTGTTGTTTAGAAAATGAGGATCTGACACACAAACATATCACAGATGGATTTTTATTAGTCTCAACTGTCATCTGTGGAAATCAACAGCATGCCACAGTTAGTTGCTGTCGATAGAGCTCAAAGTGTACATCCCAAAAATAATGGCATCATTTACTTCTCAATTCTCACAATGTTCCACCGGTATGAATTTCTTTCTGCTGTGGAATGCTTTCAAGAATATAATGGCTGGTTTACCATCTAGTTACAAAGAATGGGGAAAGGGGAATGGAGCTTTCAAGGATGCAAAAGCACCACAAAAGAAGACAAAGCGTTTTGGGCACTATGCAAGTCCACTGAGGCTAGGCGATAGCTTTGTGTGAGAAACAAGTCCACTGAGGCCAGGCGATAGCTTTGTGTGAGAAACAGACTCTTAAGCCTCTATTTAGGCTACTGAAAATCTTTACATCAGTCCTAGATCTCTCTAGAATGTATGCAAGAGTAAAGTTTGTTCTGTGAATGCATTGTTCTTTTGATCCAGTTAGCAAAAGTGATCTCAATTATGTGTTTGAGAGACGGTTCGTCTGTGAACAAATTCAATTTTGTTCCATTTGTCACCGTAAGCTATCATGTGACGTTGACCCTAAAGCTTGAAAGCTTTGTGTTTTTAATACATCTAATTAGCTTGAAATTTATTTCAGTTTTTAATAAATGTAGTACTATAAACTAAAACATTTTATATCAGCTTGCCAAGGCAACTAATTTTCTCATCTAATATTTATATTTTGTTTCAGTTTTATTTATATTAATGGAAATTACTTTTAAAGGAGTAGTTCACTTTAAAATGAAAATTACTCCATGATTTACTCTCCCTCAAGCCATCCCAGGTGTATATGACTTTCTTCTTTCTGATGAACACAATCAGAGTTATATTAATAAATATTCTGATGCTATATATATGAAATAGTATATCAGCCTGGCAAGTAAACAAAAAAAAAGCCCTAGCCAATGGCGATTCTATTGCCATGGTGTGCGTAGAGGGTTGTAAAGTAAAATATCTAGCTTCCGGCAAACCGCTTTCCATATTCAGCTTATGAAAAGAGAGCAGTGTGGAGTACTAAATGAAAGATGGATGTGCTTTTTTGAGCTTCAAACACAATGGACCCCATCACTACCATTATAAAGCTTGGAAGTATCAGAATATTTATTAATATAACTCACATTGAGGGGGAGTAAATCATGGGGTCATTTCCATTTTAAAGTGAACTAATCCTTTAATGGTTTTCATTTTTTAACCATAACACTGAACAAAATTATTATAAAGATGGAAATTAATTAAAAAAATTAAAAACTGTAATGGCAGTACATCCTTCAGAATTTGTCCTTTTGTGTTCCACGAAAGAAATAAAGTCACACGGTTTGGAACGACATGAGGGTGAGTAAATGAGGACAGAATTCTCATTTTTGTGTGAACAATCCCTTCAACTAGCATTTAAAATATTTTTCTAATGGCAGAACCACCCACAAATGACATTTTCACTTGACATTTCATTAACAAAGAGAGTGCTCAGATTAATTCAAAAAGTTAAATTTGTTCTGGTCATGACTGACTGTATTTTACAGAGAGCACAGCACAACCTGATATCTGGTGCTACATACCCAGTCTTGACGTCTGTTTCCTCTTGATCTCGGTGAGTTTGGGGATCGGATACGGCCCGTAGCACTGAGTAAATAAAACAGCCAGCTGCTGACTAATCACTTCATTCTGCAAACCATGGGAAAGAGTAATGGGTAAGACCCCTCTCATCAAATCCCATTACAAACAACACATTTTGACTTACCTTGGAGGTGTTAGCAATGCACACGTGTGCGGGTTATATGTATGTGTGAGCTTCCATAGCAAAATCACAGAATCTATTCTTGAGAAGTATCGAAGCATGGTGTTTTTTGGGAACTGTACTTTGTTACAGAGGTGAGACAACTACGTTAAGTGCAGCAAGATGCTTAAATCCCTGTCAGATCGCTCCCTCTGCAGTTTGAACGATCAGCTTCTCTGAAAGATTGTTAGAGGTTCCTCATCAACCTGACATTTCTCTCACCCGGCCTGCATCTGTCTCTACAAATCACCTGCTGTCAGCACAGCACCACTATTTCCTCGCTCTCTCTGCCGTTCCTTCTCTTGGTCTCTCACTCTTTGTACTAACAGGCAGACACATTATTTGTGAAGGTTGAGCATGGAGCGGAAACTGTCAGTCATCCCTGCAGGGTTCAGCGGAAGGTTCCTTGACTCCACCATAGATCAACCTTGACAAACACACTCACACATACACCTACTGTTGCCCAATGGAAGGAAGTCCACATTTATCTTTACTTCCTGTACTCTCTGATATGCTGTAGAGGGAGTAGATATGGATGTTTGAAGCAGACGTATTGGTCAGTGTCATAGGATTCTTTTTAGCACCCTAGGTTTCAAAGAAAAGCTCGCTATTACATAACACTGTGGGAGGACGTCAACAGAATGCCCAATTCAAATTATGCGAGTTTCTGCCTTCACTTCCTGTTCTGAAGAACCAATGTGCTCCCCAGGGTTCTGGACTCTAAAGATTCTGGGAGAAGTAATCATGTATCTCAGGCAAGCTACTTGCAATACCAAGATCAGAGGTTTGATTCCCAAGGAATTCACATTGATAAAAGTGTGCTAGAAACTAGAATGCAGTGCAACCCGCTGTGAATGAATGTGTCTGCAAAATAAGGTATTACTGTTTACATCAGTGTTATTTTGGCATTATTAATATACTATTATAGTATGTTATTTAATACTACATTAATACTAGCACTGGGCAATCGATTAATCAGATCCAAAATAATAGTTTGTGTTTACATATAATATGTGTGTGTACTGTGTATAATTATTGTGTATATATAAATACACACACATGCATGTATATATTTAAGAAAAAATGTATATTTATATATAAAATATTTATTATATATAATATATATATATATATACATATACAGTAAATACATGCAAATCTTTATTATATATACATGAAGGAGTGTGCATTTATATAAACATATAATAATTATACACAATAAACACACATATATTATGTACACACAAACCTTTATTTTGGATGCGATTAATCACGATTAATCGATTGCCCAGCGCTAGTATTTATATTTTGACTTGGATTTTATTTTTAATTTTAGTTGAAGTTTTAGTAATTTTGCTTTGTCATTTTGTAATTTTTATTAGTTTTTTAACTTTTTTAATTAGAAAAAGTTTTTAATAAATGAAATAAATTAAAATCAATATTTGTATTTAATAAATTTAAATAAATACTTTTAAATATTTATCTTATTTAATATTTATATTTTATTTCATTTTTTCATTAGTTTTAGTTAACCATAACAACACTGAACAATATTATGAAGACGAAAATTGCATGTGAAGATTAACTTTATTAATTTAAATAAAAATGTAACTATAAATGTTCAATGCAACTACAACTTTTATTTAATGCTGGATTGTCTCAAATAATTAATCTTCCACTCCCGATTATATAGCAAGGGCTTATATGATCTGTCTTAAGAAAAGTCAACTTTTTGAAAACAAAGGTTAGGGGTATATAAAATTGGTGACACCACAATAATAATAAGTTGGTGTGCAGCAACTCAATCAAATATTGGCACTTGTTTAGTTGTTAAAATTGGGCTTAAATGTTACGTTTTTCTTTAATGAAAAACTATTTATGAACCACAAGGTGTAAACTGTAAACTGAAATTAAACCTAGTGACAAGATGAAGAAATATAAGGTCAAATGTAGAAATTGCTGGAGTTTTGCTTGTGTGTTAGTTCACCTTGCTGGCGCGCAGGATCTGGAACATGAGTGGGAGGCCGTGTGTTATGAGTTCCTCTGTGTACTCCTCCTCTTCAATAGAGCTGAACTCTTTCAGCAGACCCTGGATCAGCGGCCGCCGGTGCTGCAGGAAACAAGTTCGCAGGGACTCCAGCCACGTGTGCAGCGTCCAGGGCACACCTGATACACACAAAATACATGACAATCACCTTTTTACTTTTCAACAAGTAGGAATGTTATGCTCTCATGTTCATCAAGGCAGCATTTTAAAAAATACAGTAATAATGTGAAATATTATTACAATTAAAAAAAAACAATTTTCTATGTTAATAGATATCAAAATATTATTAATTTCTTTGAAGGCAAAGCTACATTTCCAGCATCAGTATATTATCAATGATATTATCAATGAGATTAGTACATCAGTATTATGTCAGAAAACAGTTGTGCTGCTTAATTTTTGTTTTGTTTTGTTTTTTGGAAACATGATACAACCCCAAATCAGAAAAAGTTGGGACAGTATGGAAAATGCAAAAAAGAAAAAGAAAAAAAGAAGTGATTTCTAAATTTACTTTGACTTGTATTTCATTGCAGTCAATATGAACAAAAAATATTTTATTTTTTTGTCTGGTCAACTTCATGTCATCTGTAAATATGCATCCTTTCCTGTCATTTAGACCTGCAACACATTTAAAAAAAAGTTGGGACAGTAAAGCATTTACCACTTTGTAATGTTGCCATTCCTTTTCACAACACTTAAAAGACATTTAGGGACTGAAGACACCAAGTGGTGAAGTGTTTCAGGTGTAATTTTGTCCCATTATTCCTGCAAACAAATCTTAAGGTGGGCAACAGTACGGGGTCTTCGTTGTCGCATTTTGCACTTAAAAATGCACCACACATTCTCTATTGGAGACCGGTCGGGACTGCAGGCAGGCCAGTCAAGTACCCGTACCCTCTTCCTCCGCAGCCAGGACTTTATAATGTGTGCAGAATGTGGTTTTGCATTGTCTTGTTGAAATATGCATGGACGTCCCTGGAAAAGATGTCTTCTTGAAGGCAGCATATTATGCTCCAAAATCTCTATGTACTTTTCAGCATTAATGGTGCCTTCACAGAAGTGCAAGTTACCTTTGCCAAGGGCACTGACACAACCCCATACCATGACAGACCCTGGCTTTTGGACTTGTTGCTGGTAACAGTCTGGATGATCCTTTTCTTCTTTGGTCCGGAGCACACGGCGTCCATTCCTCCAAAAAAATACCTGAAATACTGATTCATCTGACCACAGAACACGTTTCCACTGTGTGACGGTCCATCCCAGATGCCTCCGAGCCCAGAGAAGTCGACGGCGCTTCTGGGCACTGTTAACATAGGGCTTCCTTTTGGCACAGTACAGTTTTAACTGGCACTTATGGATGTAACTACATATTGTGGTACTTGACAAAGGTTTGCCAAAGTAGTCCTGAGCCCATGTGGTGATATCGCTTATAGATGAATGACGATTCTTGATGCAGTGCCGCCTGAGGGATCGGAGATCACAGTTGTTCAGCTTAGGCTTGCGCCCTTGTCCTATACACACTGAAATTCCTCCAGATTCCTTGAATCTTTTAATTATGTTATGCACTGTTGAATGTGAAATATCCAAATCGCTTCCTATCTTTCTTTGAGGAACATTGTTTTTAAACATTTCAATAATTTTCTCACGTATTTAATGGCAAACTGGCGATCCTCGGCCCATCTTTGCTTCTAAAGGATTAGACCTTTCTTGGATGCTGCTTTTGTACCAAATCATAATTACAATCACCTGTTGACATCACCTGTTTCAAATCATTATTTAACCATTTTACCTCATTACTAGCCCTAAATTGCTCCTGTCCAAACTTTTTTGCAGGTCTGAATGACAGGAAAGGATGCATATTTACAAATGACATGAAGTTGACCAGACAAAACATGAAATATTTTGTGTTTATATTGTCTGCAATGAAATACAAGTCAAAGTAAATTTAGAAATCACTACTTTCTCTTTTTATTTGCGTTTTCCATACTGTCCCAACTTTTTCTGATTTGGGGTTGTACATTTTTGGGGATTCTTTGATGAGAAAGAAACAGTATTTATTTGAAATAGAAATCTTTTTTAGGATTATCACATTTGATCAATGTAATTTACCCTATCATAATAAAAGTATTAATTTCTTACTTTTTATTTATTTATTTTTAATTGTAGTGTATATAATTTTTATTTATTTTTTACATTTCATGAAGGAAAAGTCTGTTGTTGTTTCTTACTGGCACAAGGCAAAAGAGCCCAGATATTCTAGTTTCCAGATATAACTTCAATGACCCTCCTTCAATGCAGGTCCATGCAAATTTTGCCTGTTTTATTGTATGCCATGTCAAAATTGTCCAATTGTTTAAAAAAGCAATAGCACCAGGCCCGGCTCCAAAGGAAATCAGAAGCTTGGCCCACCCAGGCCCCACACCAAATAACAAAAGAGTTTTGAGCGCTCTCTCCCGACTTCCATCAAACTATGGCAGTTTCATGTTCAAACTTTTAAGTTCAAACTGATTCACTTCATATACATGTTTTATGTTTTAATTGTCAGGAAGAGTCATGAATCTTTCAACTTTAAGTATGCAGACTTTTTTATTTACACAGGTTAAAGGTGAAGAGGGACGGTGATCTGCATTAGGAGGAGTCGTAGTTGCGGTTGTGCTTGTTGATCCACAAGTGCTTCAGCTTCGGATCGTTCATGTAGCGTTCAAGCAGCAACTGTTTTTCTCTTCGTTCCTTCTCCTTGATTATTTTCTTCTCCACCTTTTTCTTGGCCTTCTCCTCTGCCCAGGTGAAAAGAACAAGTGGCACCTTTCTTTTGCTCTTTGTCTGGACGTTCACATTGTTCTGGGTCTCGTTCTTGGGACCGTCAGGAGAGGCTATGCAGAAGAGATTCATTGTGAGTTCATCGATCTGAGAGGCATCATCCGCATGGCCTTGTATGGCCTTGGAGTCTCCCATTTCACTGGGGTCACTTTCCTCTTCCTCAAATGCCTGGACCTCCACCACTTCGCTTGCCCGCGCTTCCTCCTGCACCTCGCTGTCCTTCTCCAACCAAGCAACCATCTTTCTCGGTTTGATTTCAGCCTCCGGCGTTCGGGGGCATTCAGACTTGAGTAAGTCACTGACCCGGATGGTCTTCCCTGTGTACTCCACATACTCGTTCTCCTCATCCTCTATGTCAATCAGCATGAGTTGTGGAGGTGGATCAGACAGGGAAGAAGTGAACGGCTGAGGCTTCCGGCTGGGAGGACGTCGCAGAGCATCAGGTGCAGGAGTGGGGCTCGTAGGAAGTCGTTTGGGATGACGCACTTGGGATGAAGAGTGTCGGATGGAAAACAGGTCATCACGTGCTGGAGTGGGGTGTGGAGGAACCGCCAATGGAAGCACATGGGATGAAGAGCCATGGAAGGAAACAACTTCATCGGAACATGGAGCAACCACCAACAGTTTGAGAGGATCCACTTGAAGCGGAGAACATGGCAGGGATAACACATCCTCAGGTGCTGGATCTGGTTTCTGACAATGCACAGGTGGTTTTGTCACTGGCGGCAGGGGTTTGAAGTGAGCGGCTGGTAGAGCGAGGTGTCCGGAAACACTTGGAAGCACTGGTAGTTCTCCCTCTATTGGCTTTAAGAAGGAAGATCTGACTGTAGTATGCAGAGGTTTGACCACCACAAGAAGTGGCCTTGGCTCTGTGAGCTTCCATTCCTTCCACTTTCTCTCCTTCCTTTTCTTATTGGTCTTCACCTCTCTTTCCTCCTCTATCTCTCCAAGCGGGTACTTCTTAGGTACCTTGCGGCGTCTCTTCCTGCACTTCCTGTTATTGGGAGTGTAGTCGAAGGCCTCAAACTTTTCTTGAAGTTTCTCTGCCGCTAGTTCTTGCGCTGCACACTGCTGTGCTCTCTGAGGTGTCTCCCTTCTGAGCAAGAAGTGAGCAAAACGCTCAAACAGTTGTCTTAATACACTGCTAAACAGCGCCATTATCGACACTGAATGCTGCAAGTTAATTCAATATTTGTCGTCAATTTCTGCAGAAAGTCTCGAATGTCTTTCGATCTATTCACTCCTAACACACAAACAGAAAACCAGAGTCAAAGCTGCAGTTTAGAGCTGCCAGAACGGAATCTTCACTATGATGTCACAATGGTGAGCTCCACCATCTGAGCAGCTCAAGAAGCAGAACACACACACATTCACACTAATGGCACCAAATCAAATACTGTTTCCAAATGAGTTTCCCCAAACACTCCTCCCCCTCCCTGAATATTAAACTGAGTTTTAGTTTTATATTTAAAAATTCAAATTTTAGTCAAATTTTAAAAAAATTAAGTCAATTGATATTTCTACATTAAAACTGTTATATTTAAAACATTAATCTCCTAACATAATTTATGCACAGTGTTGTAAGTTTTTCTAAAAAAAGTTACTAATTACTAGCTATTAATTATAATAAGCTTATTAATTATTACATATTAAATAGTGTAATTAGATTACTACTACTTACTCTCTCTTTCTCTATAAAAAGTATTGCATTACTTATACTAGTTATTTTCTAAATCCCATATCAACCTCTCCCAGTTGAACAATGCAAAGATAGACATGAAAAATAATTTTTTAATTCTTTCAAATAAATTATATAAAATTGCATCAATTATTCTTGAACTTAACGTTTTTAAAGGGAGAAGGTTACATATGACATTTTATCATAAGATGTAATATATATATATAATTGTTATATAATCTATACTTTTTGAAGGAAAAGTTAATAAATAACAGTATTTAATTCATTTATCAGTTAATAATGCATTACACCCAACACCGATAATGTAATTATATTTGCAGTATAAATCCATTCATGCTGCGTCTGAGCTGTATTAAGTGTAAATACAAAGATGGATTTTGTTTAAACTGATTTTATTTGATTGGTAATAGTCATACAGTGTCAGATTTTTGTTTTTTCTGATTGAATTTATTGATTAAATGTAAGATTCTGACATGAAGAGGATACATATGACAATACATGTAAAAATACTGTTAATCTCTAGCTTTATTGCTCAGTGTTATTTTAGTGAGTATTTATTATGTGAGTATAGGTGACCATAAGTCTGACTGGACATCCATGACTTGCGGAGTCCCACAAGGGTCAATTCTTGCACCACTCCTATTCAACCTGTACATGCTGCCACTGAGCCAAATAATGAGAGAGAACCATATGGCTTACCACAGCTATGCTGACGACACCCAGATCTACTTAGCACTCTCCCCTAATGACTATAGCCCCATTGACTCCTGTGCAAATGCATTAATGAAGTTAACAACTGGATGTGCCAAAACTTTCTTCAGTTAAACAAAGACAAAACTGAAATCATTACATTTGGAAACAAAGATGAAATTCTCAAGGTGAACACATATCTTGAGGCTAAAGGTCTAATAACAAAAAATCAAGTCAGGAATCTTGGTGTGATTTTGGAGTCAGACCTGAGTTTCAGCTGTCATGTCAAAGCAATAACTAAATCAGCTTAATATCGTCTGAAAAATATTGCAAGAATCAGATGCTTTGTTTCCAGGCAAGACTTAGAGAAACTCCTTCATGCTTTTATCACCAGCAGGGTGGACTATTGTAATGGTCTGCTCACCGGCCTTCCCAAAAAGACCATTAGACAGCTGCAGCTCATACAGAACGCTGCGGCCAGGATTCTGAGCAGAACCAGAAAAAATGACCATATCACGCCAGTCCTCAGGTCTTTACACTGGCTTCCAGTTGCATTTAGGATCAATTTTAAAGTATTATTACTTGTTTATAAATCACTCAATGACCTAGGACCTCAAAACATTGCAGATATGCTGAATAAATACAAACCCAACAGATCAATCAGATCATCAGGATCAAGTCAGTTAGAAATACCAAGAGTTCACTCAAAGCAAGGAGAGTCTGCGTTCAGCTATTATGCCAGCCACAGCTGGAACCAGCTTCCAGAAGAGATCAGATGTGCTCCAACAGTAGCCACATTCAAATCTAGACTCAAAACACATCTGTTCAGCGGTGCCTTTACTGAATGAGCACTGTGCCACTGTACGTCCGACTGATTGCACCTAATCTAATCTATGCATCTTTATTATTTTTTTATTTTATTTTGTATCTATATTATTTTATTCTTTTTAATTATATTTACAACTGTATATTTCTATTTCTTCTTATTTTAAAAATTCTCTTTAAAACTGTTTTAATTATCCTGTTTTTATTTTTAATTCTTACACGTGGTATTCTTATTTCTTATCACTGTTTTAATTTCATTTTCTATGTAAAGCACTTTGAATTGCCATTGTGTATGAAATGTGCTTTATAAATAAACTTGCCTTGCCTTGCCTTCAGGGTTTTGATCTTCTCTCAACTGAGAGAGCACATCCTTTATTTTATTGTATAATAATGTCTATTTAATATTACTTCTAAAACATAATGATGTTCTAGTTGAGGTCATTTGTAGCGTAGGTAGGGCCCCAATATGAACTCAAGCCCAGGGGCTCCCAGCCCCCTCAAGTCTGCCCTGATTGTATTTATTTGTGCTATTGCTTGTAATTCACTCTTATTTTGTTACTGACTGTTTATTTGTCTTTATATTTATTAAAAAACTAATAATACTTATTTTTATGTGGTGGAGCCAGTGAAAAATTTTCAAGGGCAGGTTAAAATCTGAACTGGAATGAACCTGTAGAAAAGCTCCTTTGTGTTGAGCACTCTAAATAGAGATTCATTTTCAAAACCTGCCTCTTTTGTTATAAAATAAAGTTGTTATGGAGAAAAATAATTAATGTTAAAAGTCTGGGCCTACCAGGATTTTCATTTGGCCCAACTTACATCTCAAAGCTGGAGCTGGGCCTGAATAGCATACCTCAACAAGCCATTCATTACCTTAAAGGGGACCTATGATGCAAAATTCACTTTTACATGGTTTGAACATAAATGTGTCCGCAGTGCGTTTACACAACCACCCTGTAATGGTAAAAATCCACCCACTCCTCTCTTTTTTAATCCCCATAAATCATAAGCAGTGTCCGTTTGCAGATTCTAGCATTGGAACAGGCCCCGCCCATGACTGCTGACAGACTGTGCCCTATTAGCATAGACCCCGCCCTAAGTGAGCTGTACATAGTCTGCCATGTTTTTTTCCTTGTTAGAGCATTTAACAGCAGCATTCAAGTAAGAAATGTATTCTTATTAAAGCTACTAAAGTTATTCAATCAAGAGCAGTTATTTTCAGTTATTTTTGTTGTTGTTTGAAGTTGTTGTTTACATTCACAGACATAACCAACTGTATGTGAACTTTATGTGTTTTTTTTTACATAACCTTGTGTGTTTGACAGTTTAAGTGCAATAAGATGTGAAAGAAATTAGTTTATTACTCATTACTCACAGGACGCACCACAGGATCGTATGCAAATAATAAACCATTATGATGATGAATAACTGCAATGTCACATGAGCGTGACCACGATATAGATGATAATCAAAACCAAACAGATGTTTTAGTCTTTGGCAGGGTATCTAATGCCGAGTTCACACTGCACGATTTTAGCCCTGATTTTGACTTGTTGACAGGTTTTGCGAAATCGCAGAAAAATGCCCGAAATCATAGGCAAATCGGTGCTCGTTCAAGCGCGTGACAATCACGCAATGTGAAATATGAAGGACGCGATTTGAGAGAATCTTATCTTTTTTATTTTTCTCCTTTTCGCTGCAAATCAGCGCACAGACAATTTGGATCGCTTCATTGTTATGATCATTTTAACAATTCAACTCCGGTCTGATGCACGCGTGATCTCGAGTTGTTTCCTTGTCACATCTCGCGTGTGTTTGGTTGTGAAACCTAGTTTGCCGACCCGAGAGAGTTGTCGGCGATTCTTCCTATTGTAAAGTCGTGCAGTGTGAAATCTCCTGTCGCCGATCCATCGGTCTGTGTGAACACAGCAGCAGCTGAATGCTACCCCAGATAGTCATGCAGTGTGAAAAGAACAGCGAGTGTGAACTCGGCATAAGGCACGAGATGTAAAGGCTCCGCACTCTCCTGGAAAGCGGGATGGGGAGCAGCAGCTCATTTGCTTTTAAAGACGCATGTTTTTCTTTCCACGCAAAAATGTGGCATTTACAACATGGCAAAATTCATGATCTGTGGGGTATTTTGAGTGGAAACTTTAAAGACACTTTCTGGGGACACCTGAGACTTATATAACAGCTTGTAAAAATGGGCATAATAGATCCCCTTTAAGCTACACGTACTATACAGTAAGAATTAGCACTGTGTAAATTCATTGTACTACCATTATTTTATAACTGTAGATACTATAAGAGCACTGACCTAGACTTCTGATGTCCAATGTGATATCGACATAACCATGTTCAGAGCTGTGATACATCGCCTCTCTTAGAGCTTTGAGTTTGGCCTTCCCTGTGCGGGTTGCTTCTATCTTGAGGGAATTCCTCTCTTCCATCTCTGATCCTTCTGCCAAGATCTCCTGTAGAGACAGAACATCCGCCTTCCCCTTCTCCGACTGCGACAGAAGCTTGCAGAACACGTTCCTGCAGCACGAGGATGAGGATGATATGATTTTGCAGGTTTTATTAATAAATTACGAGACTGTGTGTGTGTGTGTGTGTGTGTCTCTGTGTATTTGACTGATGCAAGTGTGCGTGTTACCTGTGTCCATGCGCAGCAGCCAGGCTGTAGGAGTTCATGTCCCCAAGTGGTGCAGTTGAGATGCCGTTGCGGTACATGGTCCCAATCATGGGGTCTGCTCCTCTCTCCAAAAGCAGACTGACCAGCTCAAAGTTCCCTACAGCAAACAAACTGCTGAGTCTTCTCTTGTGGCCTCGCTGGCTTATAATTCAGTAATTCGAGAAGGAAGTGGCGCTGTTGTCCGGTCTGCAGTGTGAGCTTTCTTACCTGCAGCGGCAGCTAACTGCAAAGGCGTCTCAGTGTAGTTCTCCATCCCGTCCTGCAGAGAGCCTTCCACATTAGCTCCAGCATCCAGCAGGAGCTGAGATAAAAGGAAGGAGGTTTTAACTAGTGTATAAACTTTCTGCTAAGATTAAAGATTTATCAAAAAGGAAAATTCTGTCATCTATTACTCATGTCATTCCAAACATGTAAGACTTTCATTCATCTTTAGAACACAAATGAAGATATTTTTAATGAAAGACTTTCTGTTCCTCTATTGAAAGTCTATTCACCCAAATCGACCTTATATATTTAATAGCATATCTGAGTGCTCGGCATTTGTTCGCAGATCGATGTTTTTATGTGAATAAAACCTTAAATTAAATCTGTTCATCATATAAAGCGACCGTGTCTCTTCAGGAAGACTTGAATTAAATCGCTCAATTCATATGGATTTCTTTTACGATCTCTTTATAAACGTTTTTAATTGTCAGTGTATGGAAGCTTGTTTCTGCCACACTTTTTACCTCAATTTATCAATTGTGATTTTACATCTTAATTGCGAGATATAAAGTCAGAACTGTGTGATATAAAATCAAATTGTGTGATATAATGTCATTATCACGAGATATAAAGTCAGAATTGCAAGATATAAAGTCATAATTGTGAGATATAAACTCTGACTTTTTCTCTCATAATTGCGTTTATATCTTACAATTCTGAGTTTATAACTCACAATTCTTTATATCTTGCGATTCTGACTTAATAACTCGCAATTGCGAGTTTATATTTCGCAATTCTGAGAAAAAAAGTCTGAATTGCGTGATATAAAGTCAAAATTGTGAGATAAAAAGTCGCAATTACCTTTTTATTTTTTTATTCTGTGGTGGAAAAAAGCTTCCATATTTTCCATAAGCTTTAAGGCTTAATGTATTAAACAAATGAGTTATAAAAAAAGAATTACCCCCTCACAGTTGTCATGAAGGGCAAAATTAGCTGTATAAACCAAAACCATAATTTGTACCAGGCTGTAAACATGTTTTTTTCTTCTGGCCATTTTAACATGGGGCTCAATGAGATTCTGCTCCCTTCTGGAGCCTGTCTCTAGTGGCCAGTCAATGAATTGCAGTTTAAGTCACTTCCGTATAGGCCTCATTTAGAGCAGCGTCATGACAGGTATGAAAGCGAGGCTGTGAGGGTAAGACTTACCGTGTTTTCAATGGCATCCACTGTATAAAGCTCATAAATCAAATTGGGGAGGTTGCCGCTTGGTTTGGAATGACATAAGAGTGAGTAATTGATGACAGAATTTTGATTTTTGGGTGAACTATCCCTTTAATAAGCGCCATTAGCTCAACCAAGAGATGACAGCGAAACAAGCAAAACACATAATGAATAATAATGGTTGTACGACTCAATGAGAGCACCAAGCACTCCAATTCATGCAGACAAGATTTTCAGGAGAAAACTGATGCATACGCTACAGGAATTTTATTCTGACTCAGCTGATTGGCTTAAAAAATCTGCCGAATGGTCGGGTGGGAGATAGAGGTCACTACCTGCACCACGGGAATGTGCTGTTGAAGTACGGCGAAGGTGAGAGGCGTGGCCTGCCGGGTCTCTGGGAACACTGAGGGGTACTTTTGCACTGTGTTTGGCACCTACGGGAGGTACAGGGGACAGAGCAGGGCACAAATGAGAGAGATGGAGACCTTTAAAAAACTGTCCTGGGAAAAGCATATGAGATGCTGCGCACAGCTGAAAATATGGAGATAGGAGAGGAGTTTGGCCTTTTTTCTACTTTATAGGAGCTTCCTGCACTGTAAATACGTATATGCACATACATATATACACCATCCTTCAAATGAAAAGTTTTGGGTCTTTGAATTAATACTTTTATTCAACATGGATGCATTACTGAATGCAAAACTGTAGTGTGTAAACAGAATGTTATTATGCATTGGTGTGACAGTAAAGATGTGACAGTAAAGATGTCACATTTATAATGTTATGAAAGATTTATATTTCAAATAAATGCTCTCCTTTTGAACTTTCTATCAAAAAATCCTGGAAAAAAATGATCACTGTAAAACATTAAGCAGCAACTGTTTTAACACAAGACATTTTCTTCTTGAGCACCAAATCATATTAGAATGATTTCTGAAGGATCATGTGACACTGAAGACATTGATAATAATAAGAATATTACTTTCAACATTAATATTATTATCAATAATGGCTGCTTAAAATTCAGCCTTGCTATTGCAGGAATAAATGAAACTTTCAAAAAAGAAAAGACATATTTTAATTTGTAAAGGCCCATTCTCACCAAGGATGATAAAGGTATATTTTTGAGAATTGTTCTAAATTTAAAAGGATAGCAGAGTCCTGACCATAACTAACCATACCAAAAGGATGCAGAGGAATGATATCACTGCAATTATTTTCATGTTTTTTTTCCCCAGTTGATGAATGCAAAACTGTAGTGTGTAAACAGAATGTTATTATGCATTGGTGTGGACTCTAATATAGTTATTTGTATAGTTATCAATCTTGGTGTGAACAGGCCGTAAAACTATTTTACAATATTATGTTTGTTTTTTTACTGTATTTATAATCAAATTAAGCAGCCTTGGTGAGCATTTGAAAGGTAATGTCTATATAGTGGGGTTTCAAATGTGTGAAACCACTTTGAAAATCTGGGATTGTGCTTATTTAAATCAGAAAATAAACAATAATGTTTGCTTTAGTACAAAGAAAAAAAAGAAAAGAAAAGAAGAAACAAACAAACTAGGCAGACATAAAACAAGGGAAAGTACAAGGGGGAAGAAATATTTATGCTTTTGCACTATTTTAGATCATGAATCAATTAAAGCTAGGGTAGGCAATGTTTTTCATAAACACTGCCATATCTTGAATCTATAGGTTGAATCTCTTCACATCCTCATGTGGTTGAATCAAGACGTGAGATCTCTTTGGTTAAAGGTGCAGTGTGTAATATTTAGGAGGAGCTATTGACTGAAATTCAATATAACATACATAACGGTTTTCAGTGGTGTATAAGATCTTACATAATGAACTGTTATGTTTTTATTACCGTAAAATGAGCCATTTCTATCTAAATTATTTTGCGCCGTCATGTTTCTACAGTAGCCCTAAACGGACAAATTGCTCTAGAGAGCGCTAGTCACTCTCTGCTGTCTCAGACGACGACATCTTTGTCCTGTGTCAGTCACCGTAGCTTCTCCATGTACTTTGAAAGGGAGGGGTGAGCGGTGGGCAGGTGCAATTCACAACCTCACCACTAGATGCCGCTAAAATGTACATCTTTAAAAGGGGTAATTGGATGCTAAATTCACTTTTATTTGGTGTTTGCATATAAATGTGTCTTTGCGGTGAGTGTGTGGACACAATCATCCTACAATGATACAAATCCATTCACTCCTTTTTTTAATCCTCAAAAAGCCTAAACACTCTCAATAATCAAGCCGTTTTAATTTTCAGAGCAATATGACGTCATGTTCATGTGTCTTGTGTCTACACGCCCCACGGAAGAGAGGGGTGGGGTGAGCAGTAGCTCATTATCATTTAAAGAGACATGCACCGAAACGGGTAGCTGTGAACAGAGCTGTTTTTAAGGAGGTAAAAAGGGTGTTGTTTTACACAAACATTGAGGAATTTTAAACAAAGTAGGTTATAGACTTGAAGACCCTAAAGAATCATACCAACTTGTGAAAAATGGGCATCCGACGACCCCATCAAATCTCTTTTGACATCCTAATAGCAACCAAAAATCGAAGTCTAAATATAAAAAAATGTACATACTGTATATATCTTCTGTGGAAATCTCAGGACCAAAAAATGTTTGTCCAATCATTGCATTCGGTTTGAATCAACGCTGAAATGAATCTACAGCCGTCAGGTGGTACAAGACATAGCTCTGTAAGTTTTAATGTTATGTGCTTTGAGACATTAGGTAATTTAACGGCGTCTCTCACGGCGCTTTGCAGACTCTGCTCTGGCTGTGTGGGTTCATGTGTTTCGAAAGAGGCATGGCTTTGGAGACGCTCGGAAAGGAGGAAATCTATACCTAAGATCCTATGCTTCAAAGCTAGCTTGCTATTGCTAGCCTCTCCAAAACTGCCTACCCTAGCTTTACGCAAAACTGTGACATTGATTCATGATCATGTGACTCATGTGTCAGATTTTTCTAAAGGTGTACGGCTTTGTGAGTGGGAAAACAGCACCTGATAGCTCATAGCAAACGTCAATAAACGTTGCACATTTTTATGACACAGAGTTGCAAACAATATTATTTCCCTGCTACAGGTGACTAAAACTATGAATTGTGCTGAAAACATCTCTGAGACGTTGGTGGAAATAGTGACAAATACTGAGTGTGTGTGTTAGTGAGAAATCTGTCTGTACTAGATTCTACGGCCGAGTTTGGCAGAACAACACGTAGTGACAGTGACTTCCAACAAAAAGCAGAACTCTACCCAGACAAATCCCTCATGGGCATGCAAAGCAGTCTGAGTTTTCTCCTGTTGTACCACAACACAGAAAACACAAACACTATGAAACTACATGACGAGCAAGCTGAGTGTACATAATGTGTGAACACAGCAGAGATGTAGTCACAAACCTCACTGTTAATGTCAGCTCCTGCATCTAGCAGCATCTGAACCATGGCTTCGTCACCGCGGACACACGCATACATCAGAGGGGTCATGCCCTAGAAAACACACAAAAGACAATGAGCATATGCCAGACATGTACTCGGATTATGGAGTAATGACATACAACTTGACCATATAATGCAGCATTTCATTTAAATGCATTGCTATATTTTATATGGACAAAATTCCAGCACTGAAAGAGTCTTCTTGTGCTGATAACTACTCTACTGGAAAACCTTAATGTTACTGAAATCAAGAGTTGGAAAATCAGATAACAAGTGAACTAGCAAAGAAACAAATGTAATGGCAAACATTTCCACTCCCTGAGGTCGAAAATGGAGCAAAGCAATCAGTAATGGAAAGAGCACTGGTATGTTTTCTAAAAGCTGGCTCTGATTAATACAGTCAACCGTAAAATACTGTGAATCTTGAGAGAAACCTGCAGTGCAAATCTGTTTTTTTTTTTTTTTGGCCTTCCATAAAGGGAAAATATAGCAATGTGTGCAAGCATTTAAAGTCAACAACCTTTCGACTTACACATTTATCTACATTTAGTTGCTTTTATACATTTAAAGTGACATACAGTTTTGCACCTGGAGTTGCACCTGCAATTGTACTGGGACAGTTCCTCATGAACGAACCGCTTTAGGGGTATGAACCTGCAACCTTTAGGTTACAAGACCAGGTCAAGACCATTACAACACAGTCACTTACCAGAGGTTTTTAAACTCCCAGGAGACAGTTTGAAAAATGTTTTTAATTGTTTTTACACAAATGCATTGATTCGCTTCGAAGGCTTTTATTAACCCCCTGGAGCCGTGTGAATTACTTTTATAATGGACGGATGCACTTTTATGGGCTTCAAATTTTGGGCTCCCATTCACTGCCATTATAAAGCTTGGATTAGCCAGGATTTTTTTAATATAACTCCGATTGTATTCATCTGAAAGAAGAATGTCATATACACCTAGGATGGCTTAAGGGGGAGTAAATCATGGGGTAATATTCATTTTTAGTTGAACTGTCCCTTAATTCACATTGAACATATTTGATTGAATTATTTAATTCCTGCTGGATAATTACATTAATTTAATGTAGATGAATTGTGAAATGTTTAAAAAAAAAAACTAACCTCAGATCAATTTAATAAAAAGTTGATATAAGTTTAAAAAATATCTTACAGACAATATTTTAACAATTCCCTTTAGCACAACGATAATAAAAAGCCAATTATTTAATTGAGGAAATATGTATCGAATTGTATTGTCTTTTATTGTCACACTTAAAAAAAATCCTCACACAGTTGCATTTATTTGACCAAAAGTACAGTAAATATTATTAAATATTATTACAATGAAAAATAACTGCTTTTTATTGAAAATATCAAAATTTACTTTATTCCTGTGATGGCGAAGCTGAATTTTTAGCAGCCATTACTCCAGTCTTAAGCGTCACATGATCCTTCAGAAATCATTCTAATATGCTGATTTAGTTCTCAAGGAACATTTATTATCATTGTCAGTGTTGAAAACAGTTGTGCTGCTTAATATCTTTGTGTACATTTATTTTGATAGTAAGAAAGTTCAAAAGAGCAGCATTTATATGAAATAAATGTTTTGTAACAATTTAAAAGTATTAAAAAATACTTATCAAGTATTTGAACGGTGCTGTGTATTTTAGGAAGGGGTTACCACGTGGGTGAATCATAATATTTTGGTCATCAAGATCTGCCAATACTGTTTAAAACAAAATGAATGAAATTTTGTATTTATGAACGTGTCCGTTTATGTCAAAATCATTAGTGTTGAATTAAAAACATGTGGTTGTCATTCTAACCTGCTCACTCATACTGTTGATTCCGCCGGGCCCAAGTAAGTTGATGGCCTGGTTGACAAGGTCAGTGCGGCCACAGTTGAGCATGCGGAAGCCCAGATCCTGCAGAAACTTGGCCTCGGTGGAGGCAGCGTCCAGCTTACGTGACACGCAGAAACAGTCATCCGTCCTGCGGCACACACACACAAACATCATTCTGATGTCTTAACCCTCTGCAAAAAAAGCTTGAGTCACATATTCCAAGTTAAATATTCATCTGTGCGTGAATCTTTCATTACAACACTTGGCCTAATAGCAATAAAGCAGCAGTTATGGTGCAATGAAGGGCTTGTGTGAGGTTGACTAAGCTTGTTTTCCCTGTACAGACTGTTTATGAGCCATTTCCATTTCACTCATGATGGGTAGCAATATCTGGTAGCTGGATGTTAATTTAATGGCAGCACGCTTACTTCAGCTGGCGGGGTTCACAATCCACCCCGGGCAGCAGGAGTCTGGCCGCCTGCCGAACATCATCGCTATCCACTGAAAAGCTGCGGCGGTGCTCTGTGTGTGCCAAAGCCACTCTGATCCACTCCATCAGTGGAGGAAGTACTAGAAACGGCCTGCAGGGGGAGACAAAATGCGATTACTGTACATAAAAAACGTTTGTCTTTCCTTATGATATTTTATATTATTTATAGATTACCATTTTGAACTAGATTTTATTTGACTTCTTCAGCTTTCATTTTAATTTGTTTCATTTTAGAGATTTTTTTTAAAATAATAATTCAAAATCGTTTTTTTTTTTTTTCAGCTAGAAATTTTAGTACTTCAACCTCTTGCCATTTATTTTCATTCTAAGCTAAATCTTATTAGCAGTTGAGCAACACAATGTATCCTGAAAATGTATATACCAAACAAGTTTAAAAATTAGCAAATTAATTAACCAATAAATGTTCACTTATTTAATATCTTTTAAAATGTTGCTCTAATTTTCCAGCAGATACAGGAAGTATTTCATCTATGCAATTATTCATAACGTGGCATCGTTTCTTTGCATTGCCTTTGCCTTGCAGTCTGTTGCACTGTATTTCACATTTATACTCCTCTGCATTTCATCATATTATAGTGTCAAGTTGAATAAACGACTACTTGGCATAAGTTAAGTGCCTTGAGCGACTGCATCAATCAGAAATCTCCCTAACAAAAATACCCAGACACTTTGCAACGCCTTCGGTAGGTACAATGGAAGTCCCCTCACCTCTCGGTCTGTAAGGTGACTTTGGAGGGCTCTACGTTGGGGTTCTCCCACTCCATCTGAGGGCAGTGCATGAAGTAGCAGAGCGTATATAAAGCCTCGGGCTCCCAGTGGATCAGGCTGCTCTTCTGAGGGAGCGGAGTGCCGTTGCTGTGGTTCTTTATGCTCAGAGGCTGGAGGTGATGCATGGCTCTGGACACTAAATCACCTGTCGGGGCACGAGAGACCTTTGATGTGAGGGGAATGATGTAAATGGTGAAGGACAGTACTGTCGTCGCATTGATGGTACAGCATAAAAAAATTAGCAACTCCATCAATCATTGTCTGCTAGTCAGCTGTTTGTAGGTCCTCGGCAGCATGTTTGTCAGTAATGAAATTCTTGGCCAGTCAATCAAACTAAATATTTCCCAAACAAGTTATGTAATATTGCCGTATACCTACTCTAGTTGCATATAGCCTATATACTTTAATGGCATTGCATTCTAAACACACACACACACACACACACACACACACACACACACACACACACACACACACACACACACACACACACACACACACACACACACACACACACACACACACACACACACACACACACACACACACACACACACACACACACACACACACACACATGTTGTGTTTCCATGTTTTATGGGGACATTCCATAGGCGTAATGCATTTTATACTGTACAAACTGTATTTCTATCCCCTACACTGCCCCTGCCCCTAAACCTACCCATCACAGGAAACATTCTGCATTTTTACATTTTCAAAAACATCACTTAGTGTGATTTATAAGATGTTTTCCTCATGGGGACCAAAAATGTCCCCACAAGGACAAGGATTTTGGATATTGCCATCTTTGTGGGGACATTTTGTCCCCATACCGTAGGGATTACCAGTCCACACACACACACACACACACACACACACACACACACACACACACACACACACACACACACACACACACACACACACACACACTAAACACATACACACACACACATATATGGCGTTGGGGCCAACCCCTGAAAAACAGCCCCATACCATAATCCCTCCTCCACCAAACTTTATAGTTGGCAATGTAGTCAGGCAGGTAACGTTCTCTTGGCATCTGCCAAAAACAGACTCTCCCGACAGAATGCCAAACAGAGAAGCATGATTTGTCACTCCACTGAACATGTTTCCACTGCTCCAGAGTCCAGTGACGTTGTGCTTTACCAAAGACTTTAAAAAACGGTGCACTCATATACTATGCATGGGAGAAAGTGCAACGCGCAATATGGTGGAATAAGTCCCGCCTTCTAAATAAGAGACAATCGCAGATTGGTAAAGTCATTGTGTCATTGCAGCTGCCATTTGATGTTCCAGTTCCTATAGAAACAACCAGTGTTCTGAGATGAGTGCTTAGGACTGCGTATGTGCGTTTAAATATTCGAGCATTTAAAAACAAAATGTGTGAGACAGTTGTTGACTGATTTCAAATATAAAAGTTAATCGTAAGCTTGGCTAACAGTTTTAGAGAATTTGATGTTCCTCCATTCAAAGAGATGCTGCACTTGCATGTCCAAGAGGCGTTTCAAAGATGGCTGCTGAGTGAAATAACTTTTCTTAAAGGGACTTTGGCTTCATCGTACACCATCCGACACTTGGCATTGAACTCGGTGATGTGAGACCTGCATGCAGCTGCTCAACCATGGAAACCCATCCCATGAAGCTCCCGCCACACAGTTTTTTTGCTGATATTAATTCCAGTGCAAGTCTGTAAATCTTCAGCTATGGAATCAGCAGAGCGTTGGTGACTTTTACACACCATGTGCCTCAGCACTTGATGAC
The DNA here is from genome assembly GCA_023029165.1 of Gobiocypris rarus. NCBI lineage: Eukaryota > Metazoa > Chordata > Actinopteri > Cypriniformes > Gobionidae > Gobiocypris > Gobiocypris rarus. Next base: position 12,981,907 of record CM040918.1, on the reverse strand, counting down.
CCCACTCTGTGACTTTATGTGGTTATCCACTTCGTGGCTGAGTTGCTGCTGTTCCTGAACGCATCCACTTTCCAATAATACCACTTATAGTTGACCATGGAATAGCAGAGATGAAATTTCATAAACTGACCTAGTGCAAAGGTGGCATCCTATCACAGTACCACACTTGAATTCACTAAACTCTTTTAGAACATCCCATTTTCCCCCCTAATGTTTGTAAACGCAGACTGTATGGCTAGGTGCTTGCTTTTTCTATATTATTTAACTAAAAAGGGGTAACTTATAGCTACAGGTTTTATTTTACTATGAAAAAGCAATGCATAGAAAAACAAAAAGCTCACAGGGAAAATTATACATTAACTACAATATAATCAGTTATTAATATTTAGTTGATTCTCTCTTGTTTTTGCAAGTGTTCATCATTTCTTTGCATGAGAGCCTGGCCAAAAAGTATGTCCGCACAATTTTGCATGTTTCATTGCATTTTCATCACAAATAAAACAATTGACTCCAAGCACAACTACACAATATGCTTATAAAATCTTAGAAATTTTGATAAAGGGTGAAGATTTCTTCCTAGCCTGGACATCACTTTTGGCCACTACTGTATATATATACACACATATAATTGCATGTACAGCTAAACCACATACAATATATTCTACAACTGTGTGCACATTTGCATGAGATTTTTTTGTAAAGAGCAGACTGATGGATGAGAAATGTCACAAACCTCTTTTCAAACAAGGTCACACAAAGCGCGGCATTCATTACACAGAACATTAAACACTCTCCCTCTCGCTCCAATGACTATTTCCTTTCATATATGGAACTTTCAGATCATCTACAGTCTAATTTAGTCCATGAGACCTAATTCTTCTGAATGCGTTCAACTGAACAGAAGTGTTTTCAGTACAGTCAATAATAGACTCTGAAAGGCACACTAAGAAACAGCCTCATCCATGGCTAAATAACTGCAGCACTTGCAATTTTTCTCTCAAGAACATTTCTAATCTCTGTTACTCTGAATGAATTAACAAGGCCACCCGTGCAAGATAAGCAATCATTTAGAGAATAAAAGCCTTGTTTTACTGTTCTGATTCTGATTTCCTTTGCCAAAGCAGCAGATTTAAAGGAACAGCTCACCTGAAAATGAACATTCTGTCATCATTCTATCAACAATGCTGTTCCAAACCTGTATGACTTTCTTTATTCTGTGGAACATAAAAGAATTTATTCTGGAAAAACATCTCAATGTTTTTTTGTTCACTGAATGAAAGTAAGCGGGGTCCATTGGATCCCAATGATTTTCATGATATAGACAAAAAAGCTGACTTCTTATGGGGTTGGAACAACATGAGCGTAAGTAAATAATGACAGAAGAGGGAACGAGTTTGAGAGGAAGCTATGTGGACTATATGACAGCGGAGGGCAAAGATATGCACTGTAATTATGCACAGTAATTACAGGATTATGCAGAATACATTATCAGGAGCCGCAACTACACACACAAAACAATAAAGCGTAAGAATACACCTGTCAGCACAGAAACACACAGCGTTAGCAGTCAGAGGTGGTGGCAGGAGGCTCTCGAGAGGAGGGAAGGGGCTGGAAGCCACCTGGGGCACTTCTGTGACCGACACTCATCTCTTATTCATGATAGCGTGTGACATTTCCTCAAGTCAGAGGGGCAGAAGAGGAACTGACTGAGAGATATGCTCAAGATTAACCAGCTAAACAAACACAGCAACGGCAAAAGGTCTTCGTCGATTAGTCATGACCGTAAACCTCACTACTAAGAGGGCTAATCATCTACAGGTACTGCAGGCTATTCGTATGAGTAAGCATGGCAACGTTAGAAAACAACACAGCAGAACATTTTCTGTTTGCTTGAGTGTCTCTGGTTAAATATGATACTCTCATCCGTAACAGCGGAGAAGGTGCCCTTCATCACCAGACTGAGAATGAGACGTTGGGAATGGAGGATGCAGAATGGTGTTTTACTGTGAAAACTGAGCAGAATCGATTGGCTGTCCTCCCTGAGCCATGACATAAATTACCAAGAAAAGGCCATGAGAGAGAAAGGTGCTCTGCTTGGCTTTAAGCGAGAGAGCAGATTTCTTGGTCTTTTTTGAACCATCAAACTGGGATTAGCTGGATTAACTGTAGTTGTATTATTTTAAATGTCTGGAAAATTGCATGTCATGAGTATAACTTAAAAAAGAAGGAACTATCAAAATAAAGATAAAAGAATATAAAGCCCAGTCTATCTATCTATCTATCTATCTATCTATCTATCTATCTATCTATCTATCTATCTATCTATCTATCTATCTATCTATCTATCTATCTATCTATCTATCTATCTATCTATCTATCTATCTATCTATCTATCTATCTATCTATCTATCTATCTATCTATCTACCTACCTACCTACCTTTCTGTCTGTCTGTCTGTCTGTCTGTCTGTCTGTCTGTCTGTCTGTCTATCTATCTATCTATCTATCCATATTCCTTAAAATCAAACCATTTAAATTATTAATTAATAATTATTCTTAACAATCATTAAACCTATTACATATCAACATATAATTTGTCACATTGTCACAATTAAGCACATTTCTTATTTTTGTAAGATTCCAATGAACTAAATATACAGTATATAATTTAAATCGTATAACTAACAAAAGCAAAACTCTTAAAAAATATAAAAATATGAATATGAATGATATAAATATCACAAGATGTTAATAAAAATAATGATAATAATATTGTTGTAATATTAATAATATTGTTGTAATATTAATTGCATTTAATATTTTACGACTAGGACTTTTTTGTGACATATGTGCACATTTTGTGCATGCGTGTTTGTGTGTACTTATACATTTTCATAATTTTAAGAATATTATAGATTTTTAGGACCATTTGAGTTTTGCTTTCTTTTAAATGTATTGCATACATCTAAGGTCGATACTGTATATTTACTCTTTTCATGAGCTTCACTGATAGTTTTCTTTTACTGTTTCTTTTGGTCTGGGTCTCATCACACCCATGCAATGCAGTTGGCTTTTCCAGACATTTCAAAGAAACATATATTCGAGCTACAGCAGTTCCTGCAACAAAAACTTGCTGCTTAGCAGAATTACTGTATATCCTGTAAGAAAAGTGTAGATAAACAATTAAGAACCAGTCATTGGGCACCAGCGGTGCTCCAGAGCAATGAAGCAATGAAATGTAATGAGCGTTTTATGGCGCAAGAGGGAATAGATGCATTAGCAGAGCTATGGGAAGAAACAGGGACTTTTAGGAAAACTTGGGAAAATGTTATAGACGGCATGGAAACACTCACTGATGGCAATTTAGCCCCAAAGTCTTTGATTGGTGTCTGGCCAACCTAAGAAAAAACCAAACCCTCCTGACTGGTGCAGGTCTCATTCAGACAGAGCCTAATGGGAGACACTTAAGCAGCTATTTATTCTGCATAAGAGTTGATTCTCCTTCAGGGCTGTTTTTAGAATCGGTGCAGACTAATGCAGAAATGTACATTTCCCAATTAGCTGTTAATGGCTAAGTAACTCTCATAGCCCAAAGTAAAGTTCTTGTACGCACACTCAAATGCTGAAAACAGAGAATTAGTCTTATTTAGATCAAACAAACCATTAAGTAACCAAAATGTAGTATGAAGGAAAAAAGCCCATAAAGTGCAAATGAGCTTAGCTTCTCGAGTTTATTTATCCCTTACTTATTAGAGACAGTTTATTTTAGATAATAGAATACTAAATTTAAATATCCATCACTTATCTTTTCAATACAGCAAGCAATTGCTACTCAATCTGCATTAAAATAAGCACTGGTAAACAGTAAGAAAATGTATTTTTCCAGGCAAATCCGACGAGGGAATAATTAAAGAACAAGATCCGCTAACTCAGGGACACAATGGAATTTTAAGAGACGAGTACGACAAAAAATGGCTTCTAATGCATTGACCTTTTGACCCTCTAGTGCTCTGCAGGAAGAAATGTCTTCTAGTTAACTGGCTCATGAGTGACACATAAAAACTTGCTTTGTACTGTAATAGGAAGATTTAATCTATTGCCATGCTCTGATATTATGGGATTTATAAGAGTAATGAAATTATATTAAAGTACAATTACTGTATAGGGGATTTCAGACTTCCCTCTGGATATATACAGCTGTGAGAGGATCATGACAAGCCTATAAAGGTCATACATACTTCAAATTACAACAATTTCCTGAGAGGCAGTGACTTTGACAGTCTGAATGTCTTCCATTCCGATTTAATAACTTACAGATTTGAACTTCATAATAACCCTGATCCTGCTCTGCTGCTAATCGTGCATATTGAAAAAGCATGATAGTTGTATATATATATATGTATTACGTAATATATGTTATGAAACATTTTCTGAATACAGACTTTTTACATTTTTGTTTATAATATTTTAAAGCTTTCTAGACAGGCAAAAATCAGCAACATACAAAAACTCATTTACGTCAATATAAAAAAAACTGTATAATTAGATCTTGATTTTGCAAGTTCAGCTTTCACTTAAAATAAACTCTGCCCTTTGAGTAAGAGTGCTCTGTTGTGACTTTCCAAATGCAGAAAGACTCTCTATGTGACAGTTGTTGTTCCTGCCCTTGCTGGAGGCAGCTTACTGAATGTGTAAAGCAGGGGAGGAGCGTTGTCCCTACCCAGGGTTCAAACTGCCCTCAACTTCCCCTGCAGGGTCACTGGGGACAACCACGAGAAAGAGAGACAGAAGAGAAGAGCTGGAAATAGACTAAGTATTTCATGGAAATCTCCATGGATACTGTGTCTATAAAAAAAGTACTAATGGAGATTTGATATTTAAGTTTTGAAGAGCACATGCATTTTTGAAGGAACTGACAGCAACATTTTGTGCATATCTGCTTCTGTGGGCTTGCTATGTTTTCTTGGTACTTTTCAGATATTAAACAGGGCCATGCATATTTGTTGTATTTGACAAGGGTCTTTAACCGGGGGTCCACAGCGGTACTGCGGTCCACAAATTTGTGTTTAATAAAAAAAAACATGTGTTAAAAAAATAAAACTTCAAAAAACGGCTCGGGTTATGTATATAACCCTTGTTCCCTGAGAAAGGAAACGAGCACTGCGTCGGAACGACGATTTGGGGATGCTCCCTAAGCATCAGCGAATCTGAAGTCTGAATGAACACTAGTCCAATCCGATTGGTCGTGCGTGATGACGTCATCGTGACGGCATACCGGAAGTATAAAAGGAGCGGGCGTAATGGCGGCAGCTATTGCTCTGAAGCATGCGCTCCAGGCGTGCGAGGTGTGGCGACGGCGCGGTGCTCGTTCCCTTTCTCAGGGAACAAGGGTTATATACATAACCCGAGCCGTTCCTTTCGAGGGAACTCCACTGCGTCGGAACGACGATTTGGGGAACGAGTACCCACTAGGCCACACCGAGGGTAGCGCCTGCCCTAGTGTGAAGCCGGAGACCGGGCACAACTAGGACTGGAGCACCCTAGCGCCAGGCGTCGTGGGAGATGCAGGCTATAAAACCTGATAAAGTTGTTGGGATCTCCTCCACTGTGCCGACTTCGCCAAATACTCTCTGAGTGCCCTAACCGGGCAGAGCAGGTGAAGCCTCTCCTCTTCCGCCGTCACGTGAGGCGGAGGATGAAATGCCTGCAGAACCAAAAGACCTGACCACCCTTGATGGGACCTTAGGCACGTAGCCTGGCCTAGGGTGTAAGATGGCTTTTACTCCACCCGGAGCAAACTCCAGGCAAGTCGGCGTTACCGCCAAGGCCTGGAGATCACCCACTCTCCTCAGAGAGGTAATGGCGAGGAGAAAAGCCACCTTAAGGGTCAGGTTCTTTGGTTCAGCCGAAGCCACCGGGCAGTTAACTGGGTCCACCTCACGCTCCCTGCACCAAGTGGAAAATACATTCCACTTGAGGCTGTACAGTCTCCTTGTAGACGGAGCCCTGGAACTGAGTAACGTCTCTACCACCTCTGCCGACAGGCCAGCCTCTAGGTATCTGGCCCCTCAGGGGCCAGACCCAAAGGTTCCAAATCTCGGGCCGGGGGTGAAATATTGTACCCGCCGCCTGAGACAGGAGATCCCTCCTCAGAGGAATCTGCCACGGATGACCTGCCAGCAGAGCTATGATATCCGAGAACCATACTCGAAGTCGGCCAGCGGGTGCTACCAGAAGTAGGCTGACCCCTTGTTGACGGACCCTCTCCAGGACTCCCGGGAGCAGAGCAATCGGGAAATGCGTGCAGGCGCAGCCTCGGCCACGTCTGACCCATGGCATCCAACCAGCGGGCTGGATGCGTGAGGAGAACCACAGTGGACAGTGGGGCGCTCTCGAGACGCAAAATAGGTCCACTTCCACTGGGCCGAACCTCTTGCATATGGCCTCCACCACCTCTGGGTGGAGCCGCCACTCCCGGGCCTTAGCTCCTGCCTCAACAGGATGTCTGCTCCTGATTTTGGACCCCGGGACATACATTGCCCTAATGGACAACAGTTTCCCTTGGGACCACAGGAGGATTAGATCGCCAGTCTGCACAGAGGCGCGACCTGAACCCCCTCCTGATGATTGAGTGCGCTACGACAGCCGTATTGTCTGTCCGCACCAGGACATGTTGGCGCGGAGGTCGGGAAAAAGCTCCTGAGAGCTTTGTAGACCGCCAGCATCTCCAGGCAACTTATATGCCAGGAGGAATGACGGCCCTCCCATAGGCCCCTCGCAAAGCGGCCGTCCATGACGCGCCCCAGCCAGTGAGGAGGCGTCTGTTGAAAGCAGTTCGGCAACAGGGCGCTCCCAACACTGGCCTGGGACAGAAACCAAGGTTTCTTCCATATGACTAGGGAACGAAGGCCACGCGTTACCCTGATCATACAGAATGGATTTCCCCTCAAGGAAAGTCACCTGGTTTACTTCCGTATCAGGACATGGTGGCGCGGAGGTCGGGAAAAAGCCCCTCAGAGCTTTGTAGACCGCCAGCATCTCCAGGCAGTAAATGTGCCAGGAGAAATGCCGGGTCTCCCACAGACCTCTCGCAGCGGCCGCCATGACCACGTCCCAGCTAGTGAGGAGGCATCCGTTGAAGCGGTCTTCCGGCAAGCGTGATGCTCCCAACACTGGCCCCTGGGACAGAAACCAAGGTTTCTTCCATATGACTAGGGCGAAGGCATCTGCGCGTTACCCTGATCATACAGAACGGTTTTCCCCTCGAGGAAAACCCCCTGATTCCCAGCCACCACTGTAAGGGTCTTGTGCAGCAGGCCAAAAGATATTCTGTTGGACGAGCCGCAATGAGCCCCAGCAGTCCTTAAAACTGCTTCACAGTGATGCTGTGGCCTAGCTTCACTTTAGAGACCACCGCCCGTATGGACTCAATACGTGGGAGACAATTATGCCCACAACGTAGAGACTCCCATCGACTCCCAGGAACACTGTTCTCTGAGAAGGCGTCAACACGCTACTGCATGTAGAGTCTCAACCCCAAGCACTGAGAGCAGCCAAGGACGACACCTCAATGCCGAACTGCTGCTACCACAGAGGGGAAGGGCTAGGCCGTATGGACGAACCCGATATTGGTACGCTTTGCCCCCAAAAGCAAACCTCAGGAACTTCCTGTGACACAGAAGGATGGATACAGGAAGCCTGCGTCCTCTTTAGACCCGTCGTGACAGACCAGTCCTTAGACTGGATCTGAATCACAACGGAGGAACTGTAAGCATCTTGAATCTGAATCTCCTCAGAGAACGATTCAAGAACCTCAGATCTAAAGTTTGGACTCAACTCGCCATCCTTCTTAGGAACTATGAAGTACCGGCTGTAGAACCCGGACTCCCTGTCTGGCGGAGGAGCACCTTCTGTGGCCTCCTTACCAACGGGGAGTGGACTTCCTGTTCCATTACCCGAACCTGCCCAGGGACCACTGCAGTCCAGACCACCCCACTGAAATTCGGGGGAAGGTAACTGAACTGCAGTCTGTATTCCCTTTTCTACAGTACGCAGGGCCCATGCAGATATATTCGGAGGCATAACCATGCGCCAAGATAATCTGCTAAGGGAACCAGCCTCTCGAGGCCGGCCTCGGGTGTCAACTCCAGCCTCCTCCCGACCCCTGAAGCGGCTAACCGGCAGGGTGAAATCGAGGAAGATTTTCGGTGTGCGTACGCGTTTGCTGGACTGCCGCAAGTCTTGCTAGAGGCGGCTGGTGCAGCACGCGTGCGCGGGGAAGCGATGTGGCCCGAAGCATACTTGATGGCGGGAGCACAGCATCGTTTCCCGAAAACTCCACAGGGGAGGCGACCTCGATCGCTCCTACCCGGGAGAGGGGGCGTCGGGTGTTACACGAGCCTCGTCCCCAACCCCCTGAAGCGGCTGACCGGCAGGGAGTAGTTGGGAACGAGCCTCTGTGTGCGGACGCGCGAGCTGCCCAGCCGCAGGTCTTTTCAGAGGCGGCTGGAGCAGCGTGCGTTCGCAGGAAATCGATGTGGCCCGAAGCGTCATAGACGGCGGGATTACCACATCGATTTCCCAGAGCGCCTTGGAAGAAGCAACCTCAGTTGCCCCTTCGCGGGAGCCTCATCTAAGGAGCAGCTCTACAGGGCCGCACGCTAGGCGGACACTGGGAATAGCAATTGCCTGAAACTGATGTATCCCGCAGGCCACAAGGCGGCGAGAACGACATCAACTTCAGGAGGGCTCCACCTAGATGAATATCCAGACAAGTCACCTGGTCTGAATGATAGGCTGAATAAAAAATACATCTAACTCCTCAAAGTCAGATAATATTTTAATTTAATTCCTTGGAATTAAATACAGCCACAATAAGGTGAAACATGGTCTGAATGATAGGCTGAATATCTAACTCCTCAAAGTCAGATCATATTTTATTTAATTCCTCAGAATTAAATGTAGCCATAATCCTCAGACGACACTGTTTTATTGTATTTATACGGACTCATAAACCACACGTTGCCTCAGCAACGTGGTTCAACTCCCGTCATAGTACAATTGGCTTTCATCGCTCAAGAAAAAGCCAAACAGTATCACGTGAAACATGGTCTGAATGACAGGCTGAATATCTAACTCCTTAGAGTCGAATAATATTTCATTTAAATCCTCAGACTTAAATGCAGCCCTAATCATCAGGCAATACTGTTTTATCGTCAACCAGTATTCCATGCACACCGATCGCGTGTGTTCACCTTAATAGCAGACCCATACCTGCACGCTGCCTCGGCAATCGTGAGATTGAGTCTTGCATATAAGAAGTGGCGAGCTCTCGTTATAACTTCGACTGCCCCGATGCTGAGCACGTTTAATTCCCCAGAATCAGACCGTTCAAGCATCGGGTCCTCCGCCCCGGGGGAAGAAGCCGCATCGCGAGCTTCCACACGGGAAGGAGAACATCTGAACTGACAGACAAAGACTGGGAAGATGCCTCAGCAGTCCCAAGTCTCGCTGACATGTCCATCCGTGAGCCCCATGACGGTCTCGCCGCACCGCCTCGGCGAATGCGGGACCGATCCACGGGCTCATGAGGCTGGCCGCCTCATCGAACACGGCCAGCCGAGGCGGAGCAGCCTGAGTGTCAGCTCTCTGGCGCTCACAAGCGGCTCCTCGAGCCGCCCGAGCATGCTGAACACCCAGGCATTGCACACAAAGCAGGTGTGCATCCGAGCCCGAAATGTAGCGGGGACACGGATGCACACACTGCTTAAACTCTCTTACTTTCTCTCGCCTACTTCTTTCACACACTTGCACAACTGGACAAACAACAGTAAATAGACAGACAATCACAGAGAGCGCTATGCTGAAGAGCAATAACTGCCGCCATTACGCGCCGGCTCCCCTTTTATACTTCCGGGTATGCCGTCACGATGACGTCATCACGCACGACCAGATTGGATCGGATTGGACTAGTGTTCATTCAGACTTCAGATTCGCTGATGCTTAGGGAGCATCCCCAAATCGTCGTTCCGACGCAGTGGGAGTTCCCTCGAAAGGGAACAAGTCAATACAATTACCCTGAAATGAAAGCGAGACCACCCTCAGTTGATATTTTAATAATATTGGCGAAACAGATTTGGCAAACTTTTGAGAGAATGTGAAATATTTCTATTTACAGCATGTTTTTTACAGCGGTGAGAAATGTGGCCAATCACAGACATGTTTGTTGATGTCTTGAATGCAATGGGCAATCACAGGTGTTTAAGGGTGTACTCACACTAGGTATGGTTCCCTTTTACCGTGCCCGAGCGCGATTGTTCCCCCTCCCCCGGCCTGAACTCACAGAGCACGCTTACGTCATTCACGATGCAACTTTTTGTTTGGAAGAAGACAGGAAGAAAAGCAAGTAAATTTGCAGCTTTACTCGCAAACTACAATTCACGTTCATCAATAAGGTGAGAACCAGGACCGTTATAAACCTAATTATAATTGATTTAATCGAAAAGTGTATCCAAGTAGTAATAGTTTGGTGTTTGCTGTCATAATGATGACAGTAGTGCACAGCTGTCCCGTGCTCTTGCACTGTTAGGGCTCACACTGCATGCAAACCACGCTCGAGCCCAACCGAACCCACATCTTTCAAGCGGGCCAGAGCTGGCCAAACGAACCAGCCAGGGTACGGAATGGAGCGCTCACACTTGTCAAACAAACCGGGCTTTGGGGGGGTCAAACATGCTCGGTTCAGAGCACCTAGTGTAAGTACAGTTAGAAGTTAGAATCCAGTCACCGCTCAGAATAGCAGAGTTTTTGTTCCAAGTGCTTACATATGAACTTTAGAGTACCCCAACTAGTTTTAGATACTGTGTGTGATTTGTCCATCTGACAGTAAAATGTAAAAGTTTTAGTAAACTTGTAGCTTAAGCTCAGGTAAATGTTTAATTATCCATCTAATTAGTACAATTAAAATGTATGACTCTGCAAATCCATTAAAATAATTTTACAACAACTGAAAACAACTAATAAACTAATAATTTATAAATGCATAAATGTCAGTTTTAACAGTGGCAAGTAATATACAGACAGTGATGCATGTGAAACAACAATAATGTTCATAGTTCTGATCTACTGTCTTGACAATATATAATTTATTTGTAATCATAATGTGGTTAGTTTCTATTGATATCGAAGTGTATATGCTTAATATGTAGCTCTATTTGACAAATTTGGTATCGGTGGTCCCTGCTCAATGTCTCTATCGCCTAAGGGGTCCTTGCCCTGAAAAACGTTGAAGCCCCTGTTGTATTTGATGTGAATTATTGCTGGGTACATATAAGGCAGGCACAAAGGCTACAAAGATCTCTGGACTGCAGAACATATAGTATTGCATTTAAAATCGATGTTCTCCAGAATAGAACAAGCTTTCTGCTGTAAAATATATTGAATTACATGACCAATCTCCTAAGTAAGAGAGCTTTACATCTAATTAGATTTGCATCTCCTGAAGAAAATACCAGCGCTTGCTGCAGCAAAAGTGTTACATTTTTAGGCAAGAATGAGTTTAAGGCTTTGTTTCTATAAATGAAATTCTGTCGTTGTCATGACACTTGGCATGTTTTCAGTCAATGTGCAGTGTACAGGCAACTTTAACTGGCTAAACATGCACAAGGAAGACGAGAGCCATAACAATTAAGTATATGCAAGAAAGAAGACCAATCATAATTCAATATGCAAATAAATGGGGAAAATACCACTGGAAATTTGGGCACAGCTGAAAGCTACACCTTAATGATGAACATTCCATCAAAATTTTTATTACCATTTTTACAGCTGCATACACACACACACACACACACACACACACACACACACACACACACACACACACACACACACACACACACACACACACACACACACACACACACAAGATAGTGTCTGGTTCACTATCTTTGTGGGGACTCTCCATAGACGTAATGGTTTTTATACCGTACAAACTGTACATTCTATCCCCCTACACTGCCCCTGCCCCTAAACCTACCCATCACAGGAAACATTCAGCATTTTTACTTTCTCAAAAAAACCTCATCCTGTGTGATTTATAAGCCTTTTGAAAAGTGGGGACTGCTGGCTGGTCCCCACAATGTAGGTGATCTCAGGTTTTACTATTCTTATGGGGACATTTGGTATCCACAATGTAATATAAACAGGGACAAAAGTGTTGCAAATGCCTAATTAATTAATTATTTGATGTTAAACTGTACTGACGAACCATGCACAGGATAAATTGGATGCTGTCTAACTAAGTGCTCTGTTGAATAACAATGACCCTTTTAAACACAGATATGTATAAAGCATTAAATGCATGGGAAAATCAAATACAGTGTATGGCACTTGTATAAGAGTGGACTGTGTGTACGGGATGTTAAGAACTAACGCCTGTTTGAAGAGAGAGAGACTTGAATCCTGAGAAGATGGATTCCTACTAGTAAACACATACCACTCTGGTGTGAAATGACTGCAACCTGGGGCTACTTCTTACTTCAAACGAAATGAATTTGCATCAAAATTTATATCTTTACCACTCTGCACCACTATGCAGTGGTTCCTGAGTACTTTGAACATCTGCTGTACATGCAAATTAAGCAGAGCTGTAGATCACCCAACAAAACTATTACTGAATAAAGCTTGTGGTGTGTGCATGCACACATACACAAACAAGTATTAAACCAAAGAATGATGGTGGCTTCCGCTTTTCTGAGTAAGGAATGATTGGTAGAAAAAGTACATGGTGCAGAAGAGCTCAATTTAAGTTGAAAAATAGATGTTTGGTTACTCACTGAGTTCAGCGATGCTCCCCACGCGTGTGGCCAGCAGGGACTGTTCAATAGTACGCTGCTCGGACTGACTGTAGGCGTCTCCAGCTTTATTTGAGCGCTGCTGGTTCCTGTGGAGGCTCAAACTGTCCGGCAAACTGAGGATTCCTGCACAAAAATGTAAACAAAAAGAGAAAAATCATGTACAGTCAGGAAAAACACAGCAGTAAAATCCAAACTTTTACACTTCCAGTAGCTCAACAGTACAGAATAGCGCTCACAACGCCAATACCATGAGTTTGATTCCTAAGGAATGCTTAGTTGTTAACATCATGTTCAACAGCTCAAGGACAAGGATTTTTGTCCCACATCGGGAGATACAGTTTATTAAGAATATAAAACAAATTCAACAGGATGAGATATGAGATCTTTATCTTCTTTTAAAGAGATAGTCCACCAAAAAAAAAGGTCATATTTTACACACCCTCATGTCTTTCCAAACCTGTATGACTTTACACCTGGTGTTAAGATGTGTTTTGGTCTATCGGATCACAAGTAGACGAGGGAGACACATTCCTATTTACAGCTGGTGTTTTAATCAGTCTCTTTTGTCCACTTTCAACCACTTCTGTCCTGATTTCTTTGAAAGGAGTGTCTATGGACGGGTAAATGTATGGGCTTTTTCAGATCTTTCGATGTAATGGACAAAATAATTTACATATGAATGCAAAAGGAGATGGCGGAAAACATACGGAGAGCATCAGCTTTCGTTTCTGCTCTGACAGAAAGACCCACGAATGCTGTGTGTGTTAGAAATCAGAAATGGTGAGAGAACATTGTGCTTGGTACATTTTTCGTCTTCAAACCAAACTTGGGTTTTCAGTCGACGAAGTTTAAATCCTGTTTAGCGCGTTTCCAATAATGTTTAAGTATTAGATTAATAGGCGGTCTTTTGTGGCTGTTCAAACACGTTCGACCACATGAGTATCTACACTAAGTAAGCCATCCGTTCAAATGCGTCACTTCTTCTGGAAGTGGTCTAAGGTGAACAAGCTCAAAGTGTTTTGATCTGATCGACGAAAATGCTTCTAAATACCAGGTGTAAACAGCCTTTTTTTTCCTGTGGAACATAAAAGAAGAAATTTGAAAGAATGTTGGCAAGTAAACAGTTTCAGTTCCCATTGATTTCCATTGAGTTCCATTGATTCCAACATTCTTCAAAATATCTTCTGATGACAGACTTTCATTTTTGGGTGGACTATCTCTTTAAAGCTAAGCAGACAAACTATATACAACAGGTCTCACAGGACTCCCTCCTGGGCGGTAACAGGTGAGAAACTTGGCTGGCCGCTTGTTTTGCCTGCTCACAAGGAGAAAGGGGGCATATCACCTTTCTGGACAACAAGCAATTACTGTAAAGAACTGCCGCTGTCTGTTCATGGAACACGGATATGCACAAACTTAATGCTAATATTAAATGATGGCAAATATAAGGATTCGGCATTGTACCAATGCACAGACTGAAATCAGCATTAGATTGAGGGCTCACTTGTTCAGCACTACTGCAGCATAACAAAGCTTTTCATCCCAGCTCACAGCTGAACCACTGAGGTGAGACTCTGCTAGTGTCTGAATCACAGTGGTTATTGTTTTAAAAGGATGGTTGGGATCCTCGAAAATTGGATTCGCTCTCATCCTTGTTTTTTCATCACTTCCATTGTGGCTGAACACTCCTGGAGCCGACAGCGTGTTAAATTATGTGGCGGAAACAAATGACTCTATTTTGTTGTCCACTGACAGAGGGGCTTTCGTTTGAACCGTCTCATATACTCTTGTGAGGCAAATGTAATTTTAAGGGGCTGCCTGAGAGCGAGAATGATGTAAATCCTTAATGGGTTCCACCCGGGGAGATGTGCCAGCAGTGTACTGTATGTTGCTTATCATAATGTAAATATATCGCTCGACAGACTCATCATAGGTCTTCTAAGGCATGTTATTATTATTATTTTTAAAAATGCATCCTTTCGTAATTACTGTGATATAGATCATGCAGTCCATCTTACAGTAAGTGTGTTTTGCTTCAAGGGGGAATAAAAAAAAAAAACAAGGCGCATCCTGATAGAATTTGAAATAGGTTGCCATGGAGACAAGGCAGGGGTGGAGTGATGGTTACTTGCCTGCGGCATGGGAGGAAGTACAGGTGTTTAGTGATGCAAGACCACACCTCACTGTCCTGGGCCTAGCACGCTGCTATTGTATTCATGTGTTAATACAAACTAATTCATAGCCCTGCCGATGTTCATAAATGTTCAGAATAAGATCCTGCTCACTATTTTCCTTGTCACAGCTCAATGAAGACTGACTGACAGGTGTATAAGATTGTAGATCGGAGAAAATTCCCCTTTGTTCCCTACAATCTCTCGAGTCCAGTGCTCTTATTAAAACTCTCAGCGGGTCTCTGTGACAGATGAGTGTGCCAGGCTCATGCACAGACAGCCTGAAACACTTAAAGCAACGGGTGGTAAGACTGGCATCTCGCTCACTTTCCTTTCAGCTCCACTTCCTCAAACATCGGTCAGGGTAAACTTTTTAAATTACAGTAGGCTATAAAGACTTCACACGCAGAGAAGTGCACACACACACACACACACACACACACACACACACACACACACACACACACACACACACACACACACACACACACACACACACACACACACACACACACACACACACACACACACACACACACACACACACACACACACACACACACACACACACACATGTTGGGTTTTCATGTTATATGGGGACATTCCATAGGCGTAATGCATTTTATACTGTACAAACCATATTTTCTATCCCCCTACACTGCCCCTGCCCCTAAACCTACCCATCACAGGAGACATGCTGCATTTTTACATTTTCAAAAACATCACTTAGTGTGATTTATAAGATGTTTTCCTCATGGGGACCAAAAAATGTCCCCACAAGGACAAGGATTTTGGCTATTGCCATCTTTATGATCTTTGTGGGGACATTTTGTCCCCATACCGTAGGGATAACCAGTCCACACACACACACACACACACACACACACACACACACACACACACACACACACACACACACACACACACACACACACACACACACACACACACATGTTGTGTTTCCATGTTTTATGGGGACATTCCATAGGCGTAATGCATTTTATACTGTACAAACCGTATTTTCTATCCCCCTACACTGCCCCTGCCCCTAAACCTACCCATCACAGGAGACATGCTGCATTTTAACATTTTCAAAAAACATCACTTAGTATGATTTATAAGATGTTTTCCTCATGGGGACCAAAAAAATGTCCCCACAAGGACAAAAATTTGGATATTGCCATCTTTGTGGGGACATTTTGTCCCCATACCGTAGGGATTACCAGTCCACACACACACACACACACACACACACACACACACACACACACACACACACACACACACACACACACACACACACACACACACACACTTTAAAAAGCTTGGGTTCTTCCAATTCTTTGCCATCTTTAGTTCTGTGTTTACGCTTCAAAAAAAATGTTGTGCTAAAACATCTTATGGCAGGTTTATGCAGTTGGCCTATCCCCCAAAAAGTTATTTTTAATATTTTATGAAGGTAAACATATTAGATAACAAAATATGAGGGCATATATCATTAGCACAAGCTAAATATTTCACAAAAATAAGCTTGTTATTAGAAAATAAACCTTCTAAGGTTTGGGGTCAATACGATTTTTTTTATGTTTTTGAAAGTTTGCCTTTTATGTTTACCATAAATGTATTCAAATTAACAGTAAAAACAATTATATATTTCTTATTTTAAAATGTAGTTTATTCCTGTGATGCAAAACTGAATTTTCAGCATCATTACTCCAGTCTTCAGTGTCACATGATCCTTCAGAAATCATTCTAATATGCTGATTTAGTTCTCAAGAAACATTTATGATTATTATCAGTGTTGAAAACAGTTATTTTGCTTAATAATTTTTGTGAAAAATGTGTTACATTTTAGTCAGGATTCTTTGATGAATAAAAGTTGTAAACATAATTTATTTAAAATAGAAATCCTTTGTAACATAAATGTCTTTACTGTCACTTTAGATAAATTTAAGGCATAGGCCTTGCTGAATAAAAGTATGAATTTCTTTTAAATAAAAATCAGGGGGGTATTCCAGAAAGCAAGGTTAACCTACCGCCATATATACTTTGATCTCTCAGTAGATTAACCCAAACCTTGATTACTCGAAGTATTCTGGTTCCAAAAACGCATCCGGGAGTAAGTTCAGAGTATATGTTAACCATACGACGAATCAATGATTCACCATGGAAACACGCTAAGAAAAAGCGTGGCATTCTTCTTCCTCTTTTTCTTTTGTTCAATGACGATATGACCTGTTTGGTAGTTGTGCAATCATTTTTTCAATCTCTTCGTTTAATAAGTAATCTTTATTCACTGAGAATAAGGATTATATTGTTTGTTTGATGCTAATTAACTGAATGCAGATCCATGTGTGAGATGACAAAAAAATTTTGTTAAATTAATTTAACTATATTAATTATATAACACACATCTGAATACCTCTTAAGCAAACTAACCCTCAGTGAGTGAAGAATATATAAAGAATATAATCAACACAGAGAACAGTAATACAACACAACTAACCATAAACATTAATGAAAGACAATGAACTCAGTAAATACACAGAGGAAGATCGTTAATGAAATAGGGAAAACGTGAGGACTA
Organism: Gobiocypris rarus; assembly: GCA_023029165.1. Classification (NCBI taxonomy): domain Eukaryota; kingdom Metazoa; phylum Chordata; class Actinopteri; order Cypriniformes; family Gobionidae; genus Gobiocypris; species Gobiocypris rarus. The sequence continues at coordinate 12,964,293 of CM040918.1, read as the reverse complement.
ATCAGAAACCATGACAATTAATAATGAATGAGAACTCGGCAAAGAAACTAAACAGAATGCTGTAAGTTAACTAAATGTCTATATATCTGAGGTTTCTCTTTGTAGATCCCTGAATGGGTCAATATATTCAATAAAAAAATTTAAATAACCTAGAATAATAATATTAATATTTTAGGTTATTCAGTGGTCAGGCAGCCTGTGATTGCAACAAAAATAATTACCTGCAGTTCAATTATTAAAACGGAATTGATCGAAAAGAAGAATATTCTGTCGGTATCAAAGATTGTGAAATGTTTATTTTATAAAGATGAAAAAAATGAACTGATCTACTGGAACAGCTGAAGCATCAGGGTGCAGGGAAAACAGCCTAAACCCCGAAACCATTCTATCATTCATACAGCGCCTCGACCGCTTCACTCATGGCTGTAATGAGTTATGGCGATCAGTGTGAAAATGCATTTGCATAATGCTGCATAATAATAAATAAATGATCATGATGCCAGGTCATGATGTGAAAAGTTTTTCCCTCAAGCTCCTTATTCATCTTCCTCAAGTGTGCAGAATCTGCAGTGATGCCACCGCAGATTAAGACCTCCCTCTCTCCAGCTCGCTTTCCAAGAGGCCTGTGGGCTTGGAAACCATTAAAAGTGTGTCCAAAGTGATACCCATTCCACAAAGTCTCTATTGTCAAGGAGCTGAGTTTATGATGACATAGGGAGCCTGAGAAAAATAGAGCCCCCAGCTTTTCTTATGATATACATTTTCTCTATTTTGACTGTCTGCTGGACATCACTAGATAACAAGACATTTGACCTTTGTTTATTTGTTTATATATATATATATATATAAATATATATATATATATATATATATATATATATATATATATATATATATATATATATATATATATATATATCAAAATTACAGCTATCAAAAAATTTGTCAATTTAAACACATTAATTGACAATTACCATTGCACACCTGTTGGTAATAGAAATGTGCGTATAGGAAAGAGGAGACATGAGAAGAGAAAAATCTAAAGAGTTTTAAGAAATCCCACACTATCGATACTTGCAAAAGATATCAAAACTTTTTATTAGGAACGTTTCGGTCTCATGATCTTCATCAGGCAGATACATATCAGTTTAACGCATTAAAAATATTTAAAGCAGCATCCTTTTTTTTGGTCATCATTTGGCTAGCGTTACATTTTATGATTATGCTCTTATTCATGCGAATGCAACCATTCAAATGTGAGAAGAGACAAAAGAGAATGCAGTGCGGTACTGCGGTACTGAATCTGTCGGTGCATGTGACACACAGATGACTCATGCACACAGAAAGCTGCTTCAGACACCGCTTGAACGGACGAAAACACACAATTATGCAAAAATGCCAGCATCCTCATAAGCACAGTCTTCAGTGAGTTAAATATAGTCTTAAATGTTAAATTCTGTGATGTTATTTTCATCAAGAGCTGATACATTTTTGGCCAAGATCTTGTATTGACAATGCAGGGCTTGACAATAAGGACTGCCCGATGGCTGGGGCTAGCGTGAAAGACACTCGGTCAGTGCTGCTTGCATCTGCTAGGAAGCTGATTTGTGCGTGTTTTTAAGCCTTGCCAAATTAAATATGCAAGCTCAGTACCCGTGAAAGTAGACGCAAAAGTAACCACGTTTCTCAGTGTCTCAGTTTGGTGCTCGTGCACCGTGCAACAAGTTTTGTGTGTGCAACACACATCCAAAGCTCATGCCCGCCGCCAAGAACACAGCGCCTCACAGCGTGTAAATACACGTTCACTTCTTCCTGAGCACGAATGAAAATATTCACACAAAATTATGTAAAAATCCCTATTTTGTCGAGTATCGAAAACATCGTAAACATAGTCGGTTATGTCTTAAGTGAACGTTAACGTGAGAAAATGCATGTGTAACAGTATATTGGATCCGTGCAACTCTTAAAGCAACACCTTCTCACTCCCAACTCGTCATATATTGACGCTTGGTCAGGACCCCTCTGTGTCAATTTTTTACTTTAGCATAATTTTTCGACACGCAGGGTGCTCCATTGATTTCAGTTGTTTGCCCAATGCGTCAGATCAAGACACATTTTATTCTTTGCATTTGTAAAAGTTGACATGATTTTATAAAAATGCATAAGCTACTTATATATTTTGGAGTAACTTACCCCACTCCTACCCTAAACCTACCCACTTCGTTAACACGCAAATAAAAGTACAGTCACAGGTATTTATTTCAAAAACTGACCAAAACCAGTATAAAAGTATTAACTTATGTTGCATTCCAAGTCTTCTGAAGTCATACGATATCTTTATGTAAAGAACAGAGTTGATGTTTCAAGATAACTGAAATGATGATCCTGTCGCTCCGTCACGTCTCATTCAAAAGATACACCTGACTCTTTAGCATGACGCAATCGGTCATGACAAAACCTGAAAAGAAATGAAAGCTCTAGCGTAAGTTCTGCCAGGAAGACTTAATTGTCACGTCACTTCTACTCCCTTATCTATCCAATCACATTCTAATACGTGAGTATAAAAGGTCGGTAACTACCCATTTCTGAGTTCGCAGATGCTGACGCGCCAATTTACCGCCATCCTCCCCACCACCTCCAAGTCAAAATCCTTTTCTACATCTAACCTACCACCACCAGGATGGTCCCTTCCAGACTCCACGGGGGGTCGGCTGCGCCTCTGCCTTCATCTTCAGGCAGGATATGCAGAGTCCGGATCCTCCGACCGCGAGCTACGGACGGGACCTATGCCAAAATATTTGATTGCTTGCTGGGCTGTTAATAAATGGATAATTGTCACACTGTTCATTCTTCCGAGTCTTTCTGGTAGAACTAGTTAATTTATTTGTTTGTTCTGTTGTATGGATTTGTGCTATTGCTTGTAATTTGAATATTTGTTTTATTACTGACTGTCTTTAACAACATTTAAAATAGATTTGTGTTAGGTTAGTAGTTTTTAGAGTTATAACCTTATTTTTACAGGTAACATGAATTAAAACAACTAAAACAAATAACTAGGCCTATAAGGCCTATAAGACATATGACCACAAAAGATACAGACCTCAATCTGGGGCTGTGCTTTAGAACTAGTGTGAGTGATAAGTCATAAGATTGTGATGTAGTTTGTTTTTAATAAAGCTTTTTGGTTGGCCTCAAATTGCCAAGGGTTTTCGCTAAACAACCACTGATCTTATCAAAACAGCAGCAGAATTGGCGTTGAAAACTGTTACTTTTATTAAAGCAAACCTAGCGAATTTCAATGAATACGAGGGATTAAGGGGACGTCTAATGAAGGTGTCTGCCAGGTTTAAACCAGCTGAGGATTGTGGGTGTACAGGCTTCAGAACCCTGAAACAATGTCAAAACCTAATTAATTCACATTGGCAACATATACAACACACCTTTTTAAGGCCAAAACCAGAGGTTTTGGTTTGTAAAACACATTATCCACAGGATGGCTCAGATAAGAGGCTCTAAAAAATGATTTTTTATTTCGCCTCTAGGGTTCCAGAATTGCACTACAGTACTTATCGCATGCTTCACAGTGGACCAGTCGGCCAAAAGCGCTTTGACAGGCTAACAGGGGGACATTAGATGAGCGGTATGCTTGGGCAGTCAATGGGGAGGAACCGTTGGGACATACCAGAGTTTTCCCAGCTTTCCCATGCACGCGTGCCGAATGTGGATATGCCACTGACCTCATTGGAGCTCAGAGTCTGTATTTAAATCTATTTTAAAGGCCTGTGAAGCCCAGCCTGTTCTCTTAGCTTGAGAATGCAGATTAAAACACACACACATTTTCTGTCTCTTTCCAAGCACAAATGTGGAAAAACAACTCCCTGGATTTCTCACAGAGCAATGCCAGCATGCAAAAGCTAGAAAGTGATTCAAGCCACACCATGTAAACCTACACCCACAACACCTATTACACTCACGCAGCTATGTGCTTGGTCAACTCCTTTACTAACCCTACGCTAGGTTAAACCCACACATAAGTAAAATAATATCCAATATTTCTTGTGCAAGATGGTATTTCAGTGACACACTAGAGACTTGTGCAATGGCGTTATATCCTACGCCCTGCATAAACACATCCAAAATCAGTTTAACCATGTAGTGGACAATCAAAACAATCGCTTGAGGGAGTTTTCTTATGGGTTAAATCACACATGCTGAATTCTGGCAGCCCCATGCAGATGGAGTCCATATGTATGGCAATAAGAACCAGGAATGCTGCATTTCTGGGGAACGAAGGAAGGAGTTTGAGGAGAGAGAAGCAGCAGTGTCTACATGCGTCGTGTGACTGCGCAGTATGTCTCCAGTGCTGGCTGACCGCAGAGCTTTAATGGTTTTTGGAATCATCCCCAGGGATTTGCTCCGAGTTGTTCGGTGATCAGAAAGTTGGATCGGTCCGTGGATTTGTCGCTGACGGCATGTGTCTGTTTGAATTTAAGACACACATGACTGTCAGAGAAACGGTCAGCACAAACCCCTCAAACAGTCCCAATAGCAACTGCGCACACATACGCTACACATTTTAAGAACATTTTAAAAAAGAATCTATTTTTTTTTTCTATACATCAAAGAATCCTAAAAAAACAATTCAGGGTTTTCACAAAAAATATTAAGCAGTATAACTCTTTTAAACTGTGATAGTAAAAAGAAATGTTTCTTGAGCAGCAAATCAACATATTAGAAAGATTTCTGAAGGATCATGTGAGACTGAAGACAGGAGTAATGATGCTGAAAATTCAGCTTTGACATCATGGGAATAAATTACATTTTTAAAATAGATTTGTTAAATTATAATAATATTTCACAATAGTATTTTTTTACTGTATCTTTGAACAAATACATGTAGCCTCGGTGAACACAAAATACTTTAAAAAGAAATCTTACAGACGAAAAATATTAGTATTTAACAAATGTAATGATCACCCTGAAGGCACTTAGAATGTATTAAGGACAAGCAAACAACAAAGGCCAATAAAACAGGAGACATAAACTGAAAAAATGGACATACACAGTATTTTCCATAAAAGGCCTATTAACAATGATGATGGATGAACAGATTGTTTGTTGACTTCTCAATGATAGATGATGGCTCTTAAATTGCAGGTCACATAACCCCCATCCCCAGTATTCATTGATTTGATTTTTAAAGGTGAAGTGTGTAATTTATGAGCCAGGCAGAATTCAGAATTCATAAAATGGAAAAATAATAACCAGTTCAGACAGGTCTACCCAATTCCACTGCCAAATGACTGAAATAAATCAATTAGGCTAATTTAAAACAATTATAGCAACATTTTTACTTACATACGTAAACTATTTAATGATGGCCTTTTTAGACATTCTTAAAAATATATTAAAGGGATAGGTCACCAAAAAAACGACAATTTTGTCAGCACTCACTCACCCTCAAGTAAATTGCGTGAACTATGCCTTTAAATAACAATAGTAACAAACAAAAATGTGTCTCTTAAGCCTAGATTAAATGTATGCGGTATGTATTTGATTCAGTAGAAAGAACTGGTTCACTATATTCATTGTTCAAGAATCATTAGTTTGGAAATCAGTTTAACTGACTTGGTCACACTCAATGGTTTTGATTCAATTCCTAAGAGTCATTCGTTTGGGATTCAAACTACACTGGTTGCATTACACAGTATGTCTCAATTCACTAAAAAAAGAACTGGTTCATAAGAGTCAAACATTTGGGAGTCAAAATACACTGGATGTACTTTGATCAACTAAAAAGAACTGGCTCATAAGAGTCATTCTTTGGGAATCAGACTGGTCACCCCATATGTTTTGCTCTATATTCAATTGACTGTCATTCAGTTCCAGTATTTTTCCTGCATTTTTCATCTTTCTGTAACAATCTTTATATTTACTTTGTTCACAATAGCATCTTTAGAATCAGGGTTTCATTGAAATCAAAATTGTGCGTAATTCTTGTAAATTATTGACTTGCTCAATTAATAAATGTCCTATTGGACATTTAGTAATTATCATTGTGGGAGCATCTGTTATTGAGAAAATAACAACAACAAAAAAATTATTGTTATTGGCAAAACAGGAGTGTACTGCAGATCTGTAAATGAATACCTCAAAATAATATGATTCACGCAGGCAAAAATGATATTAATCTCAGTAAAAGCTGATAATAACTGTTATCAGAAGAGATGAAAGGCACTAAAAACACGGCTCTGTTTACATGTGGAAACATGCCCTGTGAATGGATGTTAGGTAATGACCATACTGTGTACGCCTGCTGTGTGCACCAAAGTGATACTGAACTTAGTGTCTGTGTCAGAGCTAGCCCAGATACCCCATCTCTCTGGAAAACTCCAAAACAACTGGTAATGGAAAATGCTACCTCCTGCGGTGACCCCGATTACATCACCAAAACAGCATGAGTGTTACCCCCGCTCTCCCCTGCTGAAGTAAGCTTTCCTGTCACTAACAATCAAAAACACACGTTCTCTTATCAGCAATCTGGGACAGCGTGTTATCAGCCAACCTCCTCAAAGACCAATCGGGCATTCATTCAGAGGGGCACACTGTTGGAAGAATAGTTCGGAGGAGATTCCAGTGAGTGTTTCCTCCGAGGTATATGTGAAAACTTTATTTTATTTTGAGTCTGAGCTCATTACTCTTTGCATTCTTCCCGGTGCTGAGTGGTAATTTGCATGCAACTGGGCTCCAAATTGCACAGTAATTGTTTGACGGGATATGCAGGATTCATCATTTTGACTTTGTTGAGAGGCACGCTGGCTTACTGGCTCTTTAACGTGGGCCACACATGACGTCAGAGAACGATTTGAGACCTAATGAGGGACTTTTTGAAACAGCATAGAATAACCAATCAATCCAATAGTTAAAATAGACATTTGATATACTTGAAATTGACATTTGCAAATCCACACTTTTATGAGTTCCAGTAAAGGACTGAGTATAATTACACAATTGTTAATAGTTTCCTACAATTTTCTGATGGTACACCCATTTTTTAAGAAGGTTTGCCAGACTTTATGCCATTAAATACTATTAAGAACAGCATCCATGCATTGTCCAGTCATCCATCAGTCCATTTTTTAATCAGTTTTAATCAAGGGGCAACCTCTCGTGGTCTCTCTTGAAGCCAATACGGAAGTGACTTAAACTGCAGTTCATCGACTGGTTGCTAGGGACAGGCTCCAGAAGGGAGCAGAATCTCGTTGAGATTAAAATGCCTAAAACATTTTACAGCAGAAAAAAAAAACATGTTTACAGCCTGGTACAAATTCTAGTTTTGGTCTAAACGGTAAATTTTGCCCTTCATGACAACTGTGGGGTGGGTGATTTTTTTTTATAACTCATTCGTTTCCATTACATAAAGCCTTAAAAGTTCTGCATAATTAAGGGCGTGGTCACTTTAAATCTTCATGCTAATACTAAAACAAAATATTCATATTCCTGCTAAGAATGGTTGGACTAAACTATTTCATATTCTAGCATTTCATTATTTTAACACATTTTTTATTTGTCACATTTCTGACTTGGCTAGAACAGACATTTGAACAGAAAAAACACAGAAGGTCCAAGATCCCAAGCAAATGGAACACTAATCACCATTATGGTGACTTCATAACAACTACAATTTAATACAGTGGCATATTTAAAGACTACATTATAATGTGAAATCACAGTTAAACAAGAACAGTAAGTTACTGTGATGTCAGCATCATTCAGCTGTTGATTCACAGTAGTTTGTAAGAAAATGACCCAGTGTGCATTGCTTTCACAGTAAATTTCTGACTACAGTAATTTATTGTAAAATAATACTCTTTAATCCTGTAAATTCCTGCCAATTACAGTGTACATATCATGGCACTGCATTGAATGAAGTGTTTAGAAGCTTAATTTTTTTACACCACCCTTTCCAGTTCAATCAAATTTTTAATTGGAAGGATCGAGATATTTACATGAAGGCTTTTCAGTCCGATTTAGCCATCGATCTGCTTACTAACAAATTATTGGTTGCATAAAGATAGCTAATTTCTATGCTGATTTTGGAGGAAAAATATGTGGAATTCTGCAGAATGGATTTAAAATACGGTGAAATGTGTGATCAGAGTACTACACATTTATTTATGAAAGCCCATTCTTACCAGAGAGTAGAAAAGGGTACAGCGATAGCGACTTTATTTCTTATAATTGTGACTTTGTTTCTCGAAATACAGATAAAGTAGAACGTAGAAGTAGAATGAAGGCCAGTTCTTTGGAAAACTGCTAAAATCTGCAGAACAGATTCCACAAGGGCCCGGGCTTTGACCTCTTTATTCAGCTACTCAATAACTTGAACAGTTCCTGGACACAGGACTTCTGGGATTATGCACCAATAAAACCTGCCATACACACTGGAGAAATAAGCTTAGGAGTTTTTCGCAGCAAAATGATTACCTGTTCATTTTATGGTGCCATGACTTGTTTCGAAGTAAAACATTACTTCACTTTCAAAATCAGCATGTAAATCTATAGACTTTAAATCTTCCATCTAATTTTTCAGCATGTGGTCACTCACAAATGCATCTTACCTACTTGTCACAGCAGTCCTCCAGGCATAATAGCATTACCATCACATTACTGTCACTCTCTTCCTCTCATTCACTAACACACAGACATGCATACTGTATAAATATACAATTGCATTGCAATGTGATGGGGAAAATAAGGAAACATTTTCCCATGTTCTCTACAACATGCCACCAAAGCACCAAAAAACCCTTTCATACACACAAAGTGAATATAGATGTCAAGAAAGAAATTGTTCTTTTTTTTTACTATCTTTTGCTTCAATTCTCATGAACTCCTAATGTGTGGCAGTGAGGCATTTGGGGGCTCAGCTGGCAAAATATGCTTGTTTAATGAATTTGAATGATGGTGTGAATCAGCTCTGGTGTGTTCAGAGACGCCACACTTTCTAACCTTTGTAAACAAACTATACAACATTAGCTGAGCATGCAAAACAACAGCTGGTGCTCCCTTCTACAAGCAAGAGGGCTCGAAGGTAATAGTATCCATTAAGACAACAGAGCCTGTGTTTATGGGACAAAAGTGTAAGTATTATTCTGTTGGACGTGATCTCGGCCGTGAGGCGCGCTGGAAGCGGACCTCCACTATAGCGTCATCCTGACTCATAGCTATGAGCTTGGTTCCAGCTCGCAGTCTAGCAGAAATCGGCTCCAAACCAGAGACTCAGAGTAGGTGAAGCGTTAACTTGATTTCCAAATGTTCAACTTGCCTTATTTCTCCCCACTGAACAAACTCCTCAAGCTAAGAGGCAAATCTGGGAGAGGTTTATGCAACACATTGATGAAAAATATTATTGGAAACAGAGCCTCTTAACTGCAGATTAAAGTTCAACATTCAGTCATGCATATCTCAAGGTCAATGTTTCAAGCTAAAAAGTGTTTTTAGGCATGTTTTTAGACCTCTGATGACCGACTGTGGCTTTCTCACTGTTTATGTTATTTGTGATAGCCAAATACATTAAAGCCAAGCTAAAAGTGTTTCAATAGGCATATTCACATCCATTACATAATGCTGAATTGACTGCCAAAGAGGTCACAGCTAATGTTGTTTGAAAAGAGGGTGGAAACCCCCTAAGAAAATCAGACCAGTCTCCAGGAGTTGTTTCCAAATTTGAAATTTGAGTCCAATCTTGGGTGGATCAAAATAATGTTAGATTTGTGGGGAAAAGGCTTTATATTAACAGACCGCTATCTTTAAATGCAAAGCTGGATTGTGCCAATGTATGAGTCATGTCTTTTACTTTAGAGGGTGATTTCAAAGTCAATTTTGTACACATTTAAATAATCTATCACACAAGAATGACTCAGGATAAATTATTAAAAAGTATGTTGGAAAATTACGACGGGTAAAATAAAAATAAATACATAAAATGCTAGAATGTGTGATTGGGAATTAAATAAAACATTTTTTTGAAACATTTCAAATAGGACATTAAATAGTTACACTTTCGAAACCATTTGTGTGTGTGTGTTTGTCTGTGTGTGTTGCAAGTGCAAGGGGGAGAATAGACAAACCCTTCTAAACTCCCTGTATTATAGATGATGTCACCAGATATGGTAAGCACTTCCTGTGACTCAAATTTTCTTTTAGTGAACTTCTTGGAAGCGTTGACCTTGACTTTTGCTTATCTGAGTGGTGATCTTCCAATACCGAGGCCCAATGTTGAATATTTCTAAAGGCTAGACCAATTACATCATGTAACAGATTACACAAGTAACAAAACTTATTTAAAATCAATGAGATTTTAGTCATTTTTTATATTTCCTGACCCCTGGACTCCAACTCTAATCCTCACTGTCTGTAGACATTAACCAGCACTGCAGAAGTATTACATCATTTCCAGGTTATTCCCTACATTTCCAATGCAATTTTGCTGTTGGGTGACACTTTGGTATCAGTGCAGCTTCACAGAGCAGCTTCAAAATCCACTTACTGAAACTCTGCGGTGGTGATGACATCATTCAACACTAAATCATAGGCTTAATTCAATTGTGCAATAGAGTTGCCATCATAAACACATCATAAAATTGCTGTCATAAACATGTTTCAAAGAAAGATGACTAAAAAGTGTAGCACAGAAAAAGTGTAGTACAGAAAGCTTCCTGAAAGACTTAATCAACAATATTTCCAAAGATCAACTTAAAAATATGAACATAAAAAACACACTAAGTGAAATATGACTAAGTGGCCATTTCTTCAAAATACTGGAAGTGAACATCAAGGCTTGTTGAATAGTCGTCAAACTTCACACGTCACGTCACCTGGAGTCAGCTTGTACCCTCTATATATTGCCCTGTCATTACTTCATGTGGGTGCCACGCCGTTTTGGCATTGTTTACACCCACAAGCAACAGCTTTGCAGATTAGCATGCGCAAGTGACAGCATGTGTTACAAAAGGACGGCTTCTGCTTCGCTGACAAGCAATACCCCATTCACTTCATCTCCTCCATCCTTTTTATCGTATTGTACATTGTTCCCCCAAACTCCCACCCAAACACTGTACACTATAAAGCATAAAGAGAACGGTCCAAACCACACTTTTTTATAAAACGTGATTGCTGCAATTATGAGCAATGAAAGCTCAGTGAAGAATAAGACTGGGAAAAGTTCATTCTATAATTACAAGGTACGAGATTTGTAGAAAATGCCTGAAGAATAAAATAATTTTTGGAGGTGAAAAGACTTGAATTTGGAAAGCTTTGCTGATTTTGCAGAGGTGTGGAGAACTGGAAAGGTTCACCATCACAGGACAAAGACTAGGCCCATTTACCTAATCTTAATTACTAAAACACACCTTTTATAGTTCACTGTAAACTTGGACGTTGAATGAACAGAAATGAGGCGTTTAGATGCTAAGCTAGGCTTGGTTAACATGCAACATTAATTTGACCAAATGTTCATATGGTTTGTTAACTTTTCTTGGTTATTTAAAGAGACAGTTCACCCAAATGTATTCAGTAGAACACAAAGGAAGCAGTGTTGCCACATATTTTCAATGGAAATTAGCTAAAGCCTGATCAAAAAGATCTGTCGACACTTCACATTTATTTCTCTCCTAATCTGTGTTTACAATCTGTATTTTAATACAATATAGAACCGCATGTCCAGTAAAGCTGTTCACATTTAAATATTTTCTGTCAGACAACGGAGAATGTATGTAGTGACTGAAGCAGGAGTCCAAAAAGTTTTGTTGCTAGTTGCTTTTTTGAAAGAAAAAAAGGTTGTCTGAAAGGCTGGGTTTTTCCTGCACTGAAAATATTTTGGCAGCCTTCAAAATAAGTCTTTGTCCCACCAAAGATTTATTTGATCATATGATTTGAAGATACCTGCCGTTCTGCAGTACTGATAAAACGCTCCCATGAGTGTTCATGTAATTGTCAAAGATTTCTGTTTGCAACGTGTTTTTGCAGTGTTGAGCTTTGTAGGCAATAACAAACATAGTTATAAGTTAATATAAGTAACATAAGTTAGTCATAATTCGCTCAACACCGCTACAAAAAAAACAGGAGTATTTGTTGAGCATGAGTTCTCCACCCCAAATAAGAGACTCATTGCACAGAGTAGAGTAGACAGCTTCATTGATTAACGAGAGTTAATATTACAAACTTTCTTTGCATATATTTTGGATTTATCGTCAGTACTGGGCTCGCAGTTCACATAGGTTGGGTACTTTACAGTATAGGTGTGACCCTGTTCATTCTCCACCACTGAAGACCATTTCTGATCCAAGGAAAACCCTGGAAAGGTTTGGCTAATCTAGCAACAAAGTCATTAAAGTTAGTTCACCAAAAAATTTACATCATCCCCTTACTCACCTTCAAGCCATCCTAGGTATATATGACTCCATACAGCTCCAGGAGGTTTATAAATGCCTTCAGAAGCAAAGCAATGCATTTTTGTAAGACAAATATCCATAATTATAACTTTATAAACTGTACTAGCTTCCAGTACCATTCGTCCATGTGTTAAGAAGAGAATGCTCAGGTGAGAGTAGATGCCTTTCACAGTTCAAACAAATAAGGCTAGGAAACACACTGCAAAAAATGCTAATCTATAATAATAATAAAGATGCATTTACTAGATAGGTAAAATTACAGTGCAAACTCAAGGTCTTCCGGCATTTCTCTTTTTAAAAATTCTCGTTTCTCGCTTCCGCGTTCGTTAATACGTCATGTGTAGGTCACTCTTCCGCCAAAACTAGACTCACGGGCGGAAGCTAGGGATTACAATGTATAAAGTTATAAATATGGAAATTATTCTTACAAAAACACATAGCTTTGCTTCATAAGGCCTTTATTAACCTCCTGAAGTCATATGGATTACATTTATGATGGATGGATGTGCTTTTTTGGGCTTCAAAATCTCAGACTGTGAGATTGACTGTGTTTGGCTGAAATAAGAAAGTCATATACACCTAGCATGGCTTGAGGGTGAGTAAATTATGAGATAATTCTATTTTAACCCTTTAAGCTGACAACACTGAAAGAAATATATGTAAGTCAATGGTGTCCAAAAAACATTCGATCCTTTATAGCATGGCCAAAAAACACAGAGACATTTTTCAAAATATCTTCCTTTGTGTTCCACAGAGTAAAGAAAGTTTTTGGGTGAAGTAGCCATTTAAATGTCAAAAGCAAACTAAGTTTAGAATAGTATTATTTAACTAAATAAAATTCAAAACACAAAATTGTTTCCAAAAGTGAAACGTCTATAGTAGTTAAACATGAGACACGACATCCCTACTTAATACTGTTCCGCGTAACAGACCTGAACTGATTTGAACTGACTGTCCGTCTCTTGGGTCTCAGTGACTGAGTGAACCTGATAGAATTGCAGACTTCCTGAATTTGCAGTTGAGAGACGGCCAAAGGTAACTAAACAGATTCAAATCTATAGCAGAACCAAAAAACCCACTACTTTTATCCATAACAGGGGGAATATAAATGCAGAATGCAGAGTTTGTGGACAAGTATATGTTCTCAGCTTCCATCTCTGGCCTTAATTCAATCTACGTACCATGTTGGCTGAAACAAAGTAAGCAACTTGGCAATGTCACACGAGAAAGATTGTATGATGGTATTAGCGTTATTTATCCCCATATCACAAAACATCAGCCTTGGGCTAAATTGTGGCTCTCTGCACCTCTGCTTTTAATTTTGTTCTTAAACTTTATTGAATGGGTTTCAACAGGAAATGTGAGAACTTGCAGTGAAGCTTCTGTTGAGAGGAATACAGTTCATCTTCAGGCTAACAAGCTGTCTACACTGAGACTGTCATAATCAATGTTGCATGCTTGGAACACAGACAGCTTCATTGATTATAACGGGTCTGTTTTGGTTTTGTTGCTCGCTTGGAGAGTGTAATAAAGTGCAAATGAACAAAAATGAGAGGAAACTATGACAAACAACTATTATATAGTCAATCTGCCCTGTTCATCCTCCAGAAGTACATGGTAATGAAAAATTATTTTACACAAAGTGATGAAAGAAACAACAAACCACTCCTCTTCCAAGGAAAAATGAATCACTTGCAGTGAACGTGCTAGAAATAACGTACGATCAAACACTTAGAGAGACACACATTTATGTTCTCTGCATAGTTTCGTACCAAAACAACCTGCAATATGGTGCAAATGACTACATCTGTAAGGGCATCACTGTCAAAATCTGTGGAAAATTGCCTGCTTGTTAATGACTTAAATGACAACACCTGGCATATCATTTAGAAAAGCAACTTGTGTTTCCTATATAAACAGGCATTTTCTCCTCGCTGGAGATTCATTTGCAAATAACAAGAAAAGATTTAGAAGGGGAAAAAACGAATTACTTTACTGTGTTATGTATGTAAATATGACCTCCTTTAATATTTTACATTTCAATTTTATAATAAAATTGTATAATTGTATAGGCTTCACAAGATTGTCAATATCTATCCCATGTTTATAGAAATGATCAATACTACGTAAATATAACAATTATTTTTTAAATGTCATATATTGTACTGACATTTATCATTCTTGCTTAGCATTTCATTGGCTGAGGACAACACATGAACACCCATAACCTTCAGTTGTCCTTTGTACACTTTAAACATGTTTGCATGTAAATTCTCTGTTATACAGTACATGCAAAATACATGCATTTGAATGGTGTTCAATAGAGAAAAATGCTTTTTTTTCTGAAAGATGGTGTAGTTTCATTATCTACCAGCAGTGGAGAAACATCAACATACTTGAGCAGAACTTAATTTCTATGACTATTACCAATAGTGCAGGTGGGTCTTGACAAATTCAGAGTATGACCACCTCTTCAATCACCACTATATCACTATAGGCATACCTCAGTCATGATGGATGATAACTTTGACCGTATGATCCTGAAAAGTACCCATTGGCTACCCTTTATATATAAAATATAGGCACAAAATATATATTTTTAAAAGCATCCCTGCATAGAAAGCATGAGATTTGCCTGCATTGAAAAAGCATGAGATTGTTGCTGGAGCATATGAAATACAATCAGTCCTTTGTCAGCCAGAGAGCTGCCTTCATCAGCAGTTTTCCAAACCACAAAACACAAAAACCTCCATGACCTCCACAAAACGCACTTTGCCATGTTGATTAACTTGATCTTCTTTAGTATTAAAACACTTCACATTCATTTATAAAGGCAAAAGTAAAATACACAGAGTTGTAATTATTTGATTAGACAAAAATTATTTTCCATTTTTTAAACCCTTTTCAAATTTCTCAAAAATGAAAAGATCTCATAATTTACTCACCCTCAAGCAATCCTAGGTGTATATGACATTCTTCTTTCAGCCAAACACAGTCAAAGTTAAGTTAAAAAATATCCTGGCTCTTCCATGCTTTATAATAGAAGAGAATGGTACCATTTTTTTTGAAGCCCAAAAAAGCATCCATCCACACTGTAAACCCAAACGTTCATATTAGTTAAATAGATTAAGTAGTGTATACTCAAAGTTTTAGAAAAAGTTCTACTAACTTAACTATTTCAAGTTGGTGTAACATGGTCTTCCTTTAGAGTAATTTCAACTAATATTTTTTGATTAAAGGGAACTTTTTTGTGAATAAGTAAGCATAACTTAAAAACATAAATTAAGTACAACTTAATAGAATTAAGTAATTACATGCTAAGAATGATGAAGTCCTGTTATTTCTGTTGTTTCAAATAGAGATGATTTAAAAATAAACTTAATTTATATAGCACATGCTAAAATACAATAAAATCTCAAAGTGCTTAACCAAATAAGTAAAATCCATCATAACAAATAAATTACAACCATAGCCTATTAAAAAAATTAATTAAACTGACTGAAATGTGTTAGTGGAAGACAAAATGTATTTATTTTATTTATTTATTGTATTTTTATTGTCATCAGTTTAATGTAGCCTACAAACGAAAACATTTTTAAATTGTGTACATAAGTTTTGTTCTCCGGTTTAACACATTACACAATAAGCACTTCTAACTCCTGCGAGACTTACTCACACACAGAGATCAAGAATCAGCACATGAATCTCAACAATGGTGACATGAATCATGCCGCAATGCATTCTGGGTGCATCATGCAAAACTCATCCATGGCTCCCATAATACATTGCGGCATGAAGCGTGTCACCATGGTTGAGGTTCATAGGCTGATTCTTGATGTCTCTGTGTGAGTAAATCTCTCAAAAAAAAGTACTTAACATACAATCTATTTTTAAATTTTATTCAGCTTTTCTGATATTTAAAACTGTGCTGGATCTCAATTGCCTCAAAATTTTAAGTTTGAGTCACATGTTTTTAATGAAACAAACTCAACATATTTGACTAACATGTACTTTAAGCAATGACAAGACAAAGCAATCAAAATTGAGTTTTGTTAACATAAAATGGTGTGGTTGTGTACTTATTTTTTAAAATTCTGTGAAAACGCAAAACTTTGTTATAATAACTGAAAATAATTGAGTTGCCTGCCCTTAACAGAAAATTGTAAGTCATATAACTGCAAATATTTGAGTTGAGCTAAATGAGCACTTTAATTTAACTGTTATCAAAAGGTACAAGTAGCAGGTAATCCAACCTTTTAAGTTCTGGAAAATTGTGACTTTTAAGTTATTCAACTTAAAAAATTTGAGGCAACGAGTTACATCAAATTTTTTGGAGTTCTGCTTACTAATTTGGGTTTACAGTGCATCATAAAAGTAATCCATATGGCTCAAGGGGGTTAGTAAAGGCCTTCTGAAGTGAAAAGATGCACTTTTGTAAGAAAAATAAACATCATTTTAACTTTATAAACTATAAGAAAGTCATATACACCTAGGATTTTTTGGTAAACAAACCCTTTAAGTGGAAAACAGATCAATATATATATATATATATATATATATATATATATATATATATATATATATATATATATATATATATATATATATATATATATATAGGCCTGTCGCGATAGTCAATAAATCAATTAATCACACGATAAAAAAAATGAGTTGGATATTTTACAGCCGCGATAATTTCCAGCGCCTGTTTTTATATCCATTTTTGCAGAGCGTTACATTATATGATCAGGCTCTTATACATGTAAATGATTGTAAGCGTGACAAGACACAAGAGAATGCGTTGTATGTCAATGTCCTGTCTGTGTGGCTGCGTCTCATGTCAGCTAATCGAGAGACACTCTGACACACACACACACACACAAGCAGACTCGCGTCAGTCTCCTGCTCACATCGAGTTCTCTTTTGCTTATTAACAAACAATAACAACAGAGATCATTTTGAGTATTCTCATATTAGGAGTCTTAAACGAGTTAAATAACTTCTTAAATAAACTTAAAGAGTTGTGAGGAAATGAGATCAGCGTCATGTTCAGCAGCGGCTGTTCTTAAAGTGACAGGAGCACTGATGATGCCTGTCATTAATGTTCATCAAAGAACAACGGGAACAGAGAAAATTGTAGTTTTAATGATGATTCATCTATATTTCATTTATTATGCAGTTAAGAAAGGTGTTTGATAACTATTATATTTCTGTATATGTCTAACATTATAAGGTAAAATAATATTTATTATAATGGGGTTATGTAAAGATTGTTTTAAGTTCACTTAAATTAAAAGTTGTTTTTTTCAAAGGCTAATAAATGTTGAAATTGGTAGCTTTCAGTTATACTGTAATGTAAGGTCTAAAACACAATCATCCGTTGCAGTTTTCCCAGCTGTTTATTCAAGTGCATTTTTTTGTTAACAGACTGAGAGTCCATTGCTTTTTTTGTTTTGGTTGTTTTGTTCATTTATTGTGGATATTTAAAATGCTTTCCATTTCAATGTTAAATAGTCTTTAGAAATAAAGGTTTATTGATCTTTGAAAAGGTGTACCTGCATCATTATGCCATTATCATTATTTTAGATGAAAATGGTCTCAGACAATATTATCGTTTATCGCAATAATTTCTTGGCCAATTTATCATCCAGCAAAATGTGTTATCGTGACAGATATATATATATATATATATATATATATATATATATATATATATATATATATATATATATATATATATATATATATATATATATATATATATATATATATATATATATATACAGTATTATTCATCAATAATCAATTGTTAATGCTTCCAGATCACTGAGTCAGCGAGTTGAACACCAAATCGGTCCAATTTGTGACTGACCTTTTTGTGAAAAGCAACAATGACTCATTCAAAAGATGACTCAAAAGAATGATTCGTCACAGATTGGACATTGCTACTTCTCTCATGAACTCTGTCATATGGCATCAGAAGGCAAAATATATAGTGCATTTTCCACAGGCTCATGACACTTTAATGGTGCTTTTTTGTCATTTTAGAGCATTTTTGTCCACATCTACTTTTATTATATTGACAAGAGTGGGCAGGATGTTCTTCAAAAAAAAAAAAATGTCCAACACAGAAAGCCAGGTTTGGAATGACATGAGAGTGAGTAAATGGTGACAGAATGTTAATTTTTTTGCATATGAAATTTGAGACTGTGTTGAGAAAAACTGGATGTCTGTCCATCCTGGTTGAATTCATTTGCTGACATTCCCATAAGGTCAGGAGCATAGGCCAAGTAGTGAGTAAGCCACAAATATGTTGATGACATGCTTGTACACTTACTTACTTATTTACTTACTTGCTTGTACACTCACTTACTAACAGATCTGACCTAAGCTGCTTTTATCGATGATGCTCCAGAATATCATATAGGACCATGGACACTGAATACATGTCCTCTACATAATGCACCGACAGCTGACAGTGTGCTGAGTTGAAAAGTGAACCCCTGTCAGTTACATAAAGGCTCAAACGTCCAGTTAGATTATAGGAAACATTCTTATCACTTTTGGCCTCATGAGTTGCCAGGTGGATTGGTGAAATAATTTCCATATGGCACTGACAACTGTGTGGGAAAGCAGCCTAGCATGGGCATATCTATGAGAGCAGGAATAAATTCAGTCTCTAGAGATCAAATCACACACTCAGGATGAAGTTTGTTCAGTAACAGAGAAACCCAATGTCAGCAAGCTTCACTGTGTGGACTGACTCCATCTTACAGATCTCATCAGGGCAAAACTTAGCCTCAATGTTTCTTTAATGTTTTCATAGTCCTTTTAATGTCTCAGCAGACCTAATTAAAAAACATGGGTTTTATAAGCAAAATCAGTGATAATGTCCTGTACCTCGTACATTGACCTTTCTGTATTTGTGTTCCCTGGTAAACTAATGTTATGTAGCGCTTTGGCAGACATCTCACACATTGAGCCACGGAACTGTCCAGATCCCCACAACCTGGGCTTATCCTGTGGTCATCAGATTTGTCATAAATAAAGTAATGACATTTAAAGTAATTTAAATTGACAGCACTAAAAACTACTCATGTGTCGATAAAACCAACAAATTAAGTTGAAGGATATGTGGGGGGAAAAAACAGCACAACATTTTACAAAACACAAGAAGATTCGATTTGAAGATACAATACTTTGTTTTTGCAAATGAAAATAGATCAAAACAAAGTAGCAGCAATTCTCCACACAACACATTTAAGTTGAGAGAACAATTTAATGAATTACCCTTCAAACTTGTTATGCCGAGTTCACACTGCACAACTTTAGCCCTGATTTTCACTCGCAGACAGGTTTTGCGAAATTGCAGTCAAATGCCCAAAATCAGGGGCAAATCGTTGCTCGCTCATGCGCGTGACAATAGTGAATTATCAGAGAAGGATGACATTCGCAAGCTTCTTAATTTGGACCGCAAGTATCTTACGGGCTACCATTTTTAATAACAATCCCAGTCTAACGCACGCTTGATGAGCGTGAAACGTAGTTTGCTGACCAGACAGAGTTGTCGGCGATTCTTCCTATTGTAAAGTCATGCAGTGTGAAACCCCTGTTGCCAATCCATAATGCAATGTGCACACAGCAGCAACTGAATGCTACCCAAGATAGTCATGCAGTTATGGTCCTGAATCAGTGTGTTCGAATGAATCGGAATGAATATAAAAACAAGGGGCAACCTTCCGGTCTCTCTTTTGAAGCCAACATGGAAATGACTTAAACTGCAATTCATCGACTGGCCGGTAGAGACAGGCTCCAACCTCTACACAGAGCCTATTTATTATATCCAGTGCTACGTGGTGTATGTTTCTTTTAACTGTTCTTAAACATTTTGCAAGCTTGTACAATTACTCAAGTGATTAAGCCACACCCACGTTATGAACGAACGCCATAGAAATGAGTAATTTCAGCTGTCATGTTGTAATTATGGTAATTCTGAATTGATGTGAATGCAGCACTTTCTAACATAACTATCATAGGGCCTTAGAAACCCCTAAGACGAAAACTAATGAACATTTACAACTGCACAATAGTGGGAGTTTTATTCATCCACTTATGAATCGTCGATGACACATAATGAGGCTGTAAATTCTACAGCATTCGCAGGACATACTCTAAGCACATGGAGTTCTTCCATGGTGGAGTACAGAAAACTTTGTTTACTCTGGATATTTAAGGGATGATGTCAGTTTGCTGGGTGTTAGCAAGAGATTCTTTCAATGGTTTCCAGTCATGTAGTGGGTTGTGGCAACAGACATGAAATGTT
The DNA here is from genome assembly GCA_023029165.1 of Gobiocypris rarus. Lineage (NCBI taxonomy): Eukaryota > Metazoa > Chordata > Actinopteri > Cypriniformes > Gobionidae > Gobiocypris > Gobiocypris rarus. The sequence continues at coordinate 12,943,515 of CM040918.1, read as the reverse complement.
CCATGCTGTGTTTCTGTTCCTATAGGAGGGGTTAACTAGTGACTTCAGAGGCAAAAACAAAACAAAAAAAAGCTTCAGAGCCACAGTAAAAGCTTAGCTGAATATGTAGTATATTAATCAGACTGGTATAGGGGAGAGCGGGGCACAACCTAACACTTTTTGACTTTCTTAGTTTGTGTTAATCCACTTGTGGTTCAGAGTATTTATTTTCCCCACATTAATTACACACATGTCTAGTACAAATGTGGTTTTGTTTAATTATATACAGTGTATACTTTTTTCTTGATTTACCCCGAAAGAATGGAAGTGAAATGTTACGATGTAATTACGATGTAATGCTTAAAATGTTATCTGATCTAATTAAAAAAAAATACAAGACAAACTCAAATATTTTGTCAATAAAGTACAATTATCTTTTTTTTTTCAAATAAAATAATAACTGGGATTTAAACCCGGCTCGTGTCTTCTGCTAGTTTGATCAGCATTAAAGAACAATCTCAACTGTTAAATAACAGATATAAGATTACAATAATATCAGATCTGTTTAAAATATACACTAAAAATAGAGATGAAAAAAAAAAACTTAAGTAAGAAATGTACTTTTGCTATGGTTAAATAAATGTTCAGTGATATCTTCCAAATACTTTTGAATTTTGGCACAATTTTTTCTCGCTGTTGATATGACAACTAATAAATACATTAAGCTTCGTCATGCTGGCATGTGTGGAAAGTTTTAAACCATGTGTGTTACAACTTACCCCGCGTTAGGTTGTGCCCCTCTCTCCCATGTTTCCTTTATCCAAACCCAATGGCTTTAATATTTTACCAGTGTTTAAACTGAACTATGTGTTGGTTGTATCTGACCACAAATAAATCATCTTGTTTCATTTAACTGTAAATGAAACAATTACGACAAAAACTGGATAATCGTAATAGCTCTTCATGCTGCTGAAATGGAGTTTAAATGTTTCTGACACTCTCCCACTGGCACAGAATGACTAACATTAGACTTAAATGACAAAGCAATGAAGTGAACAAACCAATCAAGCATATCGTCATTGTCCCTTATCAAATAATGGAAATAAGCCTCTCTGACTCATTCCATACCCTTTGGCCAAAAGACAAAAGTTACTCACACACTAACTTTCACTTTATGTATTAAATAATATATTTAATTAGCAGTATCGTTAGTTATAATGCCACACGTGATAACAGCACAGCGAAGCTTCACACAACATGTATTAAATCACACATACACTCTGAACTGAGCAGCAGGAAAGGAACTGCCTGCTGCTGGTTTATTTTTAGAGCCAGCACTATGTGGTCAAACAAACAGGGATCATGGCAGATGTTAACCCAGGTCAGGAAATAATGACCCTGGCTACAAATCAGTCACTACATTGGAATTTTAGCCGGAACTAGACTCACATACAGCCGTTAAGATTATAGTTTATAAAGTTATAAATATGGATATTTTTCTTGCAGAAACACATCGCTTCACTTCATAAGGCCTTTATTAACCCCCCGGAGCTATGTGGATTACTTTTATGATGGATGGATGCACTTTTTTGGGCTTCAAAATCACACTCCCATTATAAAGCTTGGAAGAGCCAGGATATTTTGAATATAACTCTGATTGTATTTGGCTGAAAGAAGTCATATGCACCTAGGATGGCTTGAAGGTGAGTAAGTTATGGGGTGATTTTCATTTTAGGGTGAACTATCCCTTTAAGCCATATGTAGGCATGTGAAGTGTTAACATAGTGTTACAATGTTCTGTGACACGTTTGATTACAGGGAATGAGAAAATTAGAGAAATAAATTGTCAAAGTTCATTTATTTTTTGTTTTTCTTAAACCAACAAGAATCTGTATTATTCCTTCTGAAAAAATTCTGTATTTTGTTACAGACTGCTGCCAGAACACGTCCATCAGACATGGAAGAGCTGCAGTGGCATAACCCTTCATGCAGAACGTAATTCAAACAAGCTTGTTCTTTTCTTCTGCGTAATGCATCCTAAGGCGATAGGCCACCATGTCAAAGGCAGCGTATAAGAAACCGATGTTAAACAACAATATCAATGCAAGAATTACAGCTGACAGGCACTACTGCCTCTTGCACAAGAGCCTCAGTTGGAGAGAGTTCAGTCAATGAGTGTTGCATTTTTATTCCGAAACTACGATCACAGAATCCCCTTCACATGCGCTCTATACAAAATAAAGCACCTGTCATGAGGTTCAGAAGTAAATAGCCTGTTATATGTATAGACATACCTGCCTTAAAAGCATCTCACTTCAGAGATAGAGATGAAGTATCACAAAGACCTTTTGCGTGGTTCATCATTAGCATACACACAACACATTTTTCCAATCTACAGTGCAACTCTACCATAGGGAATTGCTGTGCTTGGCAGGAAGATTAATATAAAAAGGGAGCCAGGCAGGAGCGTTTCAGAGGGAGCATCTCAGGACAGATGGGCTGGTTGCATGAGTTCTGAACAAAAGCCAGAGGGATTGGCAGGGACACCGCTTTATTGTTCGCTGATTTCTTTTGACATGCTGGCCCTTTAGCGTGTTGAGCTATTTTCTGTGTAAACATCTATCGACATACTCTAAAGAGAGTCTCAAAAGTCCCCAGAGAGGCAAGCGAGAGAAGAACTCTGACAAGGATCCCAAAAAACAACTGTCAAATCACCAAAAACTGACCTTTTTTTAAACTCTAGCAAGGTTTGACGACTTCATTTGGTGATAACAGTGTGAAAAGCAGTGTATAATCTTATATAATCTTATGTAGTATGCTCACCAAGGCTGCATTTATTTGATCAAAAATACAGTACACACTATACAAAAATGAATGTTATTTATTCCTGTGATGCAAAGCTGAATTTTTAGCATGCAGCCATTATTTCCGTTTTCAGTGTCACATGACCCTTCAGAATTATTCTAATGCTGATTTGGCGCACAAGAAACATTTCTTATTATTTTCAATGCTGAAAACCGTGATGCATCTTCTTTTAAAGAACAGCATTTATCTGAAATGGAAATATTTTGTAACAATGTAAAAGTCTTTACTATCACTTTTGATCAATTGAATGCATCCTTGCTGAATAAAAGCATTTATTTCTTTTTTAAAATGTGACCCCATTCGTATGAATACCAACAGTATATGTGTTTTCTTTTGTACTCTTTGCACATTGTATTGCAGCATCAAAATGCTGTGGTAAGATTCACATTCGAAACTGATATATACTGATATTAATACAGACAATTACACTGGTTTGTGTTTTGGATCAAGAGGCTAATTATGCTGTAAAGTCGTGGAACTTTCAATCATCGGACTATGGATTAATTCTCATTAGAATAAATTTGATCCAGCTAGCGATTTGAAATAAGAGTGATGCATGCTTAGATCACCTCGGGCTTGGACAATCTAAATATTTCTTGCTGCATATCTGTAAACCAATATTTGTTAAATATGAGGATCCCTTGAAACATATAACTTAGATATGGACTGCTGACAGACACAACAAAGACAAGCATCTCACTATATCTACAAAATGCACTACACTTTTTATTCTGACGAGACATAAGACCTTGATCCTAAACCACATTGTTCCTATATTTCTTCAAAATGAAATTTCCTTTAAATGGTATAGAATATAGGAAATCTGACACAAGGTGATTTCTAAATGAGTCAAAATTTCCTTTCTTTCAGTTTCATTCTGAGATATTTTGAAATTAGTGAAGCAGTGCACAATCAGTCACCTGATGTCCTATTTTCTTGGCAAGAGTGGTTTAAAACAATGCCAAAAAATGACAGATCTTGTGCAATTATGGAATTTTCTTTTGTTATGGATTGTACGAAGGCTTGAACGAAGGCTAACTTCCCTTGAGAAATAAGAAAACAGAAATCAGCACGTTTGTCACCTCCTGTGAATGCCTGTACAAGTGGGAGGATAGTGTACTGTATATGAGTCACTGATAATATGCTTCAACCCTCTACAATTAACTAAAACTGCTCTTTAATTTCCTTATTATTTTTTAAAATGTTAAAACATAATCCTTAAGCTTTTCTAAGCTTACATTGTCCACCCTATCTGACCCATGGAATTAAAGGCAAAAGACTTCAGGTAAAACTTGAAAGTGGTCATGACATTAAAAATCAAATTTGTCTTGATTCTTTGACATAAGGGACTTTGTACCATTAAAACATCATGCAAGTTTCATAGCTTAAAGGTGCAGTGTGTAATATTTATGAGGATCTATTGACAGAAATGCAAAATAATATATTACATAACTTAGTGATGCCTAAACGGACAAACTGCTCTACAGAGCGTTAGCTACTCTCTACTGTCTCAGATGATGACATCTTTGTCCTGTGTCAGCCACCGTAGCTTCTCTTTGTGCTTAGAAAGGGAGGGGTGAGAGGTTGCAATTCACAACCTCACTGCTAGATGCCGCTAAAATGTATACAGTGTGCCTTTAAAACATCCTCTTCATTATAAACAAAGCATTTATGGCTTGTTTCCACCGAGCAGTACGGTTCAGTACAGTACAGTACGAATCGGGACACTAAACCCTGATCCGGCTTGCGTTTCCACCGCCAACAGCATCCTTATGATAGCCGTGGTGTAGAGATCAACGTCATTCTCGCACACGCAAGTGACAATTCTCTGTCAACCAATCAACATTCTGCAGTGAGTCTAGCTCCACCCTTTAGTACTGGACTACTGTGCTAGGTACCCCAACGGAAGAGTGCCAAAAAAGTGGTACGGTACGTATGCCTGCCTCCAGAGCAAGACATCGGCGAATAGTTATACACCATCGCACCATTGACCCTGCCGACTGGCGTTTAGTCGCTTAACGGCTCACACATGCCTACACCGGTTGCGAGTGTTGCGTCAAAAGCAAATAGAACCCATCTCTGACACACTGGTTACATTATACAGATGCTCTCTCACTTTACTACACACGCTTCAGTCTGCTGACAAAAGGACAAATGGATGAGTAACTAGAAGTATAAAGGAATATTCGCTTTGCCGTGTCCTGTTTAAACAGCTTATTTGCTCATTTCTGTAGAGACTTCAGAAGGATACCAGTGTCATAAGTGGGCGTCCTGGAACGCATCAGAAGATTATGTTTGTTCAGATAATTTGACAGGCACAGTTTAATGGAGAGTTTGCAAAGAAACTTTTGTTGAAAGATGAAGCAGTCTGCTGTTTTGGATCTGCTAATGCTTTGCCTGTAAATTGAGTTTTATATGGATGTTTTTAAAACACTTACTCACTTTCAATAGTGAGTGGGCGTTGAAACTGTTTCCTATACAATGATGTTAGCCAATCATAAAATTGTCAGTTTACTGACAAGACTTAAAGGGGCCATCCCTTAAAAACTGATCATTTCAGACAGAGGGTCAGAATTATGGTTAAAAATAATCGTTTTTCCACAACCTTTATTAATATTATAAGTGAACCTCAAGGAACATTAAAATAAAATAAAAAATACATGTCATGACCCATTTAAATAGTCATTCTGTTGTTTCAAACTTTATTTCTTCTGTGGAACACAAAATTATAAATTTTAATAAATAATCCTAATCTTTTCTCATAACCTCATGAATTTATGAAATAAAAGATAACAGAATTGTCATTTTTATTTCATTTTCATGCTACTGTGCCTTTAAGACTCTAATGTGAACCCCCTTTTAACATAATAAAAAAAAAATCAGTAACATAACTTTGCTGTCAGCTCCAATATAGTTTCTAACAGCTCCAGCCTTCAATAACAGCCAGTTCGCCAAGTCTGAATTACATTTTGACAGTTCAAAATGACAATCCGTGCTTAAAACAAAGTTTGAAGCTTTGAAAGCTGCAGTGTGTTTTCATAGTACATCAAATCATTTTATTTCAGAGAATTTCTTCATCATATAACTCCTTTAAAGTCAAGCAAAGCTTGGTAGTGTGCTCCTGAGCTGATGTAGAGAGGAAAAGTTCAACATTTTATGACATACTCCATCCAATACTTTGTTTTCCAGATGGTCACTCTCTTTTTGACAGCCCTATTAAAGAATGCGGTCTGGTGCATGCAAAGCTACAGTGAGTGGATTTTCAGTGAGCCTGTTTGATTAGACTACGTCATTATGCTTTCCAGGTCGAAACGACTGCCAGCTTCAACTCTATCGTTCCATTCACATAAAGGCTTACCCAGGCAGCTCAGCGTTTAGCCATTGGCTGCCCTACTTTCGGCCTCTGCTATGAGAGTGAATGGACTAAATTGGATGGAAACGTTTTTACGCTGGGAACTCTGACCGTGCACCACAAGGCTTTTGGTTGGTCAGGCAGACACACGGGAAGATTACTTCTTTCTTATGTGAGCCAGGCGCTTACAACCCACTTCCTAAGGGAAATGCACAAGACACAATTGGGGAGCATACTTTCTGAAGACAAATAGAAAATGGCAGGGTAGTTTTTTTTCTGGATATATATTGGAGTAGAAACCTATTTATAGCTTTATGGCTTTAGATGGCGAGGATAGAGTGAGTAACCTGAGATTTAGATGATATCTTTCTGAAAAACTGCAGCTATACCACATCAGGCAGTATTATGATGAGGAGATAAGGGCTAATCTCAGATGTGCAGTGAGTTAGCCTAGTAAACTTGATCCATAGCACTTCATTTGGCCATGAAACCCGTAAGTGTATGTGTAAACAGTCATTAATTGTGATCCGGTGGCCCCACAGACAGTGTAAAAGCTAAAACCACAGCATGCGGGTCAGAATTTCCGAGTTTGTGCATCTCTGATGCAGCACATTAGCAAATGTGCTACGTAGTGCTGCATTTGTTAACATGCCTGGGCGTGTAGTAATTTTATTAAGTGTGCGCTCTTGTAAGGTACCTCCTCAAAGGCGGCATTGTAAACTAAATTCAGAGAGCAAGGCACCTAATGCGGAGCCTATATATCAAGTATTACATAACTGAAGAAATGAAAACCATCAGTCATACTTTCAAACAACTGGTTATCATCATTAGCGTTCAGGCATGATGCCCATGTGCATGTGATTAACGGTCACAACATGATTTAGAGCCATCTGCTTGTGGACCACTTCCCCTAATTACATCAAAGAAAAGTCACCTGAAACTAGAAAAATTTCGCAAACTTCTCTGAATAACAGCTAAGAGGGACTTCCTTAAAGACTTCCTGAAAGAGAACTACAAGAGGAAAATCTTAAAAAAGGGGAACTTTTAAGGAAACAGAAAGAGAGCAGACTAATGAGTCACGACAGACAGATGACAGGATGGGTCATGACAGTTAAGCAGTGATACAACAAAAATTCAACAACATACTATAAAAAAAGTTTTTAAATGGTTATTAGGGCTGGCCAATATTTTGAATATTCAAGCAAGAAATACATTTGCAACATCAGAAATCATTCTAATATGCAGATTCTGTGATCAAGAAACATTTATTAGTATGATCAATGTTTAAAAACGGTTGTGTGGAAACTGTGGTACATTTTTTCAGGATTCTTTGATAAATAGAAAGTTCAAAAGAACAGCATTTTAAATGGAAATCTTTTGTAACATTACAAATGTCTTTACTGTCAGTTTTAATAAATTGATGTGTCCTTTGTGAATAAACGTATTAATTTCTATAAAAGAAAGTCTTATTGACTTTAAACCTTTAGACGGAGAGATTGATTTTCAGATATATGACCAGATTGATCAGCTCTACTGGATGTCATTTTGGAAAGGTCACAAAAAGTCCTTCCTATCAGTCATGTCCAACACCTCACAATAATAACGATGTGGTTTGAAATCTCAAACACTGTGCCACAGTATTTTAGTCATAATTTAATTCTTTGTTTGCATAAATCACACCCTCTGTCATCCATCATCTTAATCACAGTCACCGGGCCAGCCAGGAATCCACGACTGGGGCATAAAACATGAATATTCTAATGACTCAGTTACAAAACTTTCCCCATGGCTAAGACTCACACACACAAATGAATAAACACAAAGTGCAAGAACAGAATGACCAATATGAACAAATTCACACAATCAAAATGAACTGCGGGAACGTCTCAAAAACAACTACCTGCAAAGCTACAGTACTGTGAAAAGTTTTAGGCACTTGTGTAAAAATGCTGTAAATTGAGGATACTTTCAAAAATAATGTCATAAATACATTTTATTTATCAATTAAATGATATTGCCTAAATCAAATCAAACATTTGGAGTGACCACCCTTTCTGTTTATAGCAGCTTTTGTCCAGTTAAACTTGTACATAGTTGCACACAGTCAGACTCTGGATCTCACTGGATTATTACAATTAATGGCAAAAGGAATGTTTGGAAATGTAAACTGTTATTTCCTACTGACACACTACTGCAAAGACATAAATAACTGGCTTTAAAAAAAAATGTATGCCTACAACGGAAACTACGTAGGAGACTGACACAGGCTAGAACAAAATAGTTGAATAAAGTCATTATTTTTGTTTATTCTTGTCGCTTTATAAAATTAAGGTTGAACCACTGGAGTCGCATGGACTATTTTAACTATGTTTTTACTTCCTTTCTGGACCTTGAAAGTTAAATGGCTGTCTATAGGGGGGCATGAGAGGGAAATATCTTCATTTGTGTTCTGAAGATGAACAAAGGTCTTATGGGTTTGAAACGACACGAGGGTGAGTAATTAATGACAGAATTTTCATTTTTGGAACTAACCATTTAAATATCAACGAGAATTCATAAATGGACATTTTTCCCCCAAGGGCCAGATTTACTAACAGCTTGCACCGGTGCAAAACAACTTTTGGTGTTAAAAAACTACTGTCAGCATTTACTAAAGACACACAGTGAAAAATTTGTGCTGAAAGGCGTGGACAGTTATTTTGCGGCTGTTTTATATAAATTGCATATGCATTTGTAGGAGTTTCCCTTTCAGACGCAAAATCTATAGGAAAGAATTTTTATATAGTCATGCAAGGCTATTTACAAGGTTTGCGCTCGTCAATTTACTGGTATTTGCGCCATTTTTCACCGCCCAAAAAAAACATGTCTTAAACCTGACACTAACTGTTAGATTGCGTTGGTCATTATGGAAATTATTTGACTGCGTCTGTGTTCTTTAATTTTAGTGACGTCATCACACGCAGAACTTACTCCCATTGGTGCACTTTTATTCTCGCGCTAATTTGCCGTTTAGTAAATCTGCCCCCATATCTTTAATTTTGGGAGTTTTTAATAATTTTGAATATTTATACTTTATTATTACCAGCCTCTTTTTCGAGCCCAAGCGGAGGCCCCTTCTGTTCTGTCCCCTTCTGAAACATAGTAAAGGCTATTGTTTGCGCAAGAGGGCTTGAGAAACTAAACCAAAAATTGGTCGGAATGCTTTCAGCTTTTTAAAAAGCTTAAAAGCTTTGCTAAATTTCGTAAATATCTCAACCTATGTCTCATGCCATCTGAGTAAACAGCAAAGCAGCACTGTAATAAGTAGCCACATTAATGGAAAACAGAATCAAGTACAACAGACCAACTTCAGTGATTGCACACTGATTTCTCTTGTTTATGTCATTGGGGAAAAAAGGATGCTCTTTCTAAACGTAATTTTCTGCTGTATAACTTGTGGAAATTTGCGTTAACTGAACGCATCTGTGTCCATCCTCTCCAGAAAGTGAGCCATGATGATACATAGGACTCCTTATCATGTTAGCAGTGGCCTTTTTTTTACATGAAATGTCTTATTCTGGAAGGAGCATGTGTTTGTAATAAAAATGTCATGAAAGCAGAAAAAAAAAATACATGCACACCACACACGCATACCTTGAAATAATATAAACCATATGCCAACTACACAGGATGAAGCTGTAGCAATCGGTCACACAGGATGACAGACTTTTGCTTTTCCAAGTCCAAAGTAAAAGAACCCTGTACACCTTAAAATGAACTATGGTTTTTGTTGTTTTGATTCGGTGTGCACATTTATAAATGCAATCTTGCACATGTGGTGGTTTCCCACACACAAATCTTTCATGACCAGACATACATGCACACAGACAAAACGCACACCATGGTATAGTTTGACATGAAAAGGTTTTTTTTTTTTTTTTTTTTTAACGAATCCTTCCACTCAAAAAAAGCTCTGAATTACGCCAGCCTTTTGTGTGCTGTCTGTCTGCACTACCTCGTCATCTGAGCACCACTACATTCACTGTTTGTGGCTTTCTTGTTCTCTCTGTTGATTTCATTCTTTATGTCTTTCTTTTTACAGGAGCACAAATCTATTCACTAACGCAGAAGAGATCTCCACAGGATGTGAGCAGCAATGGCATCTTCTAGATAAGTAGAGAACAGCAGCAAACAGGTGTGAGTAGGGACATTTCTGCCAAAATAAAGCCTGTCTGAATGTGTTGTCTTGTTGTGTCATCTCTTTAATATAAGCACAATTAATAAATAAAAAGTTTTTTGTTGTTGTCTTTTTGGGGTCTAAAACTGCTATTTCATCCATCCCATTCTAAGGAGTTGGATTGTCATGCTAAACACGGTAAAAATGTCAAATTCGTATTTCAGTACCAAATGCACTCTTTCCAGATTTGAACAAGTTTCGTAATGTTTTTTTTCCAGAGTACGGCCCTTTTTTGTTTAAAGACCACGAAATCACCAATGTCACTAAAGAAATGTGTTTCTGGTTGTTAGGGAAAGATAACCTTGTTCAGCTTCCCAAATAACCCGGCCATAAGGAAACAGTGGATGCAGTTTGTTTTCCCGGAGCAGCAACACAGTTCTGCGAGTCTGTTTGTTTGTTCCTGGTCACGAGTTGAAACTGCAGGCGGTGAGTGAAACTGCATCAAATGTCTGTGCTGGCAAAATGAGTATATAGTAAATCAAATGTTATCCAGGGAGTGTGTGTGTGTTTGAGATTATTTAGCTCCGCCCACTGCACGCATTTACGAGATTAGGAAAGAATCGTTACAGCATATCTGTCTTTTATAAATACCATAAAACTAAAGACTCTGAGATATGAAGGATGCAATACTACTCTAGGTACTCAAAATTAACATGAGATTGGCAGAAACTGTGTGTGTTATGCCCCCTTTAAACCATCCAGAATGCCCCATAGACTGCTATTAAGGTTTTTACTTGTTTTCTGCAACTGAATGACGAGTCAATGAGTTGCCTGTGATAATCGTAAGCATTGCACATAGAGCTTAACTTGAATGGTAGCCAGAACATTCCTTTAATGCATGATAGGAATCATACCAAGTGGAATAAAGCAATAGAAGCTTGTTTAAACTATTGAACAAAGTGACAAACTAGTAAGCTGAAACCCTTAGTGGTATTGATTGCTATTGAAGAAGGCTGTTTGACCTCTGTCTGACCTTGGGTTTGTGGGAATGTGTTCATTACTTTGCGCCACAAAACTGATCTTTGTCATTACTGTCTACTGCTAAGAGCCTGCTGATAGCAGTCACCACAAATGCATCTCTGTCTTTTTCCCTTGGAATGTTGTAATGTTGAATTGTAAACTTCAGTCCGGGCATTGCCTTGATAAAGGTCTGGTTTTCCTCTGGTCTTGGGCGCCTTTGTTTATCATGACTCTTTGCTGTGAGGACTGCTTGTAATCTCATTCTAGTCTATGGGGAAATATTGAAGAGACGTTTGCGGTATGTGCCTATAGATACTCCATTACATTGCCAGAGCATTATTTGCAAGTTATTAAGGTTTTTTACATTATTAGAGACATACTGACCTTGAACTGCGTCCCGCATGCTAGTTACTCCACTACAGTTTATGTAAAATGACTTCACTAATTCTTATTCTTTACAAAAAATAATTTAAAAACCAGATCATGCCATATTATATTTTCCCCCCAAGAATCAGACATTTAATTCTTAGAGATCTCAGACAGTTATATGACCTTGACATTTATGCCCCATTAAAAAAAAATTCAGAACATCGTCATAAAAAAGAGTGTCTGAGTGTTTTATTTTATAAAACAGACATTTTTAAAATAATGAATTATTTAATTGAAATAAATTAATAGATCTATCATCTACATAAAAAATGAGTGTCACATCATTAACCCAGTATGTTGCGTATGAGTGTGCGTATGTGTGTTTGTGTGAATGTGGGTGCCCTCACTCCTGCCACGCATCCATATGTGTGTCTGTTTATTTACAAGAGCTGGAATGTGTGTGCGTGCATGTGTGTGGGTGAATCCGCACATACTTGTGCTCAAGTGAGAAACACAGTGTGTAATGCTCAGCTCATTATGTTTTATAGTTCAGTACATTTTGATGAATAGAGGAGTGTTTCTCTCCCAGGACCTGCCACATCGGTCATGCTGAGAGCCATCTGTACGATTGGGCTTCGCTCTCATACATACTACATCACATGCCTTCATCTGTGCTTTTAACTCTCTAATGTCTATTGTCATAAACACGAGGGTTTAACTGGCAGGATAGAACAAGTTTCAGAGTGACAAGTAAATCATGCAAATGCGTCACTTATTTCTTCTTATTATTATTATTAATAAAATTATATTACTTGTCCTATTACTGTCTTCGTATAATATTAATAACTTGTTTTAAACTTTATTATAATGTAGTGACATTATCTATAATGAAAAAAAAATCTAATTGTATCATTAAATAATATATACACATTTTACACAAAATTATTATTATTATATTGTTGTTATTGTTATTATTAAAATATATATTTTTTGTCTCTGTCTATTTATAATTTTAACATTATATTAATGTAGTTACCATTATCTAAAAAAGGCTTAAATATCCATAGAAACTATTTTGTCATATACGTGTCGAATATGTATTGTGACGTAAATACTGTTGTGTCATATATGTATTGCGACATGAAATTTGTCATGCGGTGAGATGAGATATTGGTCATACCACCCAACCTTGTTATGACTTCTTTAAAATACATCATTGTGCAATATAGGTTTGCACAAGTCGATCACATCACTCTTGCTTCGAGTTAAATTGTTCCCTATACACTCAAGTTAGGCAGGTATCTCACCCCAAAAGGGGTCTCTCACCTTTGCTTTTTATTTGCATTGTCTTTCCTGCTGGATTGCTGCACTACAGAATGCAAATTTCATGGTGATGTTATCATCTACATTTACAGCAAAGTTTGTGGGCAGAGAATCTGATGGCCAAGTGCCTTCAGAAGAACCTGGAACAAATAAACACAGCACCGCCTGCATTCTTCTAAGACAAGAGGGAATTTGTCTGGGAGATTAGTCAAGACATCAATGGATTTAAATGTGACAAATTGAATTGAGTAATTAAGGGAGTTTTCACACCTATCGATCTTTTGTTTTGTTTCGAAACAAGGCAACATTTCAAAGTGTACCAAAATGTGTTTATGCAAGTTATATGCGAGTACAACTGTCCTCGTATTGGTCAGAGTTATAGTTTCCTCTGCGTTATTCATTAAGATGTTTGACAAGTTCGTTGCATGAGCTTATTGTGGCTTTATTTGTAACTGTTGAGACACGCAAACACTATACGAATGTAGCCATCATTCCCGCTGTTAAATTATACACTACATTCGTATTAATACTGCAGCAAATTCAAACACACTGTCTCTGGATCTCCCAGCGTTGTCTAGAGTTAACCGTTATAATGCAGCTAAAGCAGGAATCAAGGCTTTATCGGGACAGCCTTCTTGCACTGAAAAATGCAATCAAACAACATTTTAATATGAAGAGGTGCTCTTTTGGTTTTCAACTTTGATGTGTTGACTCACAGAATCAGACACTATTGCTATTTATATAGCACATTTCACGTTATGAATTATAATAACATTTGGTTTGTTGGTCCGTTGGTTCGGATTTCTTTCACACCTCAAGTGAACCATCCAGAGTTTGTTTGCAATTGTCTGTTTTGGTGTGGATCCGAGCGTGACTGCCATGTTCACATAGGTCTAAACCAGGGGTAGGACAAGTTTGGTCTTAGAGAGCCACTGGTCTACAGAGTTTAGATCCAACCCTAATCAAACACATCTGAAAAAGCTCATCAGTGTCTTCAGGATTACTAAAGCTTCTGGCAGGTCAAACTCTGCAGGACAGCAGCTCTCTAGGACTGAACTTGCCTACCCCTGCTCTAAACGAACTGAACCAAGGGATAACATGCACCGGGTTCCGAAACAAACACTCAAGGGTGAGAAAGCACCCTAAGATTGTAAATCAATTGATAGCTTTTTCAATCCTCCAGAATTCTGACTATGATTGTGCTGCTTTCCCATTTCTCAGTGATTCCTGATAGATAGAAATAGACATAGATTTAAAGTATTAAAAATAATTAACTGTGAAACTAAGACTCCACTGTTACCTCATCCTCCAACATTACCATTAATTGTTCTAATGCCTCCAGCAAACCCGCCGCAGAAGAAATCCCTGACACCCAAAGCTCCAGACAGTAAAGAACCCGCTGTGTATGGGGCAGCCTGGTACAACTAGAGCCGTGTCATGCTTGGGCTTCCTAACACTGCCTCTATTAACACACACACACACACACACACACACACACACACACACACACACACACACACACACACACACACACACACACAAAGATACAGTAGAATATCCCTCAGTGCTTGGCACAGAACACACACAGGAACACAACAGACCTGGTAACTCAAAGCAGGCCACCTCTGCAACTGATCCAACTGCCTCCACATCTAAACCACAGCAGGGCAGGCTGGAGGAAGCTTGCAGATTGCATTACGGAACGCATGTAATGCAGTTATGCATATTCAAGGAAATTAAGAGGTTGTGTAACAATTGCATGTCTAAAATGTATGCTTATTCTAACTCTTACAGGGGAAGAAGGCTCTATGTTTCTCAAAATAAAAGCCCTTGTGCAATTAAAACAGCTCTCCAGAGAAGAACAAAGGGTGGGCTATTATCTCGAAACCACCCTTGAGGAAGAAATGTACCTTACTATGGAGGAGATGTAATCTCCTCGTAATTGGTTTGTTGAAACGCTCACCTCTTAATCTATGGAAAATGAGGCATTCCGACAGAGGTGAGAGCACTCGGAAATGGGATACTGACGTCTGTCCATTATACACTAAAACTAATCTGAGATTCCTTCGTTCTGTCATTCATGAAGACTTTACTTTATATATGGTGTGTATAGTTTAAAGTGTGTGTGTGTGTGTGTGACCAATAGACTACAGTAGAAAAGCCCCTCTGCCAGGCAGCTGTATTAAATCAATGAGATCATCACTCTCTTTGGTTCTGCAATACTGTCAAGTCCACATTATTGTGCAAGCATTATTGGAAGTTATACATTGAATAGTCCTTTTGCTCCAGGGTCAATCACTTGGATTATGTTATCCTGCATGTAAATACAGCCTGGAAATATTCTGGATGGCACATTCATAATGGTACCATAACTGTACAAATGATACATTAAGAAGAACAAGATGGTACTGTGAGCTGATTACCCGTGGAAAATGCAGCTGAGCTTGGTATTAGAAATGAACCGCTCCCTAACACATCATTAAATTATACACAAGGCACACACACAACCAAACTATGTCTAATGTCTAATACGTCCAAGGACACATACATCAAAACCATCCCAGAAAAAAATAAGTTATATCTCAAATATTTGAGCTCAGAGTTCCAAAAATCATAATTACTGTATTCACATGCACATTATTTTGCAATTAAGGCCCATATTCTGGCATCCATAAAAGAAATTTAAGTATGACCTTGCCATTTATTATGCTCCATTTTTTTAACTCAATCAGCTCATTAAATCCCATTCATGTCATTAATAAAAGGGAATGAGCAAATTTATTTTTGTGTGCATGTCAATGAAGCCTGTAACCAATTTGACATGTACATCTTCAATAGCCTGCCATTTCTCAACTATCTTATCAAAACTATCTTAATCTGAATATTGGCGTAATCAGGTTAATATATTTACGTGATGCTTACATAACCAAAATATATGACTAAATTCTGATTAATATTGTAATATTCTTGTGCACATAAACGCAGTCATTGAGGCCCTGTAATAATATCCACAGATGATGTCAGTCTCTGGGCAATATGCCTAAAAGTTAATGTCACTGACTGTATAAACATCATAGCCAGTTAAGATTTTTCCATCAGTTCTAGCACCACATTACAATAATTAAAATCTGAAACGAACGTGAGGCATTAAAGCATAAACAGGTGTTCACCCTCTCCCAGAATAAAACAGGCAAACAATCAATTAATCTATTGATTTTGTGAGATTGATGAACTGCTTTTGAATTGTAGAACTTACCATTGGCATTTTTCCCACATGTGAGATGCTGATAGGGCAAAAGGAGGCCGTACAACTCCGAATCATTGCTCAGAGCCTGCTCAAAGGAGTCCAGTGTAAATTTGGGTATCCCGTTATCCTTCTCCACCACCGAACTATTCAACACCCGGGTGAAGACCTCTCGGAAGAGGCTCTCCATACAAGCGGTCAGGTATATAGCCGCATGCTCGTGGACGCGCACCGCGATCCTGCTGTCCACCATCCACCTGAAGAACTTCCCCACGGAGAAGACCAAGCCGCATCTCTCCGATTTCCCCCGGCTGAATTTATCCTCGGTGCTCATGTTGTACATGGACAGCGCGCTGAGCGCCGCGGCGATGCAGTTGACCGAGATGGTCCACGACAATATCATCTTGATGGCACTTTGGACTTCGTATTTGGTGCACTTGCCGTACCGCAAACTGAGCCGCTGCGCTTCCCTGGCGATCCTCACCAGCGCGCGGCTCACGAGCGCGGAGAGGCGCGCCAGCAGATCCGCGGACACGGTCCCGAACCTCAACTCTTCCTCCTTGTTGAGCGCGTTCTCCACCTCCCCGAGGCTCCAGGGCACATCCTCAAGCTCGGGAAGTTTCGCACAGTGTCCGGAACACTCCAGGGTCTCGCCGTCTTCGGCCAGGACGGTGTTGACGGTGTCTAGGCTGTTGTGTCGACTGCGCATAGAGTCGGTCAGATGCCAGCAGTGCCCTCCATGCGCATAGGAGATGTGCGCCTCGGAGCAGCACAGAGACAAGCTGGATGACCTGAAGGAGTCCGCGGCTCCACCGTAACCCGAATCCAGCGTCAAATCCTCCAGGGTCCTCACTACGGATTTACCGCTTTTTGCCATAACTGCACTTCATATTGTCCACCAGGCTGAAAACAAGGGAAAACGTTCCGTTAAAAACAAACGCCACTGCTTGACGGCTTTATTCTGCCCACTATGTTGTTGGAAAGCCACAGGCGAGTTTCCAAATTGTTGCGTTCACTGTTGAAAATGCGCCCCCAACTTTGAAGGAGCAGTGGTGTTATTATGGCACACATCAGTGTGTTTGAAGGCTGCGAAGCGTCAGTTGGAGGAGGAGCCACGTACAGTACCGCATCCAATACGCTGAAGGGACCAGTGCTGCTTACAGTTGGTTTTGAATGTGCACGGTACTGCATGATGTACTTCTGTTCGTCTGGAGATCCCCTCTAAAAAATAGAGAGATGTCAGACAGTATAAAAAAATGAAACTGCAATTTTGACACCCACTTGCATAAAGTTTTAACCATATTTCTAAAAAAATTGTTAAAGATCTTTGCAGATGTAAACATAGATAGACAGATTTAGATAGATACATAAACAGACAGATATAGGTAGAGCAATTGGATTAATTTACTGTAGCGACCCGTTCATTAAAATCCACTTTTTCCAGAACTTTTAATTCTCTTTAACTATACCATTTGAAACTATTTTTACTCTGATCAGATAAAGCAATCCATTTACTGAGAATTCCATCAGTAGCTAAATCAACTGTAATTAGTCTCTGCAGTGAAAACAGAGCTTTAGATCTTAAGTGGCCAAAACAAATAGATAGACTTTATACAAATAGTAGTCAGCATGCATGAAACTGCGCTGATCCAGTAGATCAAGCAGGGCAGCATGTTTGAAGAAAAAAAAGCAAGGGATCAAATGAACACCTGTCCTCTTCCCCATTCTTGCTTTCAGATGGGTCTCACAGTAACGAGATTCCTGTTCATTAATAATGAAGAGTATGCATAATATATTAGTCATCTTGAATGGAGGGTTCTTGTGAACTTCACTCCCACAGTCTGTAAAGGTCATATGTTTTTCAATGTAAAACTAAAGATAAAACTTGTGCATCAAGCAACTCTTATTAGTATCTCTGGTGAATGCAGTAAGTATTTGGTACCAATGTATGTTTAAAGATAACAGAATGAATCAGTCACTGTATCATAAGAAAGCATGCATACCACATTCCGACTTGAAATACACTTGCTTTGATATAGAGAGGACCATATTTTACTCAACACTGACCTCTTTGGACAACACTCCTTCAGAAACTTGAGTCTAGATATACCAGTTTGAAAGCAGATTTTCCCAAGAGTAACAATTACTCCTTAATTGAATCCCACTGAACCTCATAGTTTCAATACAATTCTATATTAATCTGATAATTAATTTGAATATCATAACGAGTACCAGATCAATGATCTTTCACTGGAAATATTCACTTGAATTTAGCATGTTGTCGTAGATTGCCCTCTAGTGTTCAACAAAACTTCAACCAAAAGAACTATCATGTCTTATTCACTCAACAAACTGAGCTCAGACACGAGTCAGTGGCATTACAATTCAACTCATTCACTTAAAATCTGTTC
The DNA here is from genome assembly GCA_023029165.1 of Gobiocypris rarus. NCBI lineage: Eukaryota > Metazoa > Chordata > Actinopteri > Cypriniformes > Gobionidae > Gobiocypris > Gobiocypris rarus. The sequence continues at coordinate 12,924,796 of CM040918.1, read as the reverse complement.
ATAATTTCATAAGGGATTAAAGATATGCATAGCTGGTTGACATATAGGTCTTGTCCAGACTAATTTAATTGATTAACAACTAAACTGTCTGTCATTTTAAATCACCAGTAGGAGAAAGGCAGAGGCTTGAACTTTAAAAGATAAACTACCTAATTTACTTTACTGTATGTTAATGTTCTCGGTATCTAAAGGGAAGTGCAAACCTAATCAATAAACTAATTATGTCTTGGATCAATGTAGTAGTTCCCACTGTGAATTGCAATGTTGTATTCTCCACATACTGATCAGTACAGATATTTTTAACAAGGCCATTCATTGCCTCCAAAAACAAGATCTGTACCAAATGCACAATACTGATGTGAAGAAAAGTAATAAGTATTTGAATTGAGGGGGCTTGGGGTGTTCCCGACCTCCCATAAGCATTAAGAGACCCCATAAGGCCTTGAGTTAACCAAATGACCTTGGGGGTCCCCTGGTTGTACATTAAAACTAGAATACTAGAAACATAACATATAATATAATATATAACAATACAACTTTTTTAAACAAATTGTTCCACTGCCGCTCTCAATTTCATAAGAAGCTACTCCAAACACGTCGTTTTCTGAAGGAATTTACAGGTATCAACGTCGCTGTGTGACAGAGTGGATCCTCATTTTTTTTTACGATGGTCCGAACCTCTGTATTATTTACGATGTGTATGTAACATAGGTTGTGAAATAATTGCTTAATATTAACTCTACTTTGGTGCTGCATGGATATACTGCACAATGCCAAGATAACCTTCTCATCTGAGCTGCATGGTCTCTCATCAAAATGTTTGAGATGATCAAATCAAAGTAGGTGGGCTTTATGTCCACAGTAGCTGCTGAAAGCTGAACATGAATTTGAGTGTGAATTCCAATTTCTAGTTTGTTTTGTGGAGCATTCATTGCAACATTTAACCTGATTCTCATGTTTAGGCTATACTGACATGTTTTTAAAGCTATTGTTATCCAATTTTTTGGCCCTCAAACATCTTAAAATGCACATGTCCCTAGCAAAATACATTTTGTGACTTCATTTTATTTTCATAGGTTGTGTTTTTATGACACAATTCAAACACTGGTAATAGCAGATTGAAACATGATATCACTTTGCGACATATTATGTTACATTAATGTACAACATTTCCACTGTTGTTGCCCAGGAAAAAGATACACTGCATGTCGACCTTTTATGACAAAATGCTCCAATATAATGTTAAGGGGGTTAGTGGGTCACAAAGGAACCTGCCATTATAACAATTGTAAAACAAAACAAGCTAATACATTTTTTTTTAGGCTTTAAACACGTTTAAAACATATAACAACATACTCTGATCAGGAATTTATGACTGACATTCTAGTCCTGAGAACACAGGTCTGCCTTCACTATGTAGCCTATTGCCTCAATGTATGCCAGTGTGGTTTTATTGTTGCCTATTCAATTGTTTGCCCTTATCAACAACAGGAATACGGCAATATTGTAATTTTAGGGTTTTGCTCTAAGTGTTTGAAAGCAACAAAATGCTAGAAAAAGATATGAGTTATTGGACTTTTGACTCAAAACCTAATAAAACCCCAGTGACAGTTAGCCCCGGTCACCACAAAATTGTTTATGTATTATATAACAATTACACAACATATTATTAGATTGCTACTAGTTTACTTTAAAGTTGAAGTGAAATTCTGATCATAATATGTTCTTCACTTGAAGTGAATTACGTCCTACCACTACTGAAGAAATATTTCTCATAACAAAACTTATCTGCTACCGTACGCAGTGCCTCTGTTCATGTGCCTATCCGGGTACTCTCACATTATCCAATCAGAATCGAGCATGGGCACAGCAAGCTTTCCTAAGTATTTTAACCAAATCAAATTAAAATAATTAAATGCAGTATTATTATTTTAAGAGATCATTGTGTATCGTGTTCAAAGTTAATCCAGAACATGTCACTGACTTTACAAAAACGACAGCATCTGACAGTGAAAGAAAAGAGCGCGGGTTTTTTGCGTGAGCAGTTGAGCACACCGCGAAAACGTGATTACGGTTTATTACGTGTGTGGGTGGATCTGACCAATCAGCTGCGTAGGAGCCAGTTTGCGTCAATGAATGGGTGGAGTCGACTAATGGCTGATGGTCCACGGCATAGATATCATAATACACTAGATACCCTATTGGCCGCTGGGCGCCGAGAAATACGGCCGCCATCTTGAACCGGTCGTACTCCTAGTTTCGTTGCGTAGCAGCAGTTAAGATGCCAGAGCACTGTGGAGCATTTTCTTGTTCTAATCGGCGAACCATCGCAAATAGGATCAAGGGGATTACTTTTCACAAGTAAGTTTCAACATTTACCGCACTTGGTTGTATTTTGTGAATAGAATATTACCAGATAAATGAGAAGGAGCAAGGATCTTTGACATTACTACTGGAATCGTAGTCAGCTAACGTTAGCTAGGCTATGTTTACTGCACCGGCATGGAGATACAAGCATTCAACGACCATGTACGTTAGTATAAATATATATATAGGTTATTTCATTTGTGTTTGTGCACGTGATTTCAGGAAGCAATGTAATACACACATGACGACGATACGCAAATCGATTTACCCTCAATAACAATAACATTGGCCAGTGAATTTTACACAAGTGTCATAGACTGTATTATCAGTGTTGGGCAGTCACTACTTGTAGCTTAGCTAGTAACTTAGTACTTTGTTGTTAGCCTCTATTTACTGAATCAAGTAACTTTTCAGTAGCTTAATTCCTTTATTTCAAAATAGGAGTTTTGTTGAAGAAAGGTTCTAAGAAATGTGAAGGAAGAAAATAAGCTTGACCTCCTTTGTGAAATGTTTTTGTGTACGTTAGACTCTCCAAAATCTTCCGTTTTCATTTTTGAAGGTTCCCCAAGGACAAAGATGTGAGGAAGAAGTGGAAGTGGCTTTGAGGAGAGAAGGATTCCATGCAAGTGATTCATCAGTGGTTTGCTCTCAACATTTTAAGCAGGGGGATTTTGATAGGACGGGTCAGATTGTCAGACTCGAGATGGTGTTATTCCATCCGTCTTCAGCTTCCCAGTTCACCTCCAAAGAGTAGGTGTATCCTCATAAGGCTATTGGTATACATAAATGTAAATATTATATTATCAATCACGGGCAGGGTAAGATACTTATCCCTTTACATATTTCAATATGTATTATGCTTTTTCATTTTAGTTGGAAAAGGGCAGGCCTACATCTACCTCCAGAAGAGCTGAAGAAAGCCTGTCTGTGGCCTCTCATGATTCCCAGGAAACGGCAACCTCAAGCCCACAACCTCAGCCTAATGATGTGAATATTTCTAAACACCATATATCATAATGTTTCCTGGACATATTAAAATATCACTTGTTTGCTGCCACTCATATTAAACACACTCACAAATAAACCCATACACACAATTTAAGACATGTTGAACATGCATTGCACACACACACACACACACACACACACACACATACACACACACACACACACTCTCTGTCTCTCTCACACACACTCTCTGTCTCTCTCACACACACACACTCTCTCACACACACTCTCTCTCACACACACAAACACACACACACACACTCACACACAGTGCTGACAGTTGCTTTGACAGGTGATGACTATAAGAAAGAATGTGGGCCATAAACTAGTGGTATCAAAGTGATGTTTATGAAATGAAACATTACTCAAACCTTGTTTATCCCTCTTTCTACTAGGATCATGGCTATGCCTTGCCTGCTTCTCCTACCGCTCTTAAGACCAGGCTCAATGAAGCCTTGGCAAGAGTGGAAAGTCTAGAGCGAGAGAAGAAGAATTCCATGGCCAGAGAAAAGAGGGCAAAAAACACAGTGAAGAGTCTTTTGGGGGATTTGAGGAAAAGAACCTCATTAATGAAGAGCTCAAAGAGAAGCTTGAATTCTACTCCGTAAGAAAAAATAAGCACTTTGAAATTCATGTACATGTTATTCTTCTTACTCTCTTTATTAAACTCCTTAGTTATTATCTGAAGGGGACTTATTCATTGTAAATCATAACATTTCAGATCTTCAGATAGACCACATGCCAAAGCAAGGCCATGAGTACACAAAGGACTACAGAGAGTTTGCGCTCACGCTCCATCTACATGGTCCAAAGGCATACAAATACCTCAGAGAAACTCGACATTTTCCTCCCACATCCACACACAATACAAAGGTAGGCCTTTTGTTGTCCGAATTTAATTTTTTGAAATTACTGATTCAAACACGTTGAAAAGCTTCTTCTCAATTTTTTTTACAGGTGGCTGCGTTCTGTGGATGCAAAACCTGGCCTGAATAAGATGATGCTGGATATGCTGGAGAGAAGATGCCAGGAGACCAGGCTAAATATGGATGTGTTTCGCTCATGTTGGATGCCATGTCCATCAGAAAACATGTGCAATACAATCCACATACACAGTCAATGTCTGGTTTTGTAGACATGGGTGATGGAAACAGTGAGACTGATGTTGCCACTGAGGCTCTTGTATTCATGGTGGTTGGCCTACAAGGACATTGGAAGGCTCCCATTGCATACTTCCTGACGAAGTCTCTTTCTCCGAAACACAAAGGGTCCTTCTCAGTCATGCTTTGGAGGAGCTGCACTCACGGGCATTAGGGTGGTATGTGTGACAATGGATGGTCATGCCTCCAATGTGAGCATGTGCAACCAACTTGGGTGTGAGCTGAAGGGAGACCCACGAAAGCCGCTTCAAACCAGTTTCTCTCATCCGTGACTGGTGAGAAAGTGTTCGTAATGATGGATGCTTGTCACATGCCTGTTGGCACGTAATATGTTGCAGGTAAATAATGATTGTTGTAGACCTATTTGTACAAGTTATGCCTCTGCTGCTAAAAGTTATATCTAAATACTGTTTTCTGTACATTTACACAGTGATGGATGTGATGATCAACATTTTGCTGTTTGTACTTGTTTGAGCAGTGACTGATTCTTACTCTGCAGGCATACAGTCCAGTTGCAACAACCACCGGACAGATCAATTGAGGTACATCAATCATCTCAATGATGTGCAAAAAGATGGACTGCATGCTGCCAATAAAATTACAGACAAACACGTCTACTTTGAAAACCACAAGATGAGGGTGTCCCTGGCTGCACAGACACTGAGTCGCTCTGTGTCAGTGGCTCTCCGCACAATGAGGGATCTTGGGTACTCTCAGTTTAAGGACTGTGAGGCAACTGCACAATTCATTGAGGTAATACAATTAGTGATTATAGAACCAAGTACATATTTTTATATTTATTTTTTATAATTCATCGGAGTGGTAAACCTGTGAAATTTGCTGTAGTACAAAGCATACCTACGGAAAGGAAGTCAAGTAAATATTAATACTTGCATGTTTACTCATTGAGCATAAAGTTTAGAAATATGTACTGTATTCTCTGTATATTTTGAATACATGAGTATTGATTTCTAATGAGATATTTTATCTGATACCTAATGAAACCAAGTAATGATATTGATTTTAAGTACCGATATTTCTATATAGATTATTGACAGGCTGTTTGATACAATGAATGGACGCAACTCGTTAAAGGATTCAAAGCTCCCTTGGGTGCTTTGAATTGATGGACAGGAAAGCATTTTTGTCAAGAGCCAGGGAGTACTTGCTCACTTTGGTAACAAGAGATGGAACACCGCTTCACAGATCTAAGAGGTCTATTATAATGGTGCTTGTTAAGTTCATGACATGAGTTCAATGACATTGTTCCTACAAACATCGCGTTCCTAAGATGCTCCGTCGTTCCGTTATGCATCGAGTTCCTAAGATGTTCCTAACTGCTTCAGTTTTGTTTGTGCCTGAATTGTCTTGTTTTTTATTGGTGTGTTTTTCAGGTTCTAGATGCTTCTAAATGGTATGTATTACACAACATCAACTTTATGCAGGTGTCAGAAAGATGGTATGTATGTTGATATGATGTTCTCTTGTTTAAATGTTTTGTTTCTGTTGGAATTATCTTGTATTCAGTGTGTTTCAGGTACTAGATGTTTCTAAATGGTATGCATTACACAACATCAATTACATGTAGGGTAGGGCAAAATGGTAGGTATTGCATGTGTTGTTCTTAAGTTCTCCCAGTTCTGCAATTACATTGTTCCAAGATATTGTTCCATCGTCTACAAGAAGTATACTATATAGTTAAACAAGAAACTGATCCCATTCCTAATATATCCACCCTAGTAGCTGTTTCACATGGAGCTTTCTTGGGGTGTCTTCTTTCACCATGATCAGAGTAATACAACTTTTTCTTTTGCAGGTACTTGTCGATCATTGGATTTGTCATCAATATCGACACGCTGATGCTGATGATTCCTGAACTGCTCCAAGTTCAGCGGCATGTGCTCACCTACAGGTTCAGCCAGGATCATTTGGAGCTCCTATTTAATTCAATCAGAGCGCCAGGTAGGGTTGGTGTTCTTTAAATGACAGTAAATTCTGGAAAATATACCTAATAAATATCTTTGTCTTGTGAGTAATGTATGTATTGTGTGCCTGCCTGTTTTCCATACAAGGCGTGCTGGAATAACAATCCATCGGCATGCCAGTTCCAGGCAATCTTCCGCCTGATGGTTCAGTGTGGTGTCTCACCTGGTGAGACAGGCAATGTGACAGCCCAAGATCACACTGTGTCCCTGTCTGCTGTGGAGATGTCCTCTGCTGAAACTGCTGAAGAGCACCCATCTCCATTCGCATCTTCCCACTGGTTTGGAGGTCTGGTGGAAAATGCTCTGGTCTACATAGCAGGGTTTGTAGTCCGGCAGATTCTTCAAAGCTGTCCTGTGATGTGTGCCGCAAGCTTGGTCAGAGATGCTAGACCAGCTTCATTTGACAAGAACTACCACCTTCTAACCCTGAAAACAACGGTGGCCTAGTGATTCCATCACAGGGCACAGTGAAGGTTTGATCCTATTATCTTGTTTTTTTATCTTTGTATATTAAGGGTACTTTGTTCTTATTTTCTCTGTTCTGTAAAGTGTATTTGAGTATTGTGTAAAGCGCTTTATAAATATGTCTTATTTTTATTATTATTATAAGGTGCTGAGAGCTGCAGAGAGGGTGATCCGCCAAGCTTCAACAATACAAGCTCCTAAGGTGTCAGTGTGTGTGTGTGTGTGTGTGTGAACAGAGGATGTTTTCCTTCTTGGGGAGCACATTGAGGAGACCTAGTTTGGCATCGACAACCATCAGTCAGACTTGTTGTCATTGGTTGTGTCTGTGTTTTTAAAGATAAGGCTCCACCATGTTGCCAAACTCGCTCTCTTGAACTACAGGTAGGGAGCACGAGAAAGAAGCTCTGCAAAACAGTCCTCTTCAGGGTTTGTGTGTGTGTGTGTGTGTGTGTGTGTGTGTGTGTGTGTGTGTGTGTGTGTGTGTGTGTGTGTGTGTGTGTGTGTGTGTGTGTGTGTGTGTGTGTGTGTGTGTGTGTGTGTGTGTGTGTGTGTGTGTGTGTGTGTGTGTGTGTGTGTGTGTGTGTGTGTGTGTGTGTGTGTGTGTGTGTGTGTGTGTGTGTGTGTGTGTGAGAGAGAGTGTGTTTGTGTGTGTGTGTGAGAGAGAGTGTGTTTGTATGTGTGAGAGCAAGCGAGTGTGTGTGTGTGAGAAAGAGAGTGTGTGAGAGAGAGAATGTGTGTTTGTGTGTGGGAGACAAATCATAATAAATTGTATCTTAAACTTATTAAAATATCTTTAAAAAACTGTAACTATCTGTTTTACTTCTTTATCATATTTATAGCGTGTGATTTATAAAATACCTTATATCCTACATCACATATTTTGATTTTGGACGTCTGGTCACTTTATATCTCATATCAGAATGTTATATTACTGTTAAGTATATTAAATGAATATTATTTCCTGCTATGAATATTAAAATATGCCGAACCATGTGTCCTGTATCATAGCTACATATATGGCCTTTGCAGAAAACCCCCCGTGTAAAAAAATCAGTTCGGTTTTATGTGAGAAATGATTAATTAAATGCGCTGACAGCTCATTCCACCAGCCAAACACATTACAGTGAATGGAGCGGGTGACCGGTTTAAGATGGCGGCCCCACCGCTCGTCGGCGCCAATAGGCAGTAGCGGTCGATGGGGCGTCTATCTAATATGATGTCTATGGTCCACGGGGTGAACTAAAGGACAACAATCGTGTAAATATTCGTGTCTAGTCGACGCTTTTATCGTTATATGGACAGAGAACATACGCTTACATATGGATATAAAATGAAAAACGCATTTATTTAATGTTTTAGGAATAAGAAGTTGAACGACTGTTTTTTCGGGCTTCGCGTACCCATGTTGCCGTTTGCTCGCGTGCTTTCTTTGTTTAGGTTTTTCTATGCGTGTTTTTGTTTTCATATTAATCCGTAATTTTTACAGTAGTGTTGTGTGAACACACTCTAAATTTGCTGATGCAAGCGCATAGTGTCAATCACAGGGTGTGTAAAGCAACTAACATGCATTTTCTCTGCGTGATTTAACAGACACAGAGATCCAGCTTCAACATGGGAAAAGTTTTTCTTGAGCAAGGCTGAAGAAAACGTCACCGGATCTACCCTTTTACCTGAATTGAGAAGTTTGGGAGTTGCTTGAGCATTCGTGAATTCACATTTGGAGTTATGGTGGTCAATACGATCCATTGGTTCAGAAAGGGCTTACGGCTCCATGATAACCCATCACTGCGGGACTCTATAATAGGAGCTGATACGCTGAGGTGTGTTTACATACTGGATCCCTGGTTTGCAGGATCGTCCAACGTGGGAATTAGCAGATGGAGGTGAGTTTCCTTTGGATCAGACAGAGGACAGAGGGGATCAGACATCAGCAAGTATGATAAGCCAAGTAGTCTATACTATGTTAAGTGTATATTAACTAGTAAGTAATCGAATAATAACTAGAATATATTTATTTTTTACTTTCCTTAGTTATAAAATGAGTCGCATATTTATAAGAAATGGTGTAAGAGATTATATTGAGGTCTTCTTTATCACACAGATATAGACATTACAAATACTATTTTGTATTTTACATACCTTTGTATTGATGTATGCATTTGATTTTATGTCAAAAAAGAACAATAAACCATGAAATGATTAACCTCAAAATATGTTTAAATTATGTTAGACTATGCTAATCTGCCTCTAATTATACTACATATAAATCATGTGAAACTACAGTTTTTTGTTTTTGTTTTTTTAATAAATTTTTTCTTCATTTACTGTGTCTCTGAAGTCATCTTGCACCCTGTTAGTATGTATTTTCTCAACTTCCACAAAAGACCACTGAGATCATTTTCAGGAAATTACATCATTTATTTTTCCCGCTGGAATTTTCAACTGTACAGACTGAAGTAAGCTTTAACTCTCACTCCTCTCCTACCGTTTTTTTTTTTTTTTTTGTTAAATGTTATCCTGCTTGTCACACCTGTTAGGCTATGTTATGGCAAATGTATGTCGGGTCAATTGTTTTTTTTTTAAACATATCTGAAATAGTTCTGTTTATCTGTTATAAGGTTAGCTAGCAAACCGTTGATCACTAGAAGAGCTGTGGCTAATTTAGCTAAATTTTCCACCCTGTTAGATTCACACCCTGTCAGGTCTATAAACCATATTAAATTGGTGCAGTTCCACACATTACTGATGGCAAACCATACAGGACAATGTCTAACAGCTCGTCCACTGTTAGAACCCGTTAACATTGGTAATCCACCCTGTTATACTCCGTTCCTCCCTGTTAGACAAGTCCTTTTTAAAGGTCCCGTTCTTTCCCGATTCCATCTTTCAAACTTTAGTTATTGTGTAATGTTGCTGTTAGAGCATAAATAATACCTGTAAAATTATAAAGCTCAAAGTTCAATGCCAAGCGTGATATTTTATATAACAGAAGTTCCCTTTCAAAGCCTACAGCAAACAGCTGTTTTGGACTAGACCCCTGCACTTCCTGCTTTAATGATGTCACTAGAACAGTTTGTTGACTAACCTCCGCCCACAAGAATGCGCAAATTAGGGGGTGTGGTTTTGTTGCTCTCCCACGTCGAGAAGAGGAAGTGTTGTTTTTGTAGAGTGTGTTTGTCGCCATGTTATCGAGACGCTGTTATTTTCATCCCGGAGTCAAATCGCAGATTTGCAGATTCGCGGATTCGCAGGAAGATTATTCTTAAAAGATGACGCAGTTCCCTCTTTGTCTTTGTATTTTATTATTTAAGTTGGTCCGTTTAACAGTTTATGTAACTCATTACACAATGAGCCACGCATGCAATTTGTAACAGCCAAATATAAAAGCATGACAACTACTGAATAGACAGCTTACCATTGTGAAACATCCTGCAAAAGTCTTTCCTGAGCAGGTTGTAATCGATCCGATATTCTCGGGGTCTGATTCCGGGTCAAATAGATAACAATAACATTGAGTGCGCGTATCTCCCCGTTATGGTAAGAGGTGGGACCTTTCCGGGCAACGTGGGCTAAGCTGCTGTCGAATCACAACACAGGAACCGCTGGCCCAATCAGAACTCGTTACGTATTTCTGAAGGAGGGACTTCATAGAACAAGGAAATCAGCAGGCCGTTTTAAGGACAGAGAAAAGAGCGGTATACAGATAAGTAAAATGTGTGAAAAATACTGTGTTTTTTTACATGCGAAACATGAACTCATGTTATATTGCACACTGTAAACATAATCAAAGCTTCGAAAACACGTGAAGAACGGGACCTTTAAGTAATAATTTGAATGCAATGTTAAATGTTTTAAATACTTATGTCTTATTTTGGGAGGTGAGGATCATTAACACAATTTTACAGTATCCGGTATTTTTGAGTGTCCGGTTGGCAAAAATGGGTACAAAAAAGTACCTTTTCTTAATAATCAATACATTCTATTCATCAATAATTGATTTGCTATTGTTTTTAAGAATAAAAAATAGTTCTGATAATGCCAAATGTCTTATGTTACCAGTAAAAAGTGCCATACATTATTTTAAATATATCTAGTCAGTGACAGAGTGCAAGCATATTTAAATTATCTTCAGAATCATGAATATTTTTATTCTGGTGTCACCATTGTCCTGTGCATTGGGTTACCAGCACCAAGTCCAAGCCTATTCATTTCCACCCCCAATGTAATACCAAATTTAGCTTTTTAATCAACTGCACGTTTTTTGTTAACCTTTTACCATATGTCTTGGAGGATTGCAATAATATTGTATCGTGAGTTCAGTACCATGAAATGTATCGGATCTTGACATGAGGGTATCGTTACACCCCTAGTAATCACAAAATATCGATACTAGTTAATGTTCTGGAGTAGATGTTAAAACATAAGCGATGGTGATATTTGCAGGGGGGATTTTAATGTGGAAAAAAAGTCTTCAGATGAGATTCTTTTAAGACCTGAATTGAGTGCAGGTCTGCATCTGAATGGAGAAAATATCTCTAATGACCTTCTTTTTTTTTACATGTTTAATATGAAAAGAGTTTCTGTAAGCTGTGCCATGCTGTGTAATGACAAAGTTCGTGTTTATATCTTAAATGCTTTAAATTGCCAGTTTTATTTTATTCTCTCTTTTATACTCTCTTAGCTGTAAAATCAGTTTACATTTAATTAAAAAAAATACTTGTCAGCCATGAGTATCCCTCTATGTAGTAATTTGGAAAATTAAAAAGTAACATTAAATCAAGTTACGGTTAATTTTGGGGGTGTATGTATGTATATAGTGGTCACCCTCATAGCAGAGTTATGATGTAACATGCAGGACGTGAGGAAGTAGGTCAGTGTGTCATTTGATTCTATTACCTCATTCCCCTTTCAGCACTGACCTACTTGTCCTTCAAACAGCCTCTCTCCTACGGTATGCCACCACTCCTCTTTATGGTTGCTAAACTATAATCAAAATTCTATATAACCCATGCCAAGTCTGGTCACGTGTGTAGGTTGTCACACTCATTTGTATTGTGCCATCATTACAATGCAAAGGCAGATCAGAAACTGCACCTGAAGTGAGGATTGATGCAGAAGCATAATTTCATTTTAAAAGTTAAATGTGTAAATATCGAACCTGAAACTAAAATTAATTATTTATTGTTAAATGTATGCCCTGTCAACAACAACAGATCTTTTAGAATGGATTTAAATATGGTGATATGCTTATAAATTTGTAAAGTATTGATAATTCTTAACATATTTAAGACCATATGTAACATACAAAACTTAAGGGACAAGACTGTGTATACATTTGAATGATTTTATTTAATTCTACAAAATTGTATGGTATGAATAAAAAAAATTATGTTTGGTAAGATTTTTTTCTCTTATGCTGCATTCATTTGATCCAAAATACAGTAAAAACTGTAATATTGTAAAATATAAAAATTTTAATAACTTAGCACAAATTCCAGCATCATTACTCCAGTCTTCAGTGTCACATCTTATGTTGAAAACAGAAAGGGGAAACCGCGTGATTAATTTATTTTCATGATTCTTTGATGAATAGAAAGTTCAAAAGGACAGTATTTTTTGCAATAGAAATCTTTTCTAACATAAAGTATTTATTACGGTATTTTTGATTCCGTTAAGGCTGAATTAAAGTGTTTTTTATTTTTTTAAATCTTACTGATCCCAAACTTTTAAACAGTAGTGTATACTTAGTCAAATTTGAGCTGGAAAACAAAACATTTGCTTGTGTACATACTTGTTTTCTTTAATGCTGGCTTTTGTAGCACAGGCCAAAATGTGTTTGCATATGCAGATCATTGAAATGGCCTTGACCTGGAGGCTGGGACGTGCTGTAGGGGATCAGACGTCTCGAGGAAGGTTTGCAGACAGGCTCAACTGGATGCTACTAATGCACAGTCCCACAAGAGGGAACTCTAGTCTGCTGAACACACAACTCTAGCTCAGACAGGATAATACCCTTATTATATTATATTATATTATATTTTCAGTGCAGCCAAAAAGAAGATCATGCGTACTATTTTAAACCGTGTCCAGTGTTAATTTCATGATTGATTAATTTGTGCAGCATTCCAGGTATACAGTAGAGGTTTTAACTGGGTAATTCAACAAAATGGCAACTGTTAAAATGAGCTGAAACAACTAAAAACCTTTTTCTTAATTCTCATCCAGTAAATCAAGAACGACTGGAAGAGTCATGCAAATGCATTAGTTAAAAAGAGGGGAATCCCTTCCTAAATGTATTTTTTAGTTTTTAAAGCTTTCTTAACAGAATCTTGTAGTACCCATAGATACATTTAGAGAAACAAAAACGGGGGCTAGGAGCTTTGCATGTTGTTGTGGACCGTGAGGGGCCTTGGAAGTAAAAAGGTTGAGAAACACTAGTTTAGCATACTACTAACTATGCAAAGTTTATTTATGCTATGTTATCACTTTCTATTTAGAAATATTAGGCATTACACAATCATTCCATTCTGAACAACCCATGAAATACACAATGTTGTGTGCTTTTCATACTGATCCTCTCTGAAAAATCCCTCTGCTTCTGCTGCAAGAAATTAAAATTAATAACTATGTCTATTTAAACTACTGTTTTATTTGCTCATTACTGACTGTTGAAATTAAATGTTGATTAATGAATCTTTGTGTTACAGGTTTTTGCTGCAGTGTCTTGAGGACTTGGACGCCAGCCTTCGCAAACTTAACTCTCGCCTCTTTGTCATCAGGGGACAACCCACCGATGTCTTTCCAAGACTATTCAAGGTCAATGAACAGACCGCCTGGAGACTAGTCAACCGTTTTCTTTTAAGCCAGCACATACTGTGCTCTGTGTGTTTATACTGTGACACTTATTTGACTTGCTTCTCCCTCTCTTTTCTTCTGCTTAGGAGTGGAAAATCACCCGGCTGTCATATGAGTATGACTCTGAGCCCTTCGGGAAGGATCGTGATGCAGCCATTAAAAAGCTGGCCACTGAGGCAGGGGTGGAAGTCTTTGTCAGGATCTCCCACACACTCTATGATCTGGACAAGTGAGTGTATCTGTAATTATTGCCATATGCCCATATGACTCCCACATAGCTGCCAGCAGGCCTGTGGGAAGCTGTTACCCATCATGCCTGATATGCAACTCTTTACTGAGACTATCATGTTGACAGATATTGCGAGATCACACAGATGCAGAGTTACTGTATATTAATCTTTGGATAAAAGCGTCTGCTAAATGACTAAATGTAATGTCATTTGAATGTCAAAAAGTGCTTAAAATACTAAATATTCTTATACTAAAAGAAAGAATACAGAACACAGGTAAACCACGGTCTGAATATACATTGTCAAGCTAGCCACAATAAAAATATTGGTGTATGATGTATTTAAATTATTATACAAAAAGTACAACATTGAAAATAAATATGAGAACCTAACCTAAAATTAAAATGTAATAACAGGTAATGTAATATTTTAAATTATTAGAATATTATTAATACTATTACATTATTTGAGTAATTTTATTCATTTCATATTTTCAGTTTTGTACTTTTTGTAATAGTCTAGTACAAAAATATTAAGAATACAATTTAGGTTATTATTTTATTAAGGAAATTCTTATGAAAAATTTGTGGTGAATAAATTACATGCTTCACCATTAATTTGTATCTTTGTTTCATTTGTTTATTTTTCTTGTTATATTGCAGTATATTTAGTGTTTTAATGTAACTTTATATTTATGCTAATATATACACAGATCAGGCATAACATTATGACCACTGACTGGTGAAGTGAATAACCTTGATTTATCTCTTCATCACGGCACATTTTAGTGGGTGAGATATATTAGGCAGCAAGTGAACATTTTGTCCTCAAAGTTGAAGCATGAAAAATGGGCAAGTGTAAGGATATGAGCGAATTTGACAAGGGCCAAATTGTGATGGCTAGGTGACTGGGTCAGAGCATCTCCAAAACTGCAGCTCTTGTGGGGTGTTCCCGGGTCTGCAGTGGTCAGTATCTATCAAAAGTGGTCCAAGGAAGGAACAGTGGTGAACTGGTGACAGGGTCATAGGCGGCCAAGGCTCGTTGATGCACGTGTGGAGCAAAGGCTGACCTGCGTGGTCCGATCAAACAGACAAGCTACTGTAGCTCAAATTGCTCAAGAAGTTAATGCTGGTTCTGATTAGAAAGGTGTCAGAATACACAGTTCATAGTTTGTTGCATGTGGGGCTGCATAGCCACAAACCAGTCAGGGTGCCGAAAGCTGCAACAGTGGGCACATGAGCATCAGAACTGGACCATGGAGCAATGGAAGAAGGTGGCCTGGTCTGATGAATCACGTTTTTTTTTTTTTTTTTACATCACGTGGATGGTGCATCACTTACATGGGGAACACATGGAACTAGGATGCACTGTGGAAAGAAGGCAAGCCGGTGGAGGCAGTGTAATGTTTTGGGCAATGTTCTGCTTGGAAACCTTGGGTCCTGCCATCCATGTGGATGTTAATTTGACACATACCACCTACCTAAGCATTGTTGCAGACCATGTACACCCTTTCATGGAAACTGAATTCCCTGGTGGCTGTGGCCTCTTTCAGCAGGATAAGGCGCCCTGCCACAAAGCAAAAATGGTTCAGGAATGGTTTAAGGAGCACATCAACGAGTGTGAGGTGTTGACTCAATCCAATCAAGCATCTGGAATGTGCTGAACAAACAAGTCCGATCTGTGGAAGCCCCACCTTGCAATTTACAGGACTTAAAGGCTCTTCTGCTAACATCTTTGTGCCAGATACACAGCACACCATCAGGGGTCTAGTGGAGTCCATGCCTGGATGGGTCAGGGCTGTTTTGGCAGCAAAAGTGGTATTCGGTCATAATGCTATTCCTGATCGGTGTATATAATGTTGCCTGCGTGTTCAAAAGCATAGAAGCTTTTGCTGTATTGAGTTGTGCAAGTTTTTTTTATTGGCTTTGAATTCTGATATCTGATAATATTGTTTATATATCCTAATTACTGATTTATGTTCTCTCTGTCTCTAGGATTATAGAGTTAAATGGAGGACAGTCTCCTCTCACCTATAAACGATTCCAGACCCTCATCAGCAAAATGGATCCTGTGGAAATACCAGTGGAGACAATCACAGCTGAAGTCATGGGCAAATGCGCAACACCCATCAGCGAAGACCATGACGACAAGTTTGGCGTACCATCACTGGAGGAGCTCGGTGAGACACCTGTCCCTTCACTTTGAATATATGTGCATGTGTCTGTTTTAGATATATATTTTTTTAAATCAGTAAATGTGGCTTCAGGTTTTGAAACAGAGGGCCTGTCATCAGCTGTGTGGCCTGGTGGAGAGACTGAAGCTCTGACTCGATTAGAGAGACACCTGGAGAGGAAGGTAAACATCTACTCTGTTGCATTGTCTTCGTTACGCATTATTGCTTTGTATTACACCATATTTATAATAATAGTTGCATGGTTTAAACTTTTTCTAATACATTCAATAGGACAAGGAAACACTTATTACATATTGAAAACCAAAACAGTAAAATTGTTAAAATAATTTGAGACGTCATTTCGTGTCATTCTAAAATTCTCATTCCACTTACGTTCTTGCTTCGGACTCTCATTTACAGACACCCAGCATGGCACAAAGCTTTACATGCTTGTCGTCTCCTAATTGGGACTCGAAATAGACTAATATTAAGCCTGCTTTTTAAAACAAAGAAATTATGGTATAATGGTGGTTAGTATGTGCCAGCAGCAGTAAACTATGTATATTCATGCAGTCTGGGCATGTCAAAAGATAAAGTCCAATTTTAGGCTTGTGACTTAAATACATCAACCCGATCTCTTTATTTAGCGTTCATGCAAACACGCTCGGATTCATCAGTTGGAAAGATTTGAAACATTGAAACAAAAAGTGTCTATATAAAGGTAACTATTGATAATAAGAAATGTTTCTTGAGCAGCAGGAAACATTACTGTTTGGTTTTTTTAAACAAGTCTCTTATGCTCATCAAGGCTCCATTTATTTGATCAAAAATGCAGAAAAAAATGTAATATTGTGAAATATAATTATGACTTAAAATAATGGTTTTCTATTTAATATACTTTAAAATATAATTTATTTCTGTGAGGCAAAGCTGAATTTTTATAAGCCATTATAATCCATCTTCAGTGTCACATGATCATTCTGAAATCATTATAATATGCTTATTTATTATCAATGGTGGAAACAGTTGTGCTGATTTAATAAACTTTTCAACCTGTGATTAAAAATTCATTCATTTAAAATGGTAACAATGTACCCTACCATTCAAAAGTTTGGGGTCATTAATCTTTTTATTTTATTTTATATTAATACTTTTATTCAGCAGGGAGGTGTTATATTAATAATAAAAAGTTATTTTAAAGGCTTATATTGTTAGAAAATATGTATATTTTGAATAAATGCTGGTCTTTTTAACTTTTTATTAATGAGTTTATATATCCTGAAAAAAGTATTACAGGTTTCCAACATTGATAATAAATGAGCATATTAGAATGATTTCTGAAGGATCATGTCATGTGACACTGAAGACTGGAATAATGATGCTGAAAATTCAGCATTGCATCACAGAAATAAAGTATATTAAAATAGAAAACCATTATTTGAAATTGAAATAATATTTAACAATATTCCTGTTTTTTCTTTTTTCTTTTTTTTTTAATCAAATAAATGCAGGCTTGATGACCATAAGAGACTTCTTGCAAAAACATTTAAAAAATGTATATTTCCGAACTTTTGACCGGTATATATGTAAGGGTGTGTATATGGACTACCTCCTAATGTTGTCTTTTTCTCTCTTGGTTTTTTTGTTTTGGTTTTTTGCAGGCTTGGGTGGCTAATTTTGAACGTCCCAGAATGAATTCTAATTCCCTGCTTGCCAGCCCCACAGGCCTGAGCCCTTACCTCCGGTTTGGCTGCCTATCCTGCATACTTTTCTATTTCAAACTCACAGACCTCTACAGAAAGGTAAAGAGTACAACCCAAGTCTTACTCTGACATTTAAGGCACTATTCATTATTGTCATAATTGATTGTAAGATCATAAGTGGCTGACAAGTTATTCTCATCCTTTTTTTTTCTGTCTTTTTGATCGCAGGTCAAGAAGAACAGCGTCCCACCACTGTCCCTTTATGGTCAGCTGCTCTGGCGTGAGTTCTTCTACACGGCTGCCACTAACAACCCACACTTTGACAAAATGGAGTTCAATCCCATCTGCGTTCAGATCCCGTGGGACAGAAATCCAGAGGCTTTGGCGAAGTGGGCAGAGGGCCGGACTGGTTTTCCATGGATTGATGCCATAATGACCCAGTTGAGGCAGGAGGGCTGGATCCACCATCTGGCCAGGCACGCTGTTGCTTGCTTCCTCACACGTGGAGACCTGTGGATCAGCTGGGAAGAGGGCATGAAGGTACTGCCATCAGTAGCTATATTTCCATCCAAGGTTACACATTTAAATTATGCACAAAACTGGAATCTTATTGTTTTCTGCATTAAAATCTATATTGATATTATGTTTGTTTTCAAAGGTGTTTGAAGAGTTGTTGCTGGATGCTGACTGGAGTGTCAATGCAGGAAGCTGGATGTGGCTTTCATGCAGCTCATTCTTCCAGCAGTTCTTTCACTGTTACTGTCCGGTGAGCTTCGGTCGACGTACCGACCCTAATGGAGACTATATAAGGTGCCACTCTTAACCCTTGCTACCGTTTGACTGATATTTAGTTAACTGTAAATTACCAGTTTGGTTAAATATTTTCAAAATTTTGACTATTATCTTTGAAAGCTGTTTTTATTATCATTATTATTACAGGCGTTATTTGCCCATATTGAGGGGTTTCCCTGCCAAATTCATTTATGACCCTTGGAATGCCCCAGAAAGTGTTCAAAAGATCGCTAAGTGCATTATTGGAGTGCACTACCCCAAACCCATGGTTAATCATGCTGAGGCCAGCAGGATAAACATAGAGCGAATGAAGCAGATTTACCAGCAGCTGTCCTGCTACCGGGGCCTTGGTAAGACAACTCCTAAAAAAATCTAGTTTAACTATTAAACATTTTGTTCTACTGTTTATGAAACATCATGAGAATCCATTTGTTAATTGATATGTCAAATTAAATCCCGCTGTTTAGCTGTGAGATCTTGGGTTTTAATGGATCTTCTCATAATGCTTGGCAGGGCTCCTTGCAACTGTTCCATCTAACACAGCCAACAGTGGAGATGGTAATGGAGCAGGTCCTTCCTCAGGAGACAACACACAGGAAAGCACTCGCATAACAGGTATGACAACAAGCACTTTCTCACGCATCATCTTATATTTCATCTCTGTTCATGTCTGATATTACGCTTTTAAAATAAAGGTTCCATGAAGAACCTTTAACATCCATTACATTTTTTCATTGCACAAGTTAGCGCTGCACAGATAGGATTTTTAACAAACAATTATTGGCCGATACCGATATTTGTCACTTGCCCTCTTATTTGAAATTGAATCGATAGATAGATAGATAGTGTTTTAATCATGGTTTAAATCAGCAAAGTAAAAAAAAACATGTTAATGTATAGCCTACTAGCTATTTTTTTGTCAAATAATATCTAATGAACATAGACTGGATCTATTTATCATTCAACAGGCCAACATTAAATACAACAGAACAAAGATACATATGAAATAAACAGTGCTTTTTAGGTAGATTTAACAGTTTCCAGGTACAGAAATAAAGTAAACAAATGTTACATAACTGCATATTCTTCATTGTATAAATTAAATAAGTATATTATTATTACATTGAGACGTAGCTAAATTCTACTGTACAACATTAATATATTTCTGTCACAATGAATTTGTTAAACTGACCTTTTATTTTGACGGGTTGCCATGAAGACCTTCGAGTTTCTGTGTGTATGCTTAAATGACGATAGATTTTGACAAATGAAATGGTAAAATTCTCACAAAGTGACTGGCGATGAGGTTCATGCACTCATGTTTTCATATTGAGGCGGCAAGTTTCAGTGTGTGTGAGGTAAATGAAGGATTCATATTTAAACAGTCTTTTAGCGGCTTAATATTCACAGACACTACTGGATATATCGCGATTTGATTTAAGTGTACTTACCTACATTTTATTTATTCATCAAAACTTTGACAAATTCCGTGTAATGCAGTAAATCCCTTTTTTATTACTGGAATCTGTGTGTGTTCCGCATCGCGGAAACGAATCCTTTATGAAAGTTATTTAGTCAAGAGCAGTGTGTGTTTTTTTTATTAACATTAAAATGCAGAGAGCAGCAGGAATATTACATTATAATCTTGAATTATACAGTTTAGGGCCTTCATGCAGAACAGACCATTAGTTTGTTATATCTGCCTTTTTCATGCTATAGCCGATATGCTGATGGTTGTAAATTGATCAATAATCGGCCAACACAACCGTGCACTAATGGTTGTTTGAAGTGGAAAAGGGTTCTTCAGATTAAGATGTTCTTCACACTAAGAAAAAATGGTTCTTTTAAAAACTGTCCACTGAAAGGTTCTTTGGGGAACCTAAAATGGTGTTTCTATGGCATTGCTGTGAAAACCCCCCTTTTGGAACCTTAATTTTTTAAGAGTGTGCTTGAAGCTTTTGCTCTAATTCAGGTTACCAATTTACTTAAAGTACTTGAAAGTTATTCTATTATACACCACCACAGAGAAAAACAGACTCCAGACCTCAATGGTTGGTGCGGACATGTAGTTTATGGTCATACATGGATCGATGATTTGTGATCCGTACAAACCAGGCCCTGTGGTTCGGTTCGGCATGTTATTTGTGAATTATGTGCAAAGTTTAACCATCAAAGAGTGAAAGTTTATCAGTTGCATGTTTTGTCTTGCCAGTTTACACATTCAAGCAATTTTTAAACCATTCAAGTGCAAGAAGAGGTGACGGAGAACTCAATTCGGTACTTGCACGCAGCCGGTTACACTGTATCTTAAGTGAATGTAAACCGCTGAGAAGGAAATCTGATGTGTATCATTATGTTGGATCTGTGCAGTAGGTCTTAAAGTGACAAGAGCCTAATAATCCAGCTGCTGTGTGTTATTAATGTTAATCAAACAACAAAACACAGCTTCAACCATGATTTAATCTGTTTAATTTATACAGTGAACCAAACTGATGTCTGGTTCTCTGTCGGTTAATGGTCACATGACTTGCAAGTAACTAGATAAAATAATTAATCTTTTAAAAAAATATTGTAGCTGGACTCAAGTAGACTTGTTTTTGGTTATGATGGTGTCTGCATTCACACAAGTGTTTTAGGAGCCGTCAAATTGAAAAATAATAATATTAAATAATTGTTATTCATATTATGAAGACAGATATGTTACTGTTCTATATTATAGAAGTACTGTGAAAATATCGAATTAATATTTGATCGTTATTATAATTTTATTTACACTACAAGTTACAATACTAATATCTTGTAATTTGCTGTAATAGTTTGGCAGAATTCTGCTGAAGTCCTTTAAACTTCTGTCGGATCTGTCCACAAAAATGTTGAAAATTATACGTATGTGTAAATAAACTGTGTGAAGAACCCCAGGGGTTCACAAACCCCTGTTTTTGTAAAACCCTACTCAAATATTGTGCACTTTTATTCATTATGTGCATTATTGGCAGTTTGGATCATTTCAGTCGGATTTGTGTCGTTAAAATATTTACCCCTTTATTTACCAGTGCACCCATCACCAGCAAGATCTCAACCAGAATTCCAACCTTTTACTGTGCCAGGCAACAGTGTGCTGCCACAATCAGGTGTGTATTGACACACATGCTTGGATTTTGAAAAAAAAAAATGCTTGCATGTGAAGTGTGAACCAGTTTTTCGGCTGCTTGAACAGCATGTCTTTCTTTCCAAACTAGGTTACTCAGGTGGTGGTTTGGTTGGACAAGTTCACAAACCGTTACAAAGAGGTGAGTTCTGTCCAAGCAATATCAGAGGACTTGTAGCAGATTTTCATATCTAGCTGTTTTAAACCACAATGCAGCTTTGTCTCACCGTGGCATAGAATGTAATTGCTGTTCTCAATGACAGACTTGTTTTAACACACATCTTCCAATGAAATGAACTCACCATGTTTGTGAAGGGTTATATGTTGATGAAAGCACAGATGTTTCGAAATTAGTGCCATTCATCTATGGACAGTTACACTACTGTTCAAAATTTTGGGGGCAGTAAGATTTTTAAATGTAAAAATATATATATTTTTGTATCTTTATACTTAATAGTTAGTTAGGTAGGTAGTTATGTTTAGGGATGGGGTAGGATTAAGGGATATAGAATATGTCATGCATTAATATGTTCTTTATAAGTACTAATAAACAGCCAATATCCTAGTAATTTGCATGCTAATAAGCAACTCGTTAATAATAAGAACTGGACCCTAAACTAAAGTGTTACCTAAAAGAATTACTTTCTTAAAACAAAACAAAAAGGCTACTGACCCCAGAATATTGAATGCAATTGAATGTTTTCCATGCCACTCCAACACTCATGGCATAAAAAAATATATAACTTCAACATGCTGTTTTTTGTGTTCAGGAAGTGGGACGAGTACTTTGAAGCGACAAAGTGAAGAACGAACATCAGAACATGCATTGAAGATTCAGAGGCAGGATCGTAACTAGCCACTGCAGAAGCAAGGATATACACTCTCTTCTCTTCAGTCTAGTGATGGGACCTGTGACACAAAGGACAGCATCTCCTTATGCCTGTCATCAACTCCTCCATACTTAGCTTTGCCTTTTATGCTTTGGCATAATGTCATTCTGCTTCCAGAGCTTAAATTGCTGTTGAGGTTAAGCATGGTGTCCCAGCAAGCTGTAAACTAATGCCGGCTTCACACCGCACGCGTAAGCGGGGTGTAAGCAGCGCATATTTTTTTCGTCGCTCCTGTTAACCGATTAGAGCATTCACACTGGCAGCAGAGGCAACGGCTAGCAGGAGCAGAGCAGAAGCGTCAGTGCCGCGATCGTTTCGGCGCCGGGTCTATTTTTGACGCGCTGCTCGTGCTGAATTAAAGCCATAGTGCATTGTTCTTATCAAAACCGACCTGATTAACATGCAAAATAACTGATTTCACCTTGAATCCATGTAGTGAAGTGTTCCGTGTGTTTCACAAACACCATATGACATCCTGCGCTGTGAATTTTTTTTTTTATAAAATACTCAAAAACACATCACTGCGAGAAGTTTTTGCTCAAACTTCTAAAGCCTGTTCAAATGATTAAAACTAGAGGCTTGTTTTTACTTTAAGGTTACTTTTATCACGTAAACTACCTTTATACAGCATGTTATATGCATGTGTGTTTGAGACAGAGGGGGACACATTCGCATGTGCAGCAGATATATGCTGCCCATCATAAATCAAAGCACGAGACAGACAGGGGTTGGAGGAGAACACCGGGAAAGTGACAGAATGGACGGTATTTGTCTGTATTTGCAATATACGAGCCAGCGGTTCAGCTGCGCGAGACAAACGCTGCCAGTGTGAAAGCACAATGCACGCGCGCGGCTCTCGCTCTCCATACGCACCGCTTGTGGTGTGAAGCCAGTGTAAGCTGTAAGCTGATCGACATGAAGCTGTATGTTGATGAACTGTGGAGGACTGTCATATCCAACTGTCATACATCAGTTTCTCTTTCTAAGTATATTTTTGCATAACATTTGATGTTCATGTGTGCAAAGTTGTCTTGGCAGTGTTTTGGCAGTAACTGTTTTAAACAATTCTGTAAAATATTAAGAGGGATTTATTTGGAAATGCTAAATGCTCAATTATAATTTATAAATAGACACATTAATGTGTCTAAAGTTCAGAGCAAAAATCTGGATTTTTTTTTCTCCTTTATTTTGTAATGGAATAACTATATATCAATGAGGTCTGTGACTCAAGTGGTTTCATTTCAAGACAAGGTAAACAAGGCCTACTATGTAATGAAAGTATACAAGCAATTCTGCAAAACATTGTACTTTTTTTTTTTTCTTGCTTTACAAACTTGTCATTATATTTTTTTATGAGAAACAAATACCTTTTTTATTCTTGTATTGTCTTCTTTATAAATCAGCATTAAAATGTTATATACATATTAGTACGTTGCAGTTATTATAAGATGTTTGGGAGTTATTAGATCATTTGAAGCATGTTCATCAGTGTTCACATGTAAAATATTATTGAACATTTTAAATTTTCTTAACATTCATTAATGGTGTTGGCTAGTAATGGACCACATGTAATCTATTTTAAATAATTAGATTACACCCTATTACAAAAATATTAAATATACTATGAATACCCATGTAAAATATTATTGATAATATTAATGCAGCCCTTGCTTTCCAAAATGAATGTTTTTACACAACTATTTGAAAGTTTCGGGTCGGCAAGATTTTAAAAGAATCTCGCACCCTGGCTGCATATTTTATTTTTTTAGTCAATATTTAGAAAAATTACTTTAATTTATAATTACTTATCTGTAGGGTGATTAGGACACTTTTTGCAATTTATATATATAATTACTTACCCTCACAATTTTAAACGTTATTGTCCCACCACAAAAGACTAGTTTACTATAATTAATAGGTACAAATTACAATGTACACTAGATTTAATAAAAACATGCTATAAGACAATTTAGGGCTCTTTGTGTTGTTAATAAAGGAGTTCTTGACTCTGTTCACATAAGTTGATATAAGTTCCTATTTTAGGGCTGTGGCGTGAAAAGAAACTGTAACCTGTAAACACAATTTACGCGTAACGTTAGATTATTATCAGCCACTCCCATTGGATGTCACATGGTGAACCAAACAGATATTTAAAAGCCCCATAATCTAACTGGGTTTGAGGTCGAGAAGGATGCAAACACCTCCCCAAAAAAACAGTCTATGGGCGACGGCATTTTGTAACATAAACTGCTCTTAGTGAAAGTAAATGATGGACATCGAGGGGGAGGAGATGCGCAAACCAATCCGGCTCATCGCGGCTGCGTGCAGTGATATGGGCATAGGAAAGAACGGGCAGCTTCCCTGGAGTCTTCCGTAAGAGATACCCAAAATCATCAGTAATTTAATCCAGTTGGAATAAATTAGCTGTTTTTTGTAAATGATGTTAGACATGAATGAATAATCAGATTAATTCATGAACGACGTGACTTTGTTTTGACGAATATTTTTTCAGGAACATTCGACGTAGGCTACACTTCGCCGTGTTTTAGCCGGTTTTAGCATTAGAGGCACACATCTCATGTACGTTGTGTTTATTATAAATATATTTTCTTACATAAACTGTTTTTAGCATAAAAACGAGCCTAGCATGGATTGAAAGCAGCTCATTTTAAAAACATCACATCTCTGTATCACGTTATCACGTCATCATCGACTGTCCGTTAGAGAGGTCTTGACCTTCTGGACTGGATACAACAATTGATTTTTAGGCCCTATTTGGTATCCTATTGGTGGGATTTGCCATTGAACTTTAGAACTCTAACTTAATGTCAATGTCAGCAGGTTTTTGAAGATAAGATAAGAGATAACAGCATGCTGACAGCATAGGGGTTATAGATTATTGTGAATCTTTCTGGTATAGAATATCATTTTGGTATAAGCCTGTTGTTCAGCCATACATATTAAATATAATCAATACTTTGGAGGATAACCTTGCTTCAACTTTGATTTAGGCACACCCTTCTTCTTTGGAAGCTATAAACACATCTAAGATATTTGTCATGCAGTTCAAATTGCATTTTGCACACTATGCAGTTATCAAAGTTGCATGAGTATATCCAAATGGCACACAATATGTCTAATGTGCTCATGTTGTTCACAGAAAAGAATTTCAGTTTTTTTTGGATACAATTACAGCTGTGTCAACATCTGGTAAGGGGCTTTAAATGAAATGTAATGTTTGATTTATATTCTATATTTACGCATTGATCTTAACTTTTATAGTATGAAGACAAAAATAAATTAAAGAATTTTGCACCTCAGGGAAGAAGAACCTGGTTGTCTGGGGCAAAGTCTCCTGGTTCTCCTGTCCTGAGACAATCTTCCCTTTGGCCAATTGCATCAATTTGGTATTGAGCAGGAGGCTGAAGTAAGTATATCCATTAATAAACAATTTTATGCATCTACACTTCTGTTAAAATGTTTGGGGTCATTTAGATAAAAAAAAAAAAAGAAAATCAATAGTTTTATTCAGCAAGGATGCAGTAAATTCCAAGGGTCTTGAAATGTATCAGTCTCCACAAAAATATAAAGCAACAAAACTTGTTGTACATTGACAATAAATGCTTCTTGAGCAGCAAATCAGCGGATTAGAATGATTTCTGAAGGATCATGTGACACTGAAGACTAATAATGCAACAATTATAACAAATATTTAATAATATTAATGTTTTTGCTGGATTTTTCATCAATTAAATGCAACCTTGGTGAGTTTTTTCTTCTTTCAAAACTAACCAAACCTTTAACCAGTACTGTATATCATGCTTTCTGTATTTATTTACTGTACTTCAAGTTTGTTTGATTATTTTGCATCAGTGCAGAGCCTCCACGTGCCCACTATCTGTGTAAGGATTTTGGGTCAGTAATTCGCCTGGTTTCTGAGCCTCCTTTATGTCACATTGTGGAGACCATCTGGGTATTAGGGGGCCCAGAAGTGTATAAGGTGAGAAGCATGATTTATGCAATGTTACATTTGTAAATGTTAATTAATACAGTAGTTAATATTTGAACTGTGCTATTTAGAAAGGCCTTGAGCATCCATGGTGTGATCTCATCTATCTCACCGACATCATGGCCGACTTTGACTGTGATGTGTTTTTCCCAAAGTTCGACCGCAACGTTTTCAGAAAACAAAAAGGGTAGGATTATCCTCTGATTTATAATTTGTGCTTCAAAGATAATACTTACCTCATTTATCCATTGTAATTGAGATACTACAATACTTTTTTTAAAATAATTTACTTTATTTGAGTTTGTTTATTTAAGTCCAAGTGATGAAAATGTATATTTAATAATGCTTCTCGTGTCTGTATTAGTTTTAGTTAACTATAATAACCCTGATTTGTCTTTGTATATTTTCTTTATATAAGCTTTCCCGGAGTACCAGATGAAATTCATGAAGAAAATGGTATTAAATTTCAATTTCAAGTCTTCAAGAAAGAAGCTCAAAACCGAAGCCGTGAGGACTGGAGTCAAGACTGTCAAGCGTGATGCTGGATTTGTTGTTGATGCTAGATGTTTACATTTTATGAAACAGTATTTTACAGTTTTGTCAGATTTATAGAATCTAACAATATAGAGTAGCGCAGGGATCACGTCAAAACCCGAAAGACTAATTCCATCGCTGCTGGTTCCTTCAAAGTTTTATAATGGGGGGGGGGTTATTTATGTGTAAAATAAACCCTGTGGTAAACATAACTTGACAATACTTTGATACAAGATGAGACAAGTTTGGGGTGTGAGAGTGTGCAGTGTACATAGCAGAAAAAAAAAGTCAAAGTATCGTCAAGTTATGTTTATCAAAGGTTTTATTTTACTCATAAATTGAAAAACCCCATAGGAAAATCTCGAAGGAACCTGCGGCGAATTAGACTCCAGCCCTGCACCACTCTATTGCACAGAACACTTTGGCCCTGTTTACACCTGGTATTAAGATGCGTTTTGATTGATCGGATCACAAGTAGACGAGGGGGATACATGACCGTTTACATCTGGTGTTTTTATCCGTCTCTTTTGTCCACTTTCAACCACGTCTGTCCTGATTTATTTGATAGGAGGGTCTATGGGCGGGTTAATGTATGGGCTTTTTCAGATCTTTCGATCTAATGGACAAAATAAGCTAGAACAATTTACCGGAGGCGGCGGAAAACATACGGAGAGCATCAGCTTTCGTTTCTGCTCTGAAAGCCGCAAGACCACAGCGAACATTGTGAGTGCATGTTGGAAATCAGGAATGGTGAGAGGACACTGAGCTTAGTACGTTTTTCGTCTTCAAACCAAACTTGGCTGGAAAGCCAACAAAGTTTAAATCCAGTCTGGCTTGTGCGCTTCCGATGTTTAAACGTTTGATTAATAGGCCACTCTAGAGATATGTACAGTATAGATAGCTGTTCGAACACATTTGACCACAATGCGCTTTTGACTACATCTAGAAGTGGTCGAAAGTGGACAAGCTCAAAGCGTTTTAGACCCGTTTACACCTGTATTTAGCACCGTCCACTTATGATCCAATCGACCAAAACACATCTAAAAGGGTTTTGTTCACCCAAAAATGAAAATTCTGTCATTAATTACTCACCCCCATGTCGTTCCAAACCCGCAAGACCTTTGTTCATCTTCGGAACACATATGAAATCCGAGAGCTTTCGGACCCCCCAAAGACATTTTGACCACTTTAAAGGCCCAGAAAGGTAGTAAAGACATTGTTAAAATAGTCCATGTGGCTACTGTGGTTCAACCTTAATGCCATGAAGCGACGAGAATACTTTTTGTGCGCAAAGAAACACAAACTACGACTTTATTCAACAATCTCTTCCCTGTCAGTCTCTGAAACAGTGCATGGCTTCTGGGTTATACGTCAGAACGCCAATCTGGCCAGCTCCTGCATCAGCATCACGATGCAGCAACACGAAAAGTATTCTCATCACTTTATACCATTAAGGTTGAATCACTAGTCACATGGACTATTTTAACAATGTCTTTACCTTTCTGGGCCTTGAAATAACATTGCAGTTTGTGTGGGGTCAGAAAGCTCTCGGATTGAAACAAAAATATCTTAATTTGTGTTTTGAAGATGAACGACATGAGGGTGAGTAATTAATGACAGATTTTTCATTTTTGGGTGAAATAACAGGCTCTTTAAGCAGCTAACTGGTGGTACATCACCATCCAAGTCATAACCATTTCAAAGCAGCTGTTCATTCACATAAACCCTAATGTTTTCCTAATATTAATCAGTTACATAAGAAATCACACCACACATGATCTGAAACAGCAGATGGACTCAGACAATGCTGCCTGTCATGAGCAGCACTTCTCTCACAATTACACATGCAACAGTTTATGACCACTCACCAGATCCACTGTTACTCATCTCACTGTCACCATGGTGACACAAGTGAATCAAAGGATGGGACACAGTTGGAGTCATATATGGTTTGATTATACATACCATCTGCTGTGTGAACACATAATGCCTTACTGCAGTTAGTATTTGTGTGTGTGTGTGTGTGTGTGTGTGTGTGTGTGTGTGTGTGTGTGTGTGTGTGTGTGTGTGTGTGTGTGTGTGTGTGTGTGTGTGTGTGTGTGTGTGTGTGTGTGTGTGTGTGTGTGTGTGTGTGTGTGTGTGTGTGTGTGTGTGCTTTGTAGACAGTTTTGTGTGTATTTAACTTCTTAGATTTGTGATTTGCTTTACACTAGTTTTTTGTTTGGTGCTATATAAAAGTTAATTCCTAATCCAAATTAAAATGTTAAGTGTGCAACAATTTAATGACCACAAATAATGGGATGTTATTTTGATATATTTGAATAAATGCTTATAAATGTTCAGTGTACATTGACAGCAAATAACTTTCCCCACTAGATGGAGTCGGCAGCTAGGAACAATAAAAGGTTTTTCAGTGGGGTTTAGGTCTGGAGATTGGGATAGCCATGACAGGGTCTTGATCGGGTGGTCCTCCATCCGCACCTTTATTGGCCTGGGAGTGTGGCATGGAGCATTGTCCTACGGGGGTGTGGGGTTGGGGGACCTTCAATTTGGGCAATATTGTCACTGTGAACCCCAATGAAAAACCGCTGGAATGGTCACAAGCCATCAAACAAAGCAAAGCTACTTGAATTGTTGCATTAGGAGTGGCATAAAGTCACCCAATAGCAATGTGACTGACTGATAGGAAGCATGCCACATGAAAGATTTGAAATCAGGGTTATTCCACTTAATATTGATATTGAACTAAGTTAAAACATTAGTATAATGTTGTTTACAATGAATATAAACCAGTTTTCTTTGCATTATTCAAGGTCTGAAAATATGGCATTTTTTATTATTTTGATTAGTTCTGCAAATAAATAAATCTCTAAATAATGATATTTTGGAAGAAAAGTTGTGAGTAGTTAATAGAATTAAAAAAAAAAAACATTTTACTCAAACATACACATAAACGGTAAATCTGTGTGTATGGATGTATGTAAATGTAATCATTTTTGGACCCCACTGTATTTTTCTTTTAGGTTAAATAGACACTATATTGAGTAAAAATGTTCTCACCCTAAATAAAGGGTGAACAGAGCTCAAATAAGATCAAAATTGATACAATGTCATGCTAATTTAGGATGAACATAAATTAATTTTACTGAATTCATTTGAGTTTTTAAATCCACAGTGTTCACATTGACATCTATAAAAACGATCTCATGATCACATAAAGCACATTTTTCTGGACACCGCTCTGATTAGGGCAGATTGCACAGAGGACAGCGGCGTGCTTCAGCGTGACCTCAGCATTGAATATTTACCACCTTAATATTCCAGCATGCTAAGTCCAGGGCAGGAAATTATAGACTTTAATTGCATGTGTCATCTATTTTCATAATTTCCCTGAGTTATGCCCCATAAAATCAATGTGTAACATTTGCTAATAATATCCACTGTCACATTTCAAATGAAAAAGAGCTATTTATACCCTCGCTTATTAACCTCCTATGTGTTCGGGTATAACTCAAAGTGTCATTTGCAGGATAAAGCAGCCATCCGGTCGGTGGCGTACACTAGGAGTGGACAAAGAATGGAGAACAAAAGAGAGAGGCAGAAAATCAGGATATGTGGAAAAATCAGAACAGCAATAAATATTAATGAAACTTGCCCAAAAATATCATGCATAAATTAATTTAATCATCAGCTCTAATCAAGCTCAAAAACATCCTTATTTTGATTTCACAGAGGCTATGAGAAGCTTGTGAGAAATTTAATAGCTTACCATTAAAGAAATCATAAAGTCCACAGCGTAAACAGCAGATGCCACAAGGCAATATGTAATGTAACTTCATTATAGATACCAGTAAAGTCTTTAGTCTAATCATTAAAAAGCACAAAATTATCTCAAAATTATGCCTAGAGGCCAAGATATTGGGAAATGCTTGCAAATGAGATTCGGCAGCATACGGGCAAACGTTCATTGATCTGAATATTTATCTGCATAATGCATACCTCCAAGAGGTATTTTATATTGTTCATTATTAGAGACTCTGATGAGGAATTTCAAAAGCGAACTTAAATTTCTTGGCACAACATGGACGTCTGTATATGACAATACGACTAATGATTAAAAATGTACATGTACAATGCAATAAAGTAAAAATAAAGAGAAATTACATTTTCTTTGGACACAATATGGGTTGACATTTATTTGGTAAGAATTACAATTTTGTTGCGAATTTACAACAAATAAATTCAGAATTGTGTGTTCAAAACTTCCAATTAGGACTTTTTCAGATTTACGAGTTTTAAAACACACAATTCTGACTTTATTTGTCACGATTCCGAGCTAAAAGTCAGAATTTAGGGAAATTAACTAGAAAACAAATTATGAAATATAAACTCGAGTCAGAATTGTGCATTAAAAACATGCAATTCTGAGAAAAATAAGGCAGTTTTGCAAGATGTTAGCTCAGAATTGTAAATTATAAACCTGAATTTTGCGTTATAAACTTGCACACAATTCTACGCAATTCCGAGTTTATATATCGCATTTCTGACTTTTTGCTTAGAATTGTTAGCCAAGATGCCAGCCGAGCTCAGCCACAACATTTGAGCTCAGGCAGTTCGGTCTGGACTCGATCCATAGAGGAGTGATTATGCACAGATAGAAACTGTTCGGACCAATGAAATTGTCAGGGCGGGCTTTAGACGATGATGGACAGATGATAAACAGTAACGTAATCATCCACGTCATCAAAGGCGCTTGGGTCGAATTTGTTCTAATCCTAATTGAGAACTTGTCCGTATATGCATTCACCTTCACTATTTCTCTCAGAAATGATGATCGTGTTGGTAAGTACTCTGTGCATTTTTAAATTCTATTTTTACAAAACCGGCAAAGATTATTCATCTTTTTCTTCTAACGTTACTTATTCCAGCATGCGTGCAGACAGGGTTGCCAAGTTTTTACAACAAAACCCACCCAATTGCTACTCAAAACTATAGCCCAAAACAAGCCCAATAGCTTTTCAGGGGGAGGTGTTCTCTGGAAAAAAATGGCATTTGGGGGGTCAAATATGTGTTATTTTGGCAAGGTTGGCTGCTAAAATTCCTAGGTCTATATATCACATAATTGGGGTCACTTCAACCCGCGGACATGGAAAACACCCCACGGGAAAATGCGGACTTGGCAACACAGTGCAGTTGAGTTCTGTTGACATTTGACACCTAACATTATACGTCGCTCCGTTGCTCTGATTGGTTGTAGGTCTATCCAGTTGAGGTCTTTCCTGGTTCGGTTGAAACACGCCCCATAATCACAGCCCAATGGAGTAGTATCAGACTCACATTCTGACTAGAATTGAGTATGACCACGCCAGGCTATGGAATTGTGGCAAATGAAGTCAGAATTAAGGGATATTAACTAGAAAAAATTATGAGATATAAACTCGAGTAAAAAAAAAAAAAGGTCAGAATTGCACCTTGGAATTGAGTGAAATGAAGTCAACGTTGAGACAAAAAGTCACAATTACATATATTTTTTTTTATTCTGTGGTGGAAACTGGATTCCATTTTTAATCTTCTGTTCGAATTGGAGCTACTGGATTAAAAAGTGGCCTCTCTCGCCTAAAACGCAGCTTCCCGTTGCTCATCTCAAAGTCCTTTTTGGTGCCGTTGAGGACTTCCAGGCTGCCAGTACGTACGTCATATCCAAAAGAGTGCAGTTTCTGAATGCGATATTGAACTATCTGCGTTGTCAGTTCTAACACTGTGGGAGTCTCCTTGATCTGCTCCATACTTACTCCAGCGTTGAGGAGGCCTTTGAAGCGATCAGCTAGTATAGGCACAGGATAGTATAACAAGGCTGGACACTGAAGTACGACCCCCCTGAACTCCTCTTCTGTGCATTCCAGGGTCTCCTGGGAGTAGCTGAGGGTGAGTCTCATGCTTTCAGGGTTCAACTCAGTGACAAACCCCCTCAGTTTGGAAAGCAGACGCAGGAGCTCATTGCTGGTGAAGCCCCTGTCGCGCAGGAACATAAAGTTATCACGCAGGACCTCGGGGGGTTTCAGAAGCACGTAGGGATTCTGAGTAAGCAGCTTTTGCAACCAGATCTTCATATTGTCCTCCCTCCCACCCAAGTCCAAATAGGTCTTCTGCAAGGTCTGGATCATCTTCTCATTTTGCTTCACAGGTCGGCTGAAGCTCTGAGGGGCGCTGGCCATGAGCTTGCTAATGATGCGCTTGTTAAGATGCAGGGTTTGGAAATACACAATATTGGCCTTCTGGTTGTCTTGATCAGAGGACAAGGTGAAAAACGAGGCTGGGAATTTTTCAATGATTCCTACCAGATCCTTATGGCTGGCGCACACAGACATCCACAGCTTTTTCTGCGCCTCCATGTGCTCAGGTTTGCAGAGGATGGCCTCAGGGTGGAGCTCCAAAACACGGGCGATGACAGGCCCACTAGCCCCCATGTCCCTCAGTAGGCCGGCAGTCTCGCTCACATATACGGGGCTCTGCCGCAACACCCAACCCTTCACCTTCCGGACTTTACTGATGTCTACGGACAAGTCGTACAAGGCATCTATGGCAACCAGGTTCTCTTTGTGAACAATCGAGGAGCTGGGCCTTGTGAGGAGTGAAGGTGTTACCTGAGCCCGCTGGCAATAGAGACACAGGGATGTCGTGACTAATCGCAGCATGTTTGCACAATCTACAGGTCTGGTGGGTGGGACCGTTGGGTAATTGTGTGCATTGCATGCAAGTGTCGTGCCTGAAACAATTTCAGAAAAAAACATTTCAGAACAAACATCTCAAACTATTTTAATAAAACACTTCCTCATTCCTATTTACTCATGAAAAGCTGATATCCTATGCACAACCTTCTGAGTTTAATGAACAGAATGAGAATCTGCCAATGCCCACAAAATGCCAATATCACAGAGGTGTTGTTTTAATAACAACACCTCTGTAAGATAAGATAATTTACTTATGCAGATATTAGCTTTGGAGAAAACTGGAAAGTTACACAACAACCACTGTTAGGTATGCAAACAGAAAAAGTTACAGTTAGACAGTTCCTTTATCATGAGATCAAGACACATTTTTCTTGAGATTGAAAGAAAAACACTAGATAGCATGAGGGACCAGGAAGTCCCAAAAGTCTTTGAATGACATTTGAGATAGATGAAACGACTAACCATCATGTTTTGTTAAGGGTCTTTCAGGCCTTTAAGGAAACCTTTTAAATGCATTCTGTGCTGGTGTACTCCTAGTTGAAAAAGAAACTAGACAAAATAAACTTTTTTTGAAGATATACAAATAAAATATCATTGGGCTTTTAGGGAAACAGTAGATCATATCAATGACTCAACTTGTACTGAAGGGCACATCCACATTTTTCAGTGAAATGCATTCTAAAATTAGAATAACATACTTGAAATGTCCAACATGAAAAATATTTGTTGAGTACGTTCACATGTTAAATGTCATATCAATACATACACAGTTTGGAAAAATTTAGTTTTTTCTTTTAATTTAAATTTTTGAAAGAAGTGTCTTATTCCCACCAAGGTTCCCACCATGTGTTATTAATGAATAAAGTATTAATTAATATATATATATATATATATATATATATATATATATATATATATATATATATATATATATATATAGCCTTTCAATGGTTGTGTATCAGTTTCCACAAAAATATGAAGCAGCAAAAAACAGTTTTCAAAATTGATATTAATATTAATAATCATAACAACAACAACAACACATTTTGATTGAGAATCAAAATCAGCATATAAAAAACATTTCTTAAGGATCATGTGACACACAAGACTGGAGTAATGATTCTGAAAATACACCTTTGCTTAATATTTTTAAACACTTTATTTAAGGTGTCTTTGTTACAATGTAATTACACATGTAAGTAATAATTAATAATATTAAGTCACTACATGTACTTACTATAGGGTTAGGTTTGGGATTTGGCTTAGTTGCATGTAATTATGCATAATTTATAGTTAATAGTTACTATAGTAACTGCATGTAAAAATGACATTAAAATAAAGTTTTACCTTAAATTGTATAATATTTCAAATTATTACTGTTTATTGTTTTCAGTCAAAAAAATGGTGAGGATAAGTAACTTATTTCATAAACATTGCTAAAATAAAAACAATGTAACTAAATAGAGAGAGAATAAATATAGTAACGTAATGAAAAGGGTAAAAAAAAAAAAAAAAAAACAAGGCGCAATAATAATGAGTTCATTTTGTTATATTATTATCATAATTATTGTGTGATTATAATCATTTAAGTATGTGATTATTACACTCTTATCAAACACAAACAAGCCCATCTCAACAGAACATGAGGAGTATCCGGTTGTGTTCTGTTACACAACAGAAGTCGTGACATAGAGAAGAAACGAACAAACTCCACAGTCCAACAGCGGCTTGCATGTATTAATCGGCAATAATATCACATCTGAAACGTGCTGATACAGTAAATCAGACTGATCATTACCTCTGCAGTGACAGCGATCACATCTTCAGTACGGGGAGACGAGCACCTCGAGTTCTTGATGTGACGGACATGCGGTCTGAGCAAAACAGCACCACCCTCAGTCCGGGAGAAATATGTGAACCCTTTTGATTTATAGATTTGTATAGATAATACGAGCACATCAGAAAGAACTATGATTTGACCATACACTACAAAATAGCCAAAACTGGCGCTAATATATAATATGAACATCTATGAATGTCAGGCAAACTATTTCAAGCTAACAGATAGGCCTACCCGAATTCTGATATTTTTAACAGCAACATTTCTGGACTGTCTTCAAACTGAAACATATTGCTTAAAATGGCATCCGAGACTTCTCTGAGTTCTATAATCAGCACAGAAAGCAATTTGTTTGAAAGGCAGTGGAGAGTGAGTCACAGTTGGAGCTTAATCACAATGCTGGATCATGCCTGCCTACTCAAACTGTTCACTCAGCCCACCCTTGAAGTCTCTACAATCTGGCGACTTACAAAGAGCTTTGCATTCGTACGGCCCCCAAAGACTATTAGGTACCTGTACAAGGCATTATTTGAAGACTGTGACTCATTTTTCTCATGTTTAAATAATAAAGTATAAAAAAATCTAAATAATAAACTGGGGCATACACACATACATAGGCTACTGGGGCATACACACATCACAATTCAGACGCTGCATCCTTCGAAGGGATCATTTGAATGCGGCCTCCAAAGGCATCCTTTCTTTCCTGTGAAATGACGGATACAACTGATGGATCCTTTGCAGCCTTGTCTACCCCAGAATTCATTGTGCGCCGATTTTTTGAGAGAGAGAGAAATTGCAGAATTACACTTTTAAATGTAAGTATTGGGTTTCAACCTAGTCAAATATTGAATGCTACAAATTAAAAAAATAAATTAATAATAAGAAGAAAACTTTAAAGCGGTTCAAATGTTGACTTAAATCCTACTAAGATTCAATCATAGTGTATATACTCTTTATTATATACAGAAATGGACCGTGCATGGGGAACATATTTAGTTTGTGAACTCAAGGGTTTTTTTTTCAGAGTTTAATATAACTTTCAAAAAAGTCCAGTACAAACATTACTGTCGCTCATCAACTGCAGATGTCACAGTAGCTAAATCCAGCTGACTGCCGTAAACCAATATAAAGAGAGCGTAGATGCCATTCTTCTTATGATGTAACAAGTACATTGGGTGTTATAGGAAGTGTTCCCGGTCACAGCTGACTTTATGCAGCCTAACAATCATTTTACATGATCTGAATTATATAAATTGATAATGTCTCATGTGTATACTAGGTTAAAGAGATGTGTTAGTCTAGATTTAAACTGATAGAGTGTGTCTGCTCTCGGACAATAGGAAGACTGTTCCAGAGTTTAGGTGCTAAATAAGAAAAAGGATCTGCTGCCAGCAGTTGATTTTGATATTCTATTATCAACTGGCCAGAATTTTGAGATCACAATAGATGTGAAGGACTATAATGTGTTACGAACTCAAGTACTGAGTTCGAAAGAACTGAGTTCGAAAGCACTCGAGCTGCTGCGTATTGGACTTGCTGGAATGTGTTTATTAAGCATACAGGGCAACCACCCAGTAAAGCATTACATTAATCTATCCTCAAGCTCATGAACGCTGTTCTGCATTTGTCATTGAGAGCATATGTCGTAATTTAGATATATTTTTAATATGAAAGGATGCAGTTTTACAGATGCTAGAAATGTGGCTTTTAAATGAAAGATTGGTATCAAAGCTCACCCAGACTTGACAGAACATCCATCAAGAGCAGTGTTCTAAGTTATTACATGCAGAGGTTTTTGGTTCAATAATTAGAATCTCTGTATTTTCAGAATTAAGTAATTTTCCAAATTTGTATATCAGTTATGCATTCCATTAATTTTGTGAATTGGTAAGTTTTGTCAGGGCGCAAAGAAATATAGAGCTGAGTATAATCAGCATAACAGTGAAAGCTAATGCCATGCTTTCATATATCCCAAGAGTAGCATGTACAGGGTGAAAAGCAATGGTCCTGGGTAGTACTGAGCCTTGAGGTCCTCCATGCTGAATTTGTGATCAATATGACACCTCTTCGTTTATTGCTACAAACTGATAACGATCAGATAAATATGATTTGAACCATGCCAATGCAATTCCACTAATGCCATCATCATTTTTGAGTCTATTCAAAAGAATTTTGTGGTCAATATATCACTAAGATCCAGTAACACTAATAGAAAGATACAACCACAATCAGATGATAAGAGCAATTCATTTGTATAACTCTAATGAAAGCAGTCTCAGTACTATGATACTACAATCTAAATCCTGACTGAAAATCCTTGCAGATACCATTTCCTTCTAAAAACGAACATTGTTGTGAGAATACTGCTTTTTCTAGTATCTTTGACAGAAAAGGTAGATTCAAGATCAGCTCAGTCCAAGCTTTGTGGCCTTTGAAGGCGTGGCCTTTGAAGTCTAAGTCTTTTGAAGGGGGACAGCCATAAGGTCCATGAAACGGAAGTTGCGTCTTTTATTCCCTGTTGTCATGTTTATATATATGGCTATTCAAACAAGAAAAAATATAGGGCGGTGCTTGATTTTGTCCATCAGGAATTGATTGGATTATTGGGTTATTGTAGTTTGCTATTCCTGTGATCTTGTGTGAGTGACAAGTTGTCCCGCCCCCACGCTGAAAAACACAGAAGAGATTTTGCTGCAAGAAGGAGGCATAGTTATTTTGATTAAAAACTATGGGAGCACATTAATAAATACTGCAGTACTGCAAAAAAAATTACAAAGCAATCGGTTAGACATGGTAATGGACTTTAATTATTAATTTAATCACTGCCAGATGTGTGTTGTATGTTGCAGTAGCTTGTTGTAGTACAAGGGTGAACACTCTTGTGAATGTTTTTTCCTTGTATAGGCTATGCAAACAATCAGGTTCTTGCAGAACATTGCTGTAATGGTTGGCTGAAGCTGTGAAAAAAATAGTTCCTTATCCCAGTTCCAATTGAGAATGAATTGCTGACTGAATTGTTATTTTACAAAGAGCATTTAGTTCTTAATTAGCAATGTGGTTGAAGTGACATGTTGTGTCTCTTGGAATAAATACTCAAAGACATATACAAGATATAACCTAAAGAGAAAGAAGGTAAGCAATTTTGTCTATGCAATGCTTCAAAATATCTTGATTCATGAGATAAAACTTTCAGCAACAGCACACAAGATTAAAAGACAAACCTTAAATGGAAAGATAAATGATAACCATGTGCTCTGGGTTGTAAGGGAGGATGAGGAAAGCAAGAAAAACTGCACCTGAGAAACGAAAGGGGGAAACAAAAAACTCTGCACATAAGAAGGACAACATCCCATTGTGGGTGGATCTTAATGCCAAACTTCAGAAACAGGTTACTCAAATTTCTGAGTATGTGGAAGGCAACATTCAGAAAGCAGTCTCACGGATGGACAAAGTAGAACAGGATGATCCAAACAAAGAACATTGTGACACTTCTCGCTCTGCTGCTGGTGAGTGCTCTTGCCGAAGAAGACCCAGAGCCTATTTTCAAAGCACTTGGTGGGGAACTGGAGATGGGTTTTTGCTTTGGTGATGACATTGCTGTGTACAGACTGACTGCTGAAAAAAGGGAGCTACTGGGTCAGTCCTCGAGTCCCTCAATTTCACCTCCTGATGCCTTTAAGGGTCGGATCAGCATCTCCAATGATGGGCTGCTTATTTTAAAGATCAAAAATCTTCAGTTATCTGACTCTGGAACCTACATCTGTGAGTGCAGGAGTGGTAGCACAATGGAAAATTATCGTAAACACTCTCTACACGTGTGTAACGAGGAGTTCAGCCCACAAGAAATTTCACTGACACCTGGAACAGGTGCAGATCTGGTATGTAATATGGGTTCTAAAAAACATGTTGCAGTAAAATGGTACAGACAAGTGCACAATATATCTTTGTTCATGGATACTCAGATTTCTCTGGAGCCATTACAAGCCAAGTTTAAAAGCCTTATCCAGGTGCATGACAAAGGCTCATCTTTACATGTTTCAGATGAGTTTATTCAAGACAGACCTCACTTTTTCTGCCTGGTCATGGAGGGAGGGCAATGCAAGAGTTTCCAGACCATAGGACTACCAGAAGAACCTGAAATGAAGAATGTTTATCGTTCTGTAGGGGAGAATGTAGTCCTTCCTTGTTCAGTAGACCACCTCAGACAGAGTCATTGGAATACACCCTTTGGACAAGTTAACTCATCTGCACCATTACGTCTCAAAACCAGGAATCAGATATCCTTGTCAACAAGCATTAATTCAGAAGACTATTCCCTAGTCATTCACTCTCTCACTTCAGAACATTCAGGGAGCTATAAATGTTTCTCTACCTTCCTCGTCGAAGAGTTTGTTGTGAATGTGTGCCCTTTGTTTGAGTCAACCGATATTTCATTTTCTGCAGGAGATAAGCAGGTGGTCCTCCAATGTGACTTTATGTCTTTACCAGAATTTAGCACTAAAGTTGAGTACCTTAGCGTACTGTGGTATCGAAACACTGGTGGGCAGGACATCCTAATAATGGACTCGGGGGATCCTTCTTTAAACAATGATCTACAGGGTCGGTTAAATTTCTCACTTACATATTCCTCTCTCATCTTTACTGATCCAAAAAAAGAGGACAATGGTACGTACTGGTGCATGGTGCTGCTAGATAATGAAGATGGCTATGATGATGAGGAAACTAACTCCACTTATGATGTTGGTAATGAAGAGGATGAGGTGGAACTCCATCCATGGGTGGATGAAGATTACTTGGAGATTTGTCTCTTTAGGCAAGTCACCAATCTAAAATCAACTCGTAGAGCTCAGCCTGAGCCTGAACCTGAACCAGAGACTAGTCTGACAGCGTATGTGTGTGCAGGGCTTGGAGGCCTATTAGCACTTATTTTTTTGGTTGGTATTGTGGTTGTTATAAAAATGAGAGCTAAGAAAAGATCTGCATCTGTTCAAGTAAGAGGTCTTGAACTATCCCAAGAGGAAGAGCACTTAAATCCACAAAGACGCTGAGTATGAGGTCACCCGTCTTCATCTTTCCACTGCTTTATTTTACACAATAATTTGTGCATAGTGTTCATGAAAAACGTAATTGTGAAAATTAAGAGGAAATTACTCAATGTTACTCACCCTTATGTCATTCCAAACCCGTATGACTTTCTTTTTCTGTTTCCCCCATACAATGAAAGTCAGTGGTAAAAACGAAACTTTTTGGTAATCTGCATTCTTTCAATCATCTTCCTTTTTGTTCCACAGAAGAATGTTATGCATGTTTGGAACAACATCACAGTGAGTAAAGGATGATGGGATTTTCTTTCTTTTTTTCCCCTTTTTTTTTTGACGGACTATACCTTTATGGAACAATTTCACCTCATCATTAACCAACCTGAATGACGAAAAACTGATTTGTAAGACTCAAGTAGTGCCAAAGGGTATTCATTGTCAAAATTGGAATACATTTGACAATTAATCTTCTTGTAAATGCTAAAATGGGTGATAAAAGTGCCTTCTGTGTGCAAGTGTCAGGTATGAGGGTAATGTAAAACAGCTAACTGAAACACGTGCCATTTTCTTGTGCAATGAAGACAAGACCGGCTGGTTTGTTTCCCTGTCAAATCTTGAGTACACAGTAAAGCAAATGGTGCTTTAAAAATAAACACACCATAAAGCCTCCATCAAAGCTCATTTCATGTAGACAAACATAGGGTCTTAAACGGATTCACACAAAAATGAAAAATCTTTTCAGTTATTTTCTTTTAAAAATACTCTAATATTCTTTTCTTTTTTTTTAAATATCTTCTTTTTTTTGAAGAACATTGTGATGGTGGGTGAATGATGACAAAATGATAATTTGTGGTGAACAATCCCTTTAATTATATGTTTTATAGAAGATGGTATACATATAATACTTCTATGTATTTCTTTTTAGATCTTTTATGCATTTATTGTTCAAAAGGCATCATGCGATCAGCACTTTCTCTGATCATGATGGGCCACATGATCAGAGATAATGCTGATCGCATGATGCCTTTCTGAACAATAAATGCATAAAAGATCTAAAATGAAATACATACTTTCAACTGTAATGATGCATTTAGTACTACTGAACTGCAACCGTTAGCATCTCTCCCATGACAGAGATCTTGGTAATGATAAACAATAGATGTGCAAACACATCGGTAAACATTTTCAATCTCCTCCTCACTGAGGACGTACAGTACATTTCCTGTTCTAATTTCCTTTCGGTTTCCATTAATGTGCCAACAGAGTTTGAATCTGCTGAATCTAGTATCTAACAGCTGGCTGTGTAAACAGTGGCAGTTAGGGAGAGAAAGGCTGATGGTGTCTAGAGAACACAATACGGATTTGATGGACACGCTTATGTCACGTAAAGCTGCATAGGTGGTCCTGTGTGGAAACACAGATTAGGCAAAGTGCTCTGTTAATGTGCGTGCATGATATGACCAATGTATTCTCACTGAGGCTGGGCTGATGGCCAACGTACTATGTTTGTTACGGTATTAAAAGCATTTGAGTTACAATGGAATGGTCATACTTGTTTAAAGCTTTAAGCCATATTAGTTGTTGTTTTTTCATTACAACACAGGTGCATCCTCAATGGAATAAAAAAAGAAATAAATCCAAGCTTTGTTAACAGATTTTTCTTTTTATAATAACACCTTGATTGCATTCAAAATGTTTAAAAAAGTGATGTAACGATCTTGATAATTAACTGAACATGTCATAGCAACATAACCATGCAGAATGTGCTGAGTGAAACATTTAAAGAGGTGTTGATGGATAACACTAACTAAAAATAACTGATTAGACTCCCTTTGCGTGATTGAAGCTATTGTTGTGACACATCAAATCTCTACTTTACTCTAGTGTTCTGTTTTCTTTTCTTTTGATATACGTCAATGACTCATAACGAAGTCCCTAATCATGAATCATCCAGTAATGTAGACCAGTTAGACAGGCAAGTTTTTTGGATGGGCCATGTCTGCTTTCACTTGTCAAAATAGACTGTCAACCTCCCTAACTGTCATTATACATTATGCTAAAA
The DNA here is from genome assembly GCA_023029165.1 of Gobiocypris rarus. Taxonomy (NCBI): domain Eukaryota; kingdom Metazoa; phylum Chordata; class Actinopteri; order Cypriniformes; family Gobionidae; genus Gobiocypris; species Gobiocypris rarus. Next base: position 12,881,802 of record CM040918.1, on the reverse strand, counting down.
GACACACTGTGCTGCACAAATGACACATACACTATATTGCCAAAAGTACTGGGACACCCCTCCAAATCATTGAATTCAGGTGTTCCAATCACTTCCAGGGCCACAGGTGCATAAAATCAAGCACTTAGGCATGCAGACTGCTTCTACAAACATTTGTGAAATAATGGGTCGCTCTTAGGAGCTCAGTGAATTCAAGCGTGGTACGGTGATAGATTGCCACCTGTGCAATAAGTCGTGAAATTTAGTGAAATTTCCTCACTGATAAATATTCCACGGTCAACTGTTAGTGGTATTATAACAACATGAGACAAATTGGGAACAACAGCAACTCAGCCACAAAGTGGTAGGCCACGTAAAATCAGCGGGGTCAGCACATGCTGAGGCGCACAGTGCCCAGAAGTCGCCAACTCTCTGCAGTCAATAGCTACAGACCTCTAAACTTCATGTGGCCTTCAGATTAGCTCGAGAACAGTGCGTGGAGAACTTAATGGAATATGTTTCCATGGCCGAGCAGCTGCATCCAAGCCTTACATCACCAAGTGCAATGCAAAATGTCGGATGTAGTGGTGTAAAGCACACCACCACTGGACAAAAATTTGCATAAACACACTGCACTGTTAGCTGCAAAGGGTGGGCCAACTCCATATTAAACCCTACAGATTAAGAATGGGATGTTAAATTAATGTGCATGTAAAGGCCGACATCCCAAAACATTTGGAAATATAGTATATATATGTATTTGTATTAAAATGTATGTGCTTTATTTCTAACATTTTGAAAAATCTGCAAACCCTTAAGTCAATTAATACCCACGTTTGATTTTATTTACTGTCCAAGGTTGTCTTGTATGTTCATTTTACCCAGGTTATCTGAGTGCTGCATGGTCTTGTCTTGTGTAATTTAATGGCAGCATGCATTGAAAGACATTACCTGAAGTGTATGAAAGGTATGTCTCCCCCTCAGCTATAATGGTTGCTGCACCCCTGCTGATAAAATAGCAACAAGATTTTATCAGGCCTGTAATGAAGTGCATGTCCACAGGGGGGTGTCCTTTTTGTAAAGAAAATTAAACATCACGCATATGGCGAACAGACTGGCCACCAGGCTTAACAGGAATTACCTTTTAGCCTATTGATTTTAATTAAAAAATGCATGCATGAAAGAATGCTGTTTTTCTTTTCAGATTTCCCATTAAGTTACATGTTAAACATGACACATAATATGTCCAAAAATATCAGTTCCTAGAGATGAGCCGTGCTTATAACTCAAATATGTGTCATGAGGCAATGTGACTTTGCCGTACAGCAACACTAAATCAAAAAAATCACATTAATAAACTCAACCAACCAAGAGTATTTGTGCAGACAGGATATGGCCCCTGAAATAGCCCTGGAACAGCCTAACCATACTAAACACACAAACACACACACACACACAAACACACACACACAAACACTATGAGCTGGAGTGAGTTCTAGGACAAAAAAACACTAGCGGCAGAAGTACTCTTGCTTTCTGAGCGGACTGAAATTAAGGAAAAGGGATCCTCAGGAATCAATTAAAACTTATGTTAAGAATCTGATGGGCGTCTAGGTGAGATAATGACTGTTCAAATGATGAATGAGGTTGACAAACCTGAAAAATCAATCACAAGAGTAAAGTTATTAAATAACACATTCTATGTGACAAACTAATTACACACTTTGCTCAGTATGTTTTCTTATCACAAAATGTACTGAGGAAAGCCCTTAAATTAAAATGATTTAAAACATTTGAACAGACTTTTTTTTTTTAAAAAGTGTTTTTGAAACATGAAGGTGGTACTTCAAGCGTGGATTTGTATAGGACAATTCCTTATTATGAAATTCACATACAGGTCAGTGGATATAATTATTATTTTTAAATAATGAATTTTACTAAATCAGTGCATTGAATTGACAGCCCTAGTTAAGTGAAGTCGAGTTTAAAGTAGTAATTTTTTTGTTTGGAATTTAAAATAGGCCTAGTTATTGTTTGATTTATTTCAATGTTTACTGTTCATATTAAAGCATTGTTCATCTTTATTCATCTGTATTTTATGGGACCAGCTGCCTAGTGTAGGCCTAAATAACGTTTTTATCCCTAGTCTTCATGTGTATGCTGCCTCGGGGTGTTGGTGAACCTGCAGGTTCAGTTTCCTGCTGCTGTGGGCTGTATTTCTTTCTTTCTATATGCTTTGTGAATGTATAATTATTGCACCTATAGCTTGTTGCATAGGTATTTGGGTGTGATGGTGCTTATCTTTTCACATGCTTTGTGTTAGTGGCGAATTCCCCTGAGGTGATCTTGAGCCGGTATCTGGGCTCTATCAGCTCCACCTTTTGTGGCATTAGGGACAGTAAAGACAAGCCTTAGTGAGCTGTTATAATGGCCATTAGAGTGTAGTATCCCACCTTTCTAACAAAGTCTATCACTGTTGATACTTTTAAGCTATTAGATTTGTCTGCGTTATTCTGTGTTTTTAATAAAATCAGAGCTTTGTACTTGTGAAGTATGTTATTTGTTAAAATATTCATGAACCTGTGGAATTAGAGTCTATTAGAGTTTAAAATACACTGGGTAAAGATGGACTATTTTTCTTTTGCCTGCAATATATTCTCATGAAATATTACAAATCAGATAAAAAAGACATATTTACATTACATTTACATTTAGTCATTTAGCAGATGCTTTTATCCAAAGCGACTTACAAATGAGAGTAATAGAAGCAACCAACACCAGTCAAGGGCAACAATATGCAAGCGCTGTAACAAGTCTCACGAAACACAAAACACATAGGACAGTTTTTTTTTTGTTTTTTGTTTTTGTAAATAACAAACAGTAACGAATAGAGTGATAAGTGCTATTCTTTATTGGTCAAGTGCTGCTGGAAAAGAAGTATCTTGAGATGTTTTTTGAAAATGGCTACAGACTCGGCTGCTCGAACTGAGACAGGCAGGTCATTCCACCAGGTGGGAACGGTCCAAGAAAAGGTCCTAGTGAGGGATTTCATGCCTCTTTGAGATGGAACCACTAGGCGTCGTTCACTTGCAGAACGCAAGCTTCTGGAGGGTGTGTAAGTCTGAGCAAGCGAGTTTAGGTATACTGGTGCAGAGCCTGCGGTTGCTTTGTAGGCGAGCATCAGAGACTTGAATTTGATTCGCGCGGCTATCGGCAGCCAGTGAAGACTGATGAAGAGAGGCGTGACGTGTGCTCTCTTCGGCTCGTTGTAGACCACTCTCGCCGCTGCATTCTGGATCAGCTGCAGGGGTTTAACAGTGGATGCTGGAAGGCCCGCTAGAAGAGAATTACAGTAGTCCAGTCTGGAGAGTACAAGAGCTTGGACCAGGAGTTGAGTGGCCTGCTCTGATAGGAAGGGTCTAATTTTCCTAATGTTGTATAGCGCAAATCTGCATATGACAAAAGAAATTAGTTATTCTTTATGTTCCCTTGGAATCAAACCCATCATTAGCCTATGACCCTTGATCTAATGTTGCAAGCACAGTACTTTTAATGAGAAAATGATGGAAGGCTGCTAAACACTCCTCACCCTTTAAAGGAATACTTCACCCAAAAAAATTAAAAATCTTCCAAATCTGAATTTTTTTCTGAAGGACAAAAATAATGAATAGTAACTAAAGGCATCAAGTCTCAATAAATATGCAAAATCACCATAAAAGTATAATCCGCATCATGACTTGTGCACGCAAAGACGTATAGGCTACTGAAAGCTGTGTCTAAATCAGAGAGTGTGTGCATGGTTTTGGTGGCCATGGATTGAGTAGTACACTCTAAACAAAAATGGTGCTAAATAGCACTAAAAGTGGTTCATTGGCTTGTAATCATATAGGGGAACCACTTTAATTGCTGTTAAAGGTGCTATACAATACATTTGTTAAATGGTGCTATGTAGTTATGTATTACTCCTTCTTAGATTTTAGATCTGTTAGTCCACTCTCATATATTTGCTATGAATGGGAATTTACTACAATGGCAAAAGGATGTTTTAAATCACTGTTATGTTTTTCTGAGGTCAAAAAGATAGGGGGGCCTTGGAGGCAAAATGATGAGAAACACATTATCTTCAGGAAATACACTGTATTTTAATCTATTTTTTTATCTTTTCCACAACTAAACTAAGAGACTAAGAGAGAGTTAGAGAACCTTTAAAGAACTATATAGGGGCTTACAGGTTCTTTGTATGACGTATAGTGTATAGCACCTTAACCACCCTAAAGAAATGAAGAGACGGTGAAGAACCACACTGGGCTTAACAGGATATTTATACGGTAGAAGAACCATTTTTTTTTTTGTGTGTGTAGGTACTTATTTTGAAAAAGTAATACATTCATGATTGCTAAGTGTTCTAAAGTATGAATGTGTGTAGAATGAATGTAATCTGGACGTACTATATTCACCATGCTGTCATTATCATGTACCCCTCAGTTGTGTCTTCACTGCCACAGAGTGGTGCAGGTATGTCGTCATGTTGTAGGCCAACAGGCATCACACTCGTTCCCTCGACAAAAACCCAATAGGAGTGCCATTGGCTTTTGGATTATCGCAAAAAAAGAAAAAAGAAGCTCTGTGATCAACAAAAGATAATTGTCACAGATGAACAACTTTTATGAATTCTGAAGCCTAAATGCAGTTCCCAGAGGTAAAAAGCTAAGGTAGGTTATAAACAAACTACACCACTGTCCCATGTCACCACCACTAAGCTTCCGACAATTCTTTCCGTTCTTATCTAAAAACATTTTCCCTGAAAGTTTGAGGTATAATGAGCTGTAAAAGTGGACTGTGAACTCCCTGATAGCATCTGTAGCCATTAGCCACTTGTTAGCAACCACCTTTTTCAAGACATTACGTTTAAAAAAAAATTATAATAATTATGAAGTCTTGTGAAAAAAATCGTAGAATAAAATATAAAGGTGTATTGTGCTTGTGTTCACCACAGACCTTATTTCAGCCATTTAACCAAAAACCCATTCAAAAAGCCCAATGACTTCGGGACATGGAACTGGAAGTGCAAAGGTATCATACCTGCACCACTCTATTCACAAATCTTCCGGTATGCACATAGAATCTTACCGGTAGTAGGTCATTATCATACTGTTTTTCGTCTACTATATAGGGAAGTATGTGATTTCGGATGCTTTCGAATGTTAACACATTCGCCGCGTTCACAGTTTTTACAGTGCACGTGTGCAAAGAATAATTGGATTCATAATTTTCAAATTATGCTGCTAATATGAACATCACTTTCACGTCTTACGCTGCTTTCTGGTGTGTAGGGGAAAATATAATCATATTATATATGAAAAATACTCCCACACGTAATTACTAGGCCTACAATATAAACCTTTTTAATTTTTTTTATTTTTTTACTATGTGTTCACACAAAAGCTATCATTTGACTTTAGAAGAACTTGATATAGGCTTGTCGAAGTCTCGTCGAAATGATCCATTTGCTTGGCATAGGCAATTTCATCACCATGTATTAATCTGCACGAAAAAGATTGACCAATAAATTGGCTAATTCGAAATTCATTTATTTGTGTTTTCCACGACCACGAGACAGAAAGTCATCCAGGTTTGAAACGACATGAAGGTTGGGTATAATAAGCTACCAGAAATGTAATTTTTGAGTAAACCCAGCTGATTACCTCATAGGTACAAGCGATGAACTGTTCAAAAAAGGAAAGTCAAAAAGCAACTGGTTTGTAGTAGCCTACGTCAGGTAGGATCGTGTCTTCCCTGATGCCCGTTTCAGAGCGCATGCAGACAAACCAATGACAGAGCTGCCCACCCCCTTTCTCAGAAAGCCAACATTATCCATCTGTCACTTACAGACGCTGAGCACACGTATCATTTGGTTGATATAGGTGAACTGACTCAAGAACCACATCTGAATAGCAACTTTACTGGATCGAGTCCACGCGTGTTTTATTGGGGAATATTTCAGCACATCGTGAATGGTAAGAGATCCGTGAATCGTCCTCACGCCGGTGTCCGTTCCGATCGAAATTATTTCATCAGGTTTTATAAATGTTGTGTGTCTGCCGTGAATCAGACTCGCAATACTGATGATACTAACTTCTAGTCTGCAGATGCTTGATAAAGCCTCTCTCGGAGCTTGTGCAAGAAGTTGTGTCAGCGGAGGCTGCGAGACAAGTGATGCTCTTGACAGATGTGGCTAGATATAGAAATGTAAACTGCGAATAGCTCAGTCCTGACTCTGAACAGTGACATGTAAGATGCATGTAAAATATTTAATACGTTATGTGTGTAATTAGAGTTAAGATTATTTCTCTCTAAATCGTTTTTAAATCACTTAATAGGCTTATGCAGATTTAAAAATACATGTAAAATATTATGCATTGTTGTTCCAGCTATCAGACATTCTCTGGTGTCTATAAAAGTATCGCAAAGCAGACTAAACTGCACTGCCCGTCTTATCTGGTCTCCAAACCTTCTGTTGGCTGGTTTTAGAGGGTTTTTTGGGGACTTTTCAGCATGTTAGCCTTGGAAACCTAACATGGTCAGCTATGACCAGCTAAATACAGATTAAACCGGCAAAAACAACGAACCATTTTAGGCTAGTAATTCACTATAGACATTTTGATGGTTATTTATTGAGCGATACTGTATTTATGCTTTTTGGGATGTTATGGATTTGTTGCTCACATTAGTGTCTTGCCTATAGCTATATTGACCATAGACACACATTAACCTTGAATAACACTGTGCCTGTAGGTATATAGCTACACATATAAATAACGAATGTTCTTTCTCATATCTTAGAATCCTGCATATCTTTAGTCTTGTATTAACATATTAATATTAAATTTGCAAGGGAATAAAATGTATTTGCTTCTCATAAAAACAAAAGTTAAAAGTCTTTTAATACCTGCAATTCAATTCAGAGTGGTCAAAAATGTGCTATAGATCTACCAATAGGTTGAGAATATGGCAATTTTTCTGCATACATTTTTTTCGGAGGCAGGATGTAAACTTAAGTTTTATATTGCAGTGAGTTTGAATTTTTGTACTCCTAAGTATTCAAATATTTAATTAAATCTCTACACATTTATTTGGTGAGGTGAAAGCATGTAATCTTTGGAGACATTAACATGGTCGTAATGAGTTTTTAAAACTTTTAAAACATTTATTGACTGCAAGGTCAAGAGACCCAAAGACATTTACAGGAGAGAAATGTAACAGATGAATAGATATCAATTTTCTTCCAGTAGCACTCTCATGTCTGATGGTGCATGATTGTGCTGGTGCTTGATTGTGTTGGTCGATGTGGCTGGAGCGATTTTGTCAAACGGCAAAGAAAGCTAATCGTAGCTCTCAGTGTGCACAGCACACTGATGGAAATAAATTCCCCCTGTATTCCATATTCCCAATGTGGTAATCAGTTTGTTGAATGAAAAAGCAGAATCATAAGAGAGTTTATTGTAAGAGACAAGCCTGAAAATCCCATAAATGGGTATAAGAGCTGCAGCGAATGAGGCTTTCAAGATCGAAGTGATTGAAGGGAGAAACGCAGTATACTGCAGTCTAGACGCTGAAGTATGTTAGATTTGATTCTTTTTATTATTAATAATATTATTATTATGAGCCATCATAATGTGTTCTTGACCTCTTTCTTGTAAACGGAACTATTATATACACTTACAGGGGACCTATTATGTCATAAGTTCCCAAATAATTTTTTGAAATTGAGATTGATACATTGTCTGAAAGCAGAATTAATAAGCTTTCCATTGATGTATGGTTTGTTAGGACAATAGAACAATATTTGGCAGAGATACAACTATTTAAAAATCTGGAATCTGAGGGTGCAAAAAAAAAAAGATTTTTAAGAGAAAATCACTTTTAAAGACTACTACACTACCAACAATTTTTTTATATATTTACATACATTTACAAAATATCTTCATGGAACATGATCTTTACTTAACATCCTAATGATTTTTGGCATAAAAGAAAAATCGATAATTTTGACCCATAAAATGTATTGTTGGCTATTGCCACAAATATACCTGTGCGACTTATGACTGGTTTTGTTGTCCAGGGTCACATATAGGTCTCGGTGTCCCCAGAATATGATTCAGCTTAAAATACCACGCAGATCAATTATTATATCATGTTTTATTTGCCCATTTTTGAGCGGAAGGAAAAACATGCTGTTTTCGTGCCTGTATCTTTAAATGCAAATGAGCTGCTGCTCCTCCTATCCAGAAGAGGGCGGAGCCTTTACAGCTTGTGCTTTGAATACAATATCAAAAATACAAAATACTGTGAAATACACACAAGATTATGTAAAAAAAAACACACAAAGTTTGTAAATGTAAATAGCAGGGAAAGAAATTGGATGTGCATATTAGAGCTGTGTATTAAAGTGAAAGCAGCATAATATACAGTACCTAATGCTAAATATGCTGTTAATATGAATAAAAAAACAAAAGGAAAATTGAAAATAACTCACTGCTCACTACTTTAGTAGCTTTAATAAGGCGAGGTTTGGACGGGGTCTATGCTAATAGATAAATGATACATATTCACACAGATCTGTGAAAACACCTAAAACGCTGTATTTTGCTGCTAGGCCAGAGTGGTGCAAATATGATGTATGATATGTATGGCCAACCGGCAGTTAGCATCGCACTGGTTCCCTCAACAAAAACCCAATAGGATTTTACATAGGCTTTTGGATTATTGCAACAACAAAAAACAAGCTCTGTGATCAACAAAAGTTTATGATACACAATTTGTCCAGCAAGATAACTGTCACTATGAATTTTGAAGCTAGAAGTAAAAAGCTAAATGTAGGCTACTCCATGGTCGCTCGACTCACTTCTGACAACTCTTTCAGTTAGAGTAGTTTATAAGAGCACAATTATGAGCATAATGAGGCTGTAAAAGCAGACTGAGTTTACCTGTGCGGAGTGATGATGTTTAATGTCCCCGACAGCAAAACAGCTCACAATTCACAAGTGGGGTAATACTGATGTATTTTATGTCATGAAATGAAACGTGAAAGTGTCTTGAGCTTGTGTTCACCACAAACCGTATTTCAGCTATTTAACCAAAATCCCATAAAATAAAAAAAAACATTGACTTCAAGACGATAGAACCGGAAGTGCTAAAATGCTAACTAATTTCCCTACAAAAATGCGAACTAATTTTTTCCTAGTTTTGGCCTACAAAGTGATGTCATACCTGCACCACTCTATTAGATGGCGATGAAACTATAGGCAGAACATGTAATATGACGTCATTGCCGTTTACACAGAGACCATTTTCATAAACTTGCACTTTGAAACACGTTTTCAAAAGTTTGTGTCTTCAGGCACCCAAAACGCAGTTGTCGTGTAAATGAACAATCAAGACGCATAAAAGGTTTTACGTTTTTAGTTGAAAATGGTGTCGCGTAAACAGCTCCTAAGAGTGTACTGCAGTGGTGACTAGCCCCTCTCAGGGACAAATGAAGAGCACATGGAAACCACCTCATTGAATGCTCAATTAGCAGGCCAGCAAGAGCTTTTTCATGCAAAGTTCAAGGAACCTGAGGCAACCGACATGGCTGTTCAATGATAAGGAGTTTGTTGAGTGCTTGATTGTCATATCAGTAAATTATGCCCTAACAATGTGTTAGAAATTCTGAAAACGTCCAAAATTACATGCAAATTTTTTCTGACATGGCTGTTAATTTATATTAGCTGCAGAAGAGAATATGTGCTTCTTACTTTTCTTTATAGAAAATCACAGATACCACAGACCATATTCATTCACGGAATAACAGCAAAAATTTGGAGGCCATCACTGCCAATTTTGTGCCACCTATATGATTGATGAAATGGTTCTTAAGGGCTGACTCAAGAGAAACATGTGGCAACATACATCACAGCTGAAATAGGCGCTGCATTATTTAAGATGGTATTTTTCATCATTTGAAGAGAAATGAGACTGTGATGAGAGGCACATAATATGTTGCAGATATTGCATTTCTAATAGCAACAGCGTGAACTGAAAACTGCAGAAACACATTGATTTGGAGCAGGTATTGGGCAATTTGAAAGTGGAACGTTTTTTTAGCTGAGGAAAGACCAGCTAGCTTGGATGTGACTAACACTGAGGTGCCATTCTAAAAGTTTTAGAACTGAATTTTTGGCATTCAAAGGTAGTCGCTAGTCTCACAGAGCCAGATCTTTGACAACACAGCAAAAGGTCTAGTCCACATCACAGCTTACTGTAGCCAGTGTTCATTTATTTATCACTGAGATACTATTAGTTTTTTACATTATTATTTTAATATTTTCAATTTTATGTAAAGCAACATGTCAACGTTTTTACTCTTATACCACAATGATAGAATAATATGCAAAATATTTGAATTATTTAAAATGTATCAGCTTGGTACCTTGTAAACACAAATTTGTTTGCTAGGCTCATAAAAAAATTAATCTGCTGTCAGCTACTAAAAAAAGGAATATATATCACACTAGACCAGGTGACAGAAATGGCCACCTTGTTACTGTGGTTTAGGTTGTGGTTTTGCACTTATTTAAATATGGAAATATGGTCAAAGGGCCAAGTAGCCTCCTCTGTGATTGCGAGAATGATCAGATATGTACAATATGTAATAAAGACTCAATTCCAAACAAGTCTCACATTGATAAATTATCTCACATCTGCCTATTTGTAATGAGACTCCACAAGCACTCAGTGTGATGATTGTCAAATCCAAACCCGACACACTATTTACAATTTGGTGCATACTTAAAACAAGCCTGACCAACAAAGAAAAGTGTAATCCTTCCTGAATGCTGTATAGGTTATTATAGTAAATAAAAGCCATGCAAAATAAAAGTAATTGTGTTTATGCTTTCCTCACAGAGTGAAGAATGTGATGGTGACGGAGCAGTATGGAGTGCTCGTGGAAGACTCTACTGTTGCTCGTGTGCACATCCTTGGGGGTGCAGTACACTGCCATCCGCTCCCTCCATGACTCCTTCAGTGGCCCATGCCAAGATTCCGCCCACTGCCAAGGACGACAGGGTAAAGGTGAGTCACTGTCCTGTAACATGAACATTAGATTTTCACAATGACATTTACCAGTGTATGAGCTTCCTGCAGAAAAGTACTGCCACTCTCAGAATGGAAAATGAAAATCGAAGTGGAAATGTGTGGTTTTTATTCAAAGTGTATCAGGTTTAAAATCCACCCTATTGGTGGATTTTATTTACATGAATTTTTATTAACAAATCATTAAGGTTTTACAATATCTATCTGGGACAGTTTGTTAAGAAAAAATTTAGATTTTTTCTTGCAAAATCCTTTTATCTGTTATAATTTTTACTTTTAGTAAGAATTAGCAATAATGTATTCTTTTAATAGTTGTTTAGAAGATGTCACTTGAAATGTCACTAGAAAATGTATTTCCATTTTTTTCATTTTCTTGCCATTATGTAATTATTATTAATCTTAGAATTATTCAAATGAAAGCAATGAGAGCTTACGGTGGCCCAGTAGTGCAGCCGTGCTAAATTAAACCACAACACAACGGAATTAAACAACAACACAACGGAATTAAACCACAACACAACAAAATCGCCACAACACAACGGAAACGAGCCACAACACAACGAAATCGCCACAACACAACAAAATCGGCACAACACAACGAAATCGCCACAACACAACGGAAACGAGCCACAACACAACGAAATCGCCACAACACAACAGAAATCAAGCCCCAACACAACGGAAACAAGCCACAACACAACGAAATCGCCACAACACAACGGAATTAAACCACAACACAAAGAAATCGCCACAACACAACGGAATTAAACAACAACACAACGGAATTAAACAACAACACAACGGAATTAAACAACAACACAACGGAAACGAGCCACAACACAACAAAATCACCACAACACAATGAAATCAAGCCACAACACAACGGAAACAAGCCACAACACTACGAAATCACCACAACACAACGGAATTAAGCAACAACACAACGGAATTAAACAACAACACAACGGAATTAAACAACAACACAACGGAAACGAGCCACAACACAACAAAATCACCACAACACAATGAAATCAAGCCACAACACAACGGAAACAAGCCACAACACTACGAAATCACCACAACACAACGGAAACGAGCCACAACACAACGAAATCGCCACAACACAACGAAATCAAGCCACAACACAACGGAAACAAGCCACAACACAACGAAATCGCCACAACACAACGAAATCAAGCCGCAACACAACGGAAACAAGCCACAACACAACGAAATCGCCACAACACAACGAAATAGCCACAACACAACGGAAATGCTCCCGACCACGAGCGGGCTCTCGGAGTACAATAAAGTTAGTTTTCCTTGCCATTGTTCTATAGATTGGCCAGTCTTACAAAGATATAAACACTACGATCAGTTTTAAGTGTTTATATCGACATGAAATATAAATTTTAAAATCACCTATAGCTGCATATTTATACTCGTGAACGTTTTTACACGCCTGTCAAGAATTCATACAAATTAAATGTTTCAACTGCATGGTGGAATTGGCAGACGTTCCCTTGTGCATCAAGCGTCGTGTTAAAGCGTTTTCGAGTATAAATATGCAGCTATAATGCATAGGTGATTTTGAATTGATATTTAATGTCGATATTTAATGGTTACACACTTAAAACTGATCGTAGTGTTTATATCTTTGTAAGACAGTTGTGGCGATTTCGTTGTGTTGTGGCAATTTCGTTGTGTTGTGGCTTGTTTCTGTTGTGTTGTGGCGATTTCATTGTGTTGTGGTGATTTTGTTGTGTTGTTTTTGTTGTGTTGTGGCTTGTTTCCGTTGTGTTGTGGTTTAATTTAGTACGGCTGCACTACTGGGCCACCGTAAGAGCTTGACCAGAACATATATCTGCAAAACCTTTTATTGGAATATTTCTGTAAAATTTGACACAGGGAGTTTTTACAGAGCTCAAAAACTGCATAGCAGCAATGACCCATCTGCGATGCGTCCTCAATTTCATCTGCATTCAAGTCCAAGTGCCAGGATGCATTTTTAGACACAGTTTAAGCCCTCCATTAAATTATAGTTTGCATAGAGACTTAAATTCAATTAAAATGCATGTTTGGTTATGGACGTAGCTTTAGCTGGTTTGACAAGATTATCCTGAAGGTTCCGAATGGCATTCTTTCTATAGGCTTATCTCTCTCAGGTCATCACTTCTGTAATGAGTGAGTTTGTAAGGAAAGAAATTAGCAGAGAACTGTTAGAAATGCAACCTGGAAATTCCCTCCTCATCCGATGCAAGGAGCGAGAGATGGAATATCAATAATTAATTCTACAATTATCTCATCATTAATCTAGCGTAATATGTCCTCATGGACCAGCTGTTTGCACTTCCAGCAAGCGTCGAATCGCACAACCTAATGTGCCACGCGCAATCAGTCTCTCATCAGCCATAATTGCAAGCGTTATCTGTCTCTCCCACCCTCCTGCTATATATAGTAATTGTTAATTTTGAGCAAAAGTCATATAATCTGTTTTCATATGTGAAGAAATGCAGTCATTGTTCATATTTCAGTTTTATAAGTTGTTTTTCTCTCTCACACATATTGCTCCAAAACCGTGAAATGATTACCACTGCAGAAGGAGGCGATCAAAGTCTTCAAAACAATATTATTATTGCTGTACATTTTCTCTCTGCCATGAGAATAGGTTTCTGAATTGCACTTTATTAAAGTTATTTTCCTCCCTAAACTAAAGCTCCAGGTATTTTCTTACCCAAATAACCGATTGATTAAAGATGAAGCTGAACTAATTGGGTCTTTTGTGGCCCTATAATGTCCTCTGTGGTTTCAGAGTGCCGTATTATCTCTCTTTCTCTACTTCTCTTCCCCAGAGCAGAGATGGAAATCTCTCTGCGATGACAGCCATGTCCCTGTTGAGACTAGCGCTGCCACCGCTCGGAAGCACATCCTTCTGTTTGCACAAACCCGTAGTGGCTCCTCCTTTACTGGACAGCTTTTCAATCAACATCCTGGCATATTTTACGTTTTTGAGCCTCTTTATCATGTGCAACAGGCCTTTACCAATTCTAGTAGCCGCCTTCAAAGAGCTTTGGATGGCAGAGCTCTTCTGGGGGCTTACAGAGACCTCCTACTCAATCTCTACAACTGTGACTTCAGCTTCCTTGAGAGCTACATTCGCCCTGAACCGCAGGATCACATGACTGGGGCCTTTTTCCGCCGCAGCTCTAGCCACGCCCTGTGCACGCCGCCTGTCTGCCAGGAGGGTGGTGAGGAGATTTTAGCAGGGCAACCGGATGAAGCCTGGTGCCCAAAAAAGTGCCAGACGCTGAACCTCACACTAGCCTCTCAAGCTTGCCAAGCACGAAGCCACATGGCCATTAAAACAGTTCGTATCCCAGAGGTAGGCGACCTACGCACGCTGTCAGAAGACCCCCGTTTAGATTTGAGAATCATCCATTTGGTGAGAGACCCCCGAGCCATTCTTGCCTCCCGCATGACTGCTTTTGCTGGCAAATTCAGGGCCTGGAAGATCTGGAATGCCACTGGCCGCCAACCGCGGTACGTGGACCTGACGCAGATAACAAGAACGTGCAGAGATATTGAGTATTCTGTGGAGACCGGCTTGCAGAAACCCACATGGCTGAGGGGGAGGTATCTATTGGTGCGTTATGAAGACTTGGCCTTAAATCCTGAGGAAAAGGTCAAGGAGATATACCAATTTCTGGGGCTGGACCTGCATCAAAAAGTTCTCACATGGATTGCTCATAACACCAATGGCACTGTCCCTTCCTCTTCATATTGGAACTATAAGTACTCCACCACAAGGGACTCTAAAGTCACAGCTCAAAGTTGGAGAGTACATCTGAACTTTGACATTGTTAGGACAGTTCAGTCTTTGTGTAACAGAACTCTTGCCCTACTAGGCTATAAGCTTGTTCAGTCTGTAGATGAACTGAGGAATATAACAGAAAGTTTAATGGAGCCCAGGACATAGTGAAGTTAACTACTGATTCATTTAGAAGACACTTTTATCCAAAGCAACTTTATATTGCTTTATATGTAATGAACCAAACAGGGCTCATAGGTCCATAATTTGATTACATAACATTGTATTAATTGCTTTTCATATTTTGCATAAAACTTGCATACATGCCATGTAAATGCATGCAACATTATGGATGCTACTTTGGGGAAAATTAAGAATAATGAATTATAATTAGGTTATGATTATGATGCTTGGTAAGTTTCCTTAAAGGGATCATTTGCCCAAAAATGAAAATTATTCTCTCACCCACATGTTTTTCCAAACCTTTATGACTCATATATTTTTTTCAGAACTGTTGTTTTTTTTTTTTTTTTATGCAAAATAAGTTAGTAGTAACATTTTCAAAAAATCTCATTTTGGGTCATACAGGTTTGAAACCATTATGACAGAATTTTCTTTTTTGGATAGACTATCCCTTTAAGCGCCTGGTCACATGAAGTACTTAATATTCGTGAGCCAGGACTTTACAATAGTATGATGCTAAAAGAGCATCCATGCCTATCATTTTCAGCTTGTAAATGTGCATTCCTTTAGCCAAAGAACCACTACCGACAAAAGCACAGCAGACTTGCCAGTGACAACACATGCCAAAGATGGTGAAAATGAAGAGCATGTGTCATCTGGACGAGCCCATAAATGGCCTTAAGTATGAATGTTGATCAGCGAACATGTTCTTACAACCCCATAAACAGTCAAAGCATAGATCTAAAATGACTGAAATGCCACTCAGCGCCATTGAAAACCCTTTTTCCAGATTCTTCTTAAAAGCAAAGTCCCTAATAAAATCAAGTCAGCACAGAAGGTCATGCTATTCATTTTAAATCACTGGCAGACAGTTCATTGCGTTTCCATCCACTGAAGTCCTCAAATATTTTTTTTAGAAGCCCCAACTTCAGAAATGATCTCTCTCTGATGGCATTTGACAATTTGTAAATCAGAGTCAGGGATTATTTCTAAGTGTAGTGTCAACATTGGGAAAAGCACTTTGGAGCTATGGAGCCACTTTGCAATTTGTGGATAACAAATGAAACTATCCAAATCAAAATCCTAATTTAATTAATTTACTATCTCCTTTTCACAGGGCCCCCTTGAGCTTGAGCATTTGGCGTCTGCCCATTTGATCCCTTGGGTTAATGTGGCTCTGCTAATTACTGTTTTAGTTCAAATCATAGATTAAATTACTAAATCCATGAACACATATTTTGGAAGGCGGGGCTCAAATACCAATACTTAAATTCTCAAATTGTTCTGTGAATAGAAATGCAGATATTATGAGGTGTAGGAATGTGGAATTGTGCCTTTAGCCTTAAAATACTCTTGAATTTCATGTTATCTTGGTAGCTTTGTGTTGTTGTTCATGTCATCATGTCACTTAAGCAATTCATTCATTCTATGTGAATAATGCCCTTAAGCGCAAACACTTTTACATTTTGGACAAATGCTGTGTAAACTGTTACTCATCTCAGGTATATGAAGATGCAATTCTTCAGCCGCACTGCCAGTTAATAAATATGAAGAGAAAAGAGAAGATCTACGGTGAAATAAATTATTCCTCATTACCTTTATTTTGTTTCAAACCTTCAGAATCGGTGGTACATAATGAGACATAATGTGTTCGTTTCATTTAATTATTTATTTATGACAAATTATTTATTTATGGAAAAAGGTACATAATTATGCAGGACACTGCAACTGGTGTATAGTATTAATGATCGGTTTTGAATGCTTATTTGTCTAGAATATATGCTTTCTATGTATACACATAAACACACTGACCTGCCTTTTTATTAATAATTAAGCAGGACTGGTGACAAATAGAAAGGAATTGGAAGCATTGGTTTTGATGTAGGTGTTTGCTGCTTCTGTATGTTATTTTCTATGGACTGCTATTCTCATCAGTTTTCTACTTTCTTTTAATACTTGACATTTGTGATGTTCTGCTGAGGCTGGAGCATTTGGTGAAGTGCTGATTTCAACGTCAGCAGTCCAGCTTCAGCTTGGAAACCAAAAAAGTGATTACCAAGGGATTCGGTCATGGTTCAGACTCTCTTTTTGTCAGTTATTTTTGTTTTCAAAGCAAGGATACCATGGCAGTAACATACAGTAGGCCTGGCCCATCTATCTATCTATCTATCTATCTATCTATCTATCTATCTATCTATCTATCTATCTATCTATCTATCTATCTATCTATCTATCTATCTATCTATCATCTATCTATCTATCTATCTATCTATCTATCTATCTATCTATCTATCTATCTATCTATCTATCTATCTATCTATCTATCTATCTATCTATCTATCTATCTATCTATCTATCTATCTATCTATCTATCTATCTATATATCTATCTATCTATCTATCTATCTATCTATCTATCAATCTATCTATCTATCTATCTATCTATCTATCTATCTATCTATCTATCTATCTATCTATCTATCTATCTATCTATCTATCTATCTATCTATCATCTCTAGAAGCTGAAAGCAGTGGCAGTTTTGCGGAAGGTATTAAGTAGGCTATGCCTTGATGTCACTTTCCCTCCAGAACACCCTCAGTCGGACTGAGTGTCAAAACAGCCTACATGCTGCATGACTGGATTTAATAGGGGAAACTGAAAACGTGAGTAAAACAAACGATTA
This sequence comes from Gobiocypris rarus, assembly GCA_023029165.1. Taxonomy (NCBI): domain Eukaryota; kingdom Metazoa; phylum Chordata; class Actinopteri; order Cypriniformes; family Gobionidae; genus Gobiocypris; species Gobiocypris rarus. The sequence continues at coordinate 12,864,013 of CM040918.1, read as the reverse complement.
TCAGTTTATACTAAAGGTTGTTCTTGATAGTGTTCCTAACAACTTACCAAAGATCCAGTGATCCATGGATATTGACATGCAGCCAAGAATTGTGTTTCCTGGGATTTTTAAGGGTCTGATTACGAAGCCTGGGAAATACATAAAGCAAATTCCTGCCTGTGTATCCAACAAAGGACATCTCGTTTAATTCTGATTGAGGACACTCGGAATACTGCATCCTAGGATTAGTTTATTATTACCTATGCTTGCTCTGTTCTTAAGCTTTGGGTACAATAAATTGTCATTAAAAACACAAAAAAGGCTACTACGCTCTTGGTACCCTTTTTTATTATTTGAACTGAGCAAACCAGCATCATGCTACTGAACAATGCTGTTAATTAGCTATTAGCTGCTATTTTTAGTTACTACTCAGCATTGAAGTGTAGTTTACTTATTAAAGTGGCAGGAAAAAAATATTAGATTCTCTAATTTCATGGCAGTGCAATATTATAGCCCAATTTTATTATTTCATGTTTTGGATAAAGAAAAAACAAGTCTGGCTCAAAAAGGCATCGCGAGTAAATGGCTGCAAAAACACCTCAAGACACGGATACTGGGAAATGAGTCACTATCATCTAAAAAGAAAGCTCAACTAAATGTAACCACTGGGTTCTATGCCTGGACATACTTCTAGCTAGTATCTGATGGGTTAAAAGCGCCCTGAGGGAGTAATCCTCCCTCATTTACAATCACTCTCTGCCCTGCAGCTGCTGACTGCAGGGTTATTTCTCAAAGGCCCTGAGAATATATCCATAGAAGAAACTCAATAGAAACGGGATTTAAGATGGAGGGAGAAGAGAAGCCATCTCTCTTTGAACTTAATCTGCAAAGGCAACACAAACTGGCAATAAAGCAGAGTTTATGACACCCTCTGAGAACTGTTTCATTGGCTTTTCCATCGTGCCCTGACATACAAAGACACCAGCCGCCTGAGTCAGCCACACAGTTAACCGCCCATCTCTTCAGCCAATATCAGCCCCCTCTGTCTCTTTTAACCCCGCTGACAAATTTAGACCTCCAAGGATGGTGGTAACGAATGTTCACAGAAAATCCTCCAAGGATGGTGGTAACAGTGTGCTTTTGTACATGTAAGTAATGTATTAGTATGAAGAGATGGAAGTGAAGTGGCCACAGGTCAAGAGTCTAGCATATGCTCTGTTGCTGAGAGAGAAACAAAAGTGAAAAAATCAACCTGCTCTCCACGAATAACCCCTTTTTCCTTAGAAAACGATCACATAAAGGTCAGGCACAGATTTGTGGGGGAGGAAAACGAGTCTATTGTAGAAATCACGAACACGAGAACTGGATGTAGCAAATGTTATAGAGGTAAATATTGCCACTGCTCAAAATATTACTATTTACACATTTTCATATCATATTTCTTTCACATCCAGAATGCAGACTGCTATTTTGTGCTTTGCTTGGAGCATGTCATTTATGTCAAAAATTTAGCTTTTTTTATACTGTAAAAATGCTCTTAAATCTCATTTTTGCTAACCAGTGTCAACACGTACAGTCCAAATGTGTAAGACCACCAATGAAAATGTCTGTTTTTGTCTAATTTAATACAACATTTTACATTACAAAATATATTCTCAGCAAGACATTTTTGATTCACTGAAATGAATTTGTTTATTAGATACTCTGAAGTATAATCTTTCGTCTTCTTCATAAAAATTCTAGTTTTTATTTATTTCCAAGTTCACAAAAAATCCCAGAATGTGGTTCGAGACTTTTTGACCCCACTGCGCAGTCTTCAGTTACATAAAAATAGTGCAACCATTTTTATTGAAATAAGCATTGGAGCATAATCTAATCAATCCTAACAAGTGTGAAATAAATCCAATATTTTCTGCCCCCTCCATCATGCCAGTCTTAAAATGCATCTCCATCGATCTCTTTCTCAGATTTTCAACATCCACAGTAAAACTTGAGATGAATAACTCTCCAAGCTAACTGTGTGATTCACTAAGACTGATTTGACAAGTGGTGTGAAGGCAATAAGCTACAAGAGGGGTACAAATAAAAATATTTGTAATTTATGAACAACCAAGACATAATCGTCAGATAATTTATCTGCATAACAACATTGGTTTGAGGAAAAAGAGATGTGTTATCTATCTAGCTTGTCTTAAACTGGTACATCTGGAAAGCTGTACAAAATGGATTCAGTACCCATGAGGAAAGCATAGCCTAACGAAAGACTTTCAAATTGCCTTGTTCTCTCCGTCTGCGAAGGTAAATCATAAGTCCACATAATTAAAATAATGAAATGCTCAATTGACGCCCCTCAGGTGCCATTTGCTTGAAATTTCGTCTGATGGGGGCACGAGACAATTGCTGAAGCAATCCTACACGGCGAGGAGTAATTAGCCATATTACAATTTGCAGTAATAGGCACCATAAAATTGAATCCCGAACACTCTATATTTCATGAGCCTGTATCTTTTTATAGTGTCTAGTGGGCCCAGGGCCATAGGAGGAGAGCATGATGTTTCAGTGCTAAAAAAGGAGAGAATATGAGTGCAGGAATGGAAGAAACGCAGCTTGAGAACAGGATCAAGCAGTAAAGGGGTGTGTAGGTGTATGTATGTGTGCATGTGTGAGTTTGCATGTTACAACAATGCAAACTTAGCATCTGTTCTGTCAGTGTTTTCACCCTCACTATCACTCCTCCCACACTTTATGTTCTCTATAAATCACATTCCAGGCATTTCAAGAATTCTTACCTTCATGAAAAGATGATTACCTACAAGTCAACTTTACAGAGCATAATATCCTCCAAAGTGCAGATACAATAGCTAGTGAGTGAATGTGTCTCACTGTTTCTGTCAGTATCGGTAGCTTAAAAGCGGTAATGTGTGTTGTTACAGTAAATGGCACTGTTAAGCAGCCACTCATACGCACATACTCAGTTTTCACTATTATACCATGAACTCAGTGTCAAAAATATGCTGCAGCGTCGTAAGTGTGTGTGAACTGCAGCATGCAATGAAACAACGCATTCTGACAGCATCACAGTCAATTACGACAAAGAAAATTGCCAGGATTTTTTTAAAAGTAGATTTAAATGAAATTTCTCGCAATAAAATATTGTATTTAGTGTATTACTGTAATTCAGGCTAGGTCATATTCTGTCATAACAAAAAAGTTATTAGAAAAACAATAACATGTTATGCTGCATTGTGAAATAATAGTTTGAAGAATTTTGTTTGAAGTCCCCATTGAGATGGTTAGTGTTCCCTTTGGCTGGGAAGTTGTATTTACTTTTAATTACTTTACTCCCAGCAGATGTGTACAGAACACAATTGCTTCCACTGCATTACATGGAGAAAATAAGCTCTGATTATAGACCAACTTGCAATCTTCAATATACATGGGACTATTATATATTACAGAAACAATATAATCTTTTATAAATAATTAAGGGTTGCTGAGGTGTTTGCACTGCTATTATAGTCTGATGAGCTGAGTGGTAGTTTTTCTTGTGAACTTTTATTGTCAGCCAGATATGTAAAGGTATTAACATATGGCAGATGAAACTCAAAAAAACTACAAAAAAACCCCCCTGAACTTTACAAAGCACTGAACTGTTTCCGCCACAGAATATAAAATGGGCAATGGAGAGTAATTGCGACTTTTTATCTCACAATTCTGACTTATTTCTCGCAATTGCGAGTTTATATCTCGCAATTCAGACTTTACAACATGCAATTGCGAGATATAAAGTCAGAATTGTGAGATATAAACTCTTTTTCCCTCTCAGAATTGGACTATAACTGGACCCACTTTATATTAGGTGTCCTTAACTACTATGTACTAACATTTTAATTAATAATTTGATACATTGCACTTATTGTGTACATACATGTTTTTACATTGTACTTACATTTTAAAAAATACCTGCATGTAATTACATCTGTAATTAATTTCTGTAGTTACATTTGTAATTACACAGTTCACACTTCCCTTACACCTAACCCTACCCTTAAACTTACCCATCCCACCACACCTGTCCCTAACCCTACCCGTATCCCACCTCAATATCAGCAAAGGTGTTTTGCAACACAATATGAACACAGTAAGTACATTGTACTTATTTTTTTATGTAAGTACATAGTAGTTAAGGCCACCTAATATAAAGTGGGGCCGTTTATTTATGAATATAAAGTTAACTTTTGTTGTCAGCCAGATATGCAAAGGTATTAACATTTGGCAGATGAAACTCAAGAAGTGTGATCAAAAAAAAAAAACCTGAACTTTACAAAGCAAGTAACTTAAAGTGACAATTATAGAAGCTTGTTTCCTCCACAGAATAAAAAGTGAAAAAGGTAATTGCTTTTTTCTTTATGTTTATGTCTCACAACTCTTCATAATGCGCAATTCAGATTTTTTTTATTTTTTATAATTGCGCAACTCTGACTTTATAACATGCAATTGTGAGATATAGGGCCCTATTTTAACGATCTGAGCGCATGGTCTAAAGAGCATGGCATAGTTTAATGACAGAAAAAATGGTCGGCCCACCTGATGGTCTAAAAATTAAAAAAATGTAAGTGTGTGTTTGATGTGTGTCCTTGTTTATATTACATTGTGGGACCAAATATCCCCATAAGGATAGTAAATCCTGAGATCACCTACATTGTGTCAGCGGTCCCCACTTTTCAAATGGCTTAGAAATCACACAGGATGAGTTTTTTTGAGAAAGTAAAAATGCATGATTGTTCAGGGGCAGGGGCAGTGTAGGGAGATAGAATGTACAGTTTGTACAGTATAAAAAACATTACGCCTATGGAGAGTCCCAACAAAGATAGTGAAACTGACGTGTGTGTGGGTGTGTGTGTATGTGTGTGTTGCAAAACGTTTCACAATGACATAAAACAGTGAATATGGGTAACTACTATACATGAATATAGCCTACAGTAAATTCACACTGTGGATGAAACGATTGGACGAACCACTGAAGGGTTTGCACTATATCACAGTGACTTGTATGATGAGGGGGAGAGGATTTACAGTACTTCTCTCCCCAAATACTCTCTCGCGCTCTCCCTCTGGATCAAGGTGCACCAGAACTGTCAGCAAATCCACAATGAATTCCATACAGCACTCATCTTTAGAGTGAACTCATCCATAATTCAGCCTCAACGTCAACTCACAACTTCACTCAGAGAAGTCTTTTGACTGCATTTACCTTGTGTTTGTTAGCCCAGACATTACACACACATGGGAGAAAGGAAAACTCTCTGACTGAAATGTGTCTCTGGGGAGTGAGGAGGAATGAATCATTACAGGACATGTTTTATGGTTAAAGGACCCCATGAAATCAGAAGAGTTTCAATGTCTATTATCTTTGAGTCAGTGTTGGTATGCTACAAAAAATATTAACATTTAACATACCGATTTTTACCATATATGCTTTTTAAATGCAGTCTTTGCCTTATATGTTGCATACTTCCTGCTCTAGCCAAGCTACTGCCCTTGACATGAAAGGGTAATGAAATGCTAACGGATAGCTCTCTACTGGACTTACATGGAACAAAGAACTAGGATGAACTGGTTCACTGTAATATCTATAGTGATGGTGATGAAACTGCCAAAGATTTTTCCTGAGCCTTTTAGAGGACAGTAAATTTCACTAATAAATTATAATAAAGCCTGATGAATTTTCTTTTATGATAAAGTATATTGTTTGGTGTCCTCAAGCACCTGCTATTAGCTGCATCTGTTAAATGTTGTTGACCTCCAATGAGTGGGAAGGCGAGCCAATAAAGTGGCTATGCTCAAATGCTGTTAAATTGTGTGCTTGTAAATATAACTGGAAAAAAATTAGTTATTCATTTATAAACTCATTTTAAGAAGATAGCATATCTAATAATCAGCAGTTAGAATAATCTTCATTCATACGTTTATTATAGAACAGAAACAAAAATTACATTGTTCAGCTGAATTTGGTTCAATGGTGAGTTGAGTTCCATAATAGTATCAAAGTTATAATCAATTACGAAACTACTTCAAAAGCAGCTCTATTCCAAGAAAAGTCTGTAAAAAACAAAACAAAACATTAACGATTATGAACAATTAGACTGCAGATTCATATACTCATAACTACAGTAAACAGGAGCTTCTATATTATGAGGGCACATCCTGCATCAGTTAGCAATTTGATTCTAACTCCAGGCCATCATATTTTTTGTTCTGTTGTTCGTGGCCTCAGAAGTTGAGTTCCAGAAGCCCTTCAGCCTGACACAACTGTTGACGGTAACAAATGACAGGCCTTTCCTGGACAAGCAGTCCATCTGTCTGTGTCAGAATAATTGAATTCTGTAAATATAATCAGAGAGCTCTGTTATGATAAATTTTGAATGATTCCTATCTCTCTAGTCTGTTTTATGGAGGGTATGACATATAATTCAGACAGATATAAAGATATGGACCGGCTTTGTGGCAAAAATAGGCCAGTAATCATTCACAGTCCAAGTCCAAAGCTCTATTGGTTCACAGTGATAGGGTCATTTTATATTAAATTCTGTTTATATCCAAGATGATCTGCTATTGCACATTATACAACTGGTGCTTCAAATATGATTGGATGAGAGGCCTTCCGATATTGATGATATGCAACCCTGGGACTTTTCACTTTTACTCTTTTTACATCTTTACGCCAATCGGTGGGAACATTTTAGAAGTGAATCATTGAATTACTGAAACCGCTTTCATTTGGGAAAGAAACATGTATGAGTGAGTCAAAGAATCATTGGGCTTGAATTCTTTTACTGTAAGTCGGATGGATTCTGATTGGCTGTCAAAGTTTTTATTGTTCGCCGGCTTGAAACAAATCATAATCAAAGTGATTCCAACAATATTGTTTCTCTCTGATGTTATCATAGTTGTGGTGTGTACTTCGCTTTTCTCATAACAAATTAGAACAAACTTTATAGTTATCAAACTTACATAAAGAAGAAGTTCCTATTCTAATTAAACTCGACGCTGCATCATGGCATTGACGCTATGAGAACGCTTCTGCGTGAGCACTGTCTGAAACACGTGTGAAAACATGAGGTCAGGAGACGTATCGTAGCACGTTAGCAAGACCATAAAAGGGCACCTACATCACGTAATCCCGAGCTTCTTTGTGTTCAGGAAGCCATTTGTCTTGCATATGTGTTATTGTCAGTCTTACTCCAATGGTTCCTAACACCGCACATTTTTGAAGTCTCTATTATCTGACACACCCCATCTGAGGTCTTGTGAGTCTTTATTAATAAGAGACATCTAAAATGTGAAGTATTCCAGGACCAGGGTTGGGAACCTCTGTTTTTGACAGTATGGCCATCAGAAATGCTAAGTTAGGAGTTGAGCATGCCAATTTATTACTGGGGACGACACGCATGGTCTGTGTGTTATGCTCCGCTCCCAAACACATAACACACAGACCACACGTGCCACTTTATTACTGGGGGCGAAAGGCATGGTCTGTGTGTTAGTATGTGTTTGGGAGCGGAGCATATTCGGTCAGGTTATCACCTCGCACCTTCAGAAAGTGCATGGATGTATCTCTAGCTTTTTGGGCCTCGGAGAAATTGTGTACTGAGGAGTTGGCAGCTCGGCATCATGTCCTTTCTTGCACATATAAGGTACTGAGACTGAAACTCAAAAAATGTGTGCTATCTCCAGGTCAGAGGACCACTTTTCTAGGAGTAGTATAGCATTCGACCATGATGCAGACATGTTCATCTCCTGCATGTGTGGAGTCGATTCTTTCCATTATGGGCAACATCAGGCTAGGCTAAATGCATTCAAAGCGTTTCAGAGGCACTATGATTTATGAGGTCTATTTTCCAGGGCATGCAAATCTGGGAGCAGGCATTCTGTCGAGACATTCATAAGGTTTTAAAGTCTGGACATGGATTCAACCTCAGGATCACAGGTCCTTCTTAGATGATCCTGTCTTTCAAGTGTCTGTGCCAGTGTTTCTCAGACTTGTCTGGCAGGCATATTTTCTCAGTGTGACAGCATTTTTATTGGTGTTCTCATATTGTTAACTCCATTGCGCTGCATTGAGTCTTAGGTTATGTATGTAGCCCGGTTCTCTGAGAAGCACTGCCACACTTCGGGCATGACTGTGCAGCTTCTTTAATTAGAATCTGGAAATTCTGTGTTGCAGGTGCCCTTTTATGGTCTTGCTGACATCACCTGACCGCACGTCAGCCAATCAAGATTGGCATGTTTTCACACATGCTTCAGACACTGGTCAGGCAGAAGCATTCCCAATGCATAAACGCCATGGTGTTTGCATGGGGATGGTAACGGTATCGGTTTTGAAACAGTATCGTTTCAACACTATTTCAAAACTGTTTTGGGGTTTGTGTTCTCTAGCCGCAAGATGCTGTTGCCATGTGGATGAGCAGACGGAAATTAATCAATTAAAAACTTTCTTTAGCTGAACAATAACTTTTTTCTACAGCCGATGTACAGCCAAAACAATCTCTCTTACATTAAAGGGGTACTTCAGCGCTGGGAAGATGAATCTGTATTTAAACTGGGTCATTAATGTAGTAGAAATGTGAAATTATTTTTGAATTTGGTGCCTTCTAGACTGAGAAAACACAGAAAATGTATTTTTGTCTCATGGGGATGAAAGACAATCCCAGAACGCACTGCTTCACTGCCCTACTCTAGGCGCAGCTAGTCGGCTACAGGATTACTGGATAACTTGCCTACCACGTTCATTTTCAGAAAATCAGTTCAGTTAGAGACACTACAATTAAAAACTGAACGTGTCTGTTCGCGAGTGAGCCGATTGAGCGTCATGGCACAAACGCAGCAGGATCGGATTACATTCATCACATTGGCTGAGGTAATCGCTGGATTCCCGGCTGCAGCTGCGGCTGCATTCACAGCGCGAGTTCAGGTCATGTCTTTGGAAGCTTAACTTTCATAGGAAGCTTAAAAGTTAAAACACTCACTATGGTCTCCACCGCTCCGTTTACATGAATCTCCGCAGCTCCGCGAGCCGAGTGCTGTGAGTGTAATGTTGAAAACATGAGGAAATAGCACCCTCTGCTGGCTGTAGTCTTCAGCCTCTGGCCAAACACTCCTCCGATGATGCAAAATGACGATATTTGCGTCGTCGGAAGAATTTTTCCAGAAATAAAATACATAATTCTCTTGTCTCAGGGTCATATGAGGGGGAGTATGATCATTTGAATATACTCCCGGGTTTCTACTGATACAAAGCTTAATGCTAATCGCTGAAGTAATCATCCTTCCAAGTATCATCATCCTTGGTGTGAATTGCCCTTATATGTATAATAATAATAATAATAAATCAATATAAGTGTAACAATTTGTGTTCTCTGAGAAGAGCTTGTGTACTAAGGTGCTCATCAGCATATTCAGTTTAATATAACAAGCTGAAGGCAGTAACAGATTTAGAAGAAACTATGATGTTTGTTTGTTTGTTTGTTTTGCTCTATGGCTAATTAGATCATTTGAATATCTATCCATTTTCAGACAGATTCTGATTAATATTTATACTCCATCTGCTTGTGACTTCATTTCATTAGTCATAGCTTCCAGCATCACATATAGCTTTCCTCTGATCTATTTTCTCAAACCACGATAAACTCTAGTGCTAATCATGTACCTGAACTGTAATTAAGTTTACAGACCAAATGTGTTTGTAGCCCTGCTATGGAAAACTACTTAAAATCAGTTTATTTTACTGAATTGATCATAATACCCTCTGTATCTTATCATCCTTCAAAAGAGCTTTGTTTAAAAGCCAGACATTAATTAGGGTTTACTCTAGGCTGGCTCAAAGCAAGTCCCAACACTGATAATCCCAGCTGAGGCATCTGAGCTAGATAGCTCATTGATTGAGAAGCCTAGCTTTTGTACATGGGAACACAATCGACCAGACTACCACAGCTTCATAGCATTTAGCTGGTGAGGACAGACCAACAACAAAGGCACAATTGATGTTCTGTAGAGCTTCTGAGACAGTGGTGTTTAATTAGCCTACATTGTAAGGCAAGTAAGAATCCGCATTGAAAGGCCACAGTGTGAAATGCAAGTAAATGTGGTCTATTTCTTCTCATTTGGTCCATCATGGCAGATTTTTAGCTTTAATATATGGCATGTTAATTTCAATCCATACATAGCATTTGTTTTCATTGTTTCTTTTAGCGTGTGATGCATGAGTGTCATCTAAAACAGACCTCAGATGTAAGCCCCACTCAACATTTGATCAGTTCCCAGCAGAGCTGCAGTGGCTCAGGGCTCATCCGACATCACAGTGCCTTCGTTTTTCTCCTCCAAACCCAGTTAAAACCAGATGCACATCATATTAACTAAATCCCATATACGCAAGTGGTGTGGTGTCTCATTGCGCACAGTTAGGCTGTGTTCCATTCTCACAGACAACTGTTTCCCAGAGCATATGCTGTTTTAGGAGCACGGGAGCATATGGCACATTTAATTAGTGCAAGCTCATTTAATATACCGACACACCTTGGTCTGTGAGACACAGTTTATTGCGCTCTGGTCCTTTTGTACCCGAGTTTCACTGGGGTATCCAGACAAGTAGTGAGCCTGTTTTATCCTCACCATATTGCATTAATTTGAGCCACCTGAGCTAGTCTCACACTTTTTAGGTCTGACTTGGTGGGACACCAAGGGTTCAAGGTTCGGCTGGTTAGCATGGTCCCTCTTTAACCCCTGCTGCTGACCAATAAAGGGCCCTATGATTTCCGCGATGCGGTTATCCAGTCATAAAAACGAAATGTACTGTATAACGCGTAATATTGCAAAATTTGTCAAATCTTGGATAAATAAATCAAAAGTAGGTCAGTATAACATGTAATTTTGCGTAATTTGTCAAATATTGAATGAATAAATCAAAAATAGGTCAGTGCACTTGAATCAAATGGTGACTTAGACTAGGGTCTGTGAATATTAAACTGCAAAAAGATATGAATGTACATATTCTGAGTGTCTCTGTGTGAATGAATGGCGTAGACACAGCTGAAGCACACGTGACACTCGCTGTGTTTTCAGCCTCTGTGCCTCCCTAGACCTTATGAAGCCCCGCCCCTTTTCAGCGATGCGTTATGTCTAGTTCACACTGCCAGATTCTAGCCCCGATTTTGATTCGCCGAAAGTTTTTGCGAAATCGCAGACAAAATCGAGACCTTGAAGTTGTCTTCCATCACTGTTTTTATTGTATTCTTACTGTTCTTATGCATTTAATAATAAGGGTTTGCTGGTTTATATTTTCAGGGGGCGTGGCCTTAAAGAGGCTTTAGGTCAGGTAGAATCTGCAAACTCTGACCCAGTATGTTTGCTGGCTGCGTGGCAGCAATACAATGTGTTTTACGCCAACTGGCAACCTGTGGTGTTGAAATACTATTGGGTAAACTGGCAACACGCGTTATCACACAGACCAAAACAAAAATGGACATTCCAACAAGGAACGCACATTTCAAAGTAAAATAACTGCCTGTAGCATTGTTTTTAAGAGAAATGTGTATGTGAACTTAGCATGTTTCCTAAATATCTGCTAATATATTATAGTGTTTTTATGTTTTAGCACAGTCAAAAACTTACATACAACACCTTTAACTCTTGTTTGTAATCATCTTATCTATTTATTTATTTATCATATCAGATAATAATTTAATAATTTAAAAAATGGTATGTTCCAATTAGTAAGAGCGGGAAAGACTTTTTACTAATAGCCTTTGCTTTATTTATGCTCTTAACCTTATTTATTAGCACATATCCAATATTGGAAATAGCCCAATAGTGGTAAATGAAATAAGAATCTCAAATTGGCTGATAACTGATATGGTACCTATAGACTTTGTATTTGTCAAAATCTAGAAGTATTTTACATATCACTCCTATTTTTATCATATTCTATCATATTTACAAAAGTGTATTGATTAATGTGAAATATAGACTGCTCTGAGAGCACAGTGAAGTGTATTAAACTGAATTTAAAAACACAACATTCCCTTTAGTACCCTCTTTTAAATCTGAGCCTTGCTATCATACTATAATCTTCAGCTGAAAAACATACAAACACATCTATTATGATTCCACATTACAGTGCCATGAGATAGACATGCCATCTGCTTTTTCATATGGGCATCTTTGTCCAGTAGCTTACTACAGCAAGTGAGACTCTAGAGGATCTATTTTCTAAATAGATCAAGGGAAGTTTATTGGCTTATCTGAGCATATACATGACTTAATGCATGTGTCTATGAAAGGGGTCTTAAAAACAGGGCTTGTTAAATGCTCCTGCCCCATTCTGACAATGTGATTTAGGGAAAATCAATGGAAATATATGGTATCCGAACACAACACAACTGCAGACGTCCTCACAAGCTTTTATGTAATCAATTTGCGCATGATTCAGTTTTGTTACTCTTAAAAGCCCTTTGTACCCCTTTTAACCTTCTTGCGTCAGGGATATGTGTCTTCTGTTGTTGCTTGGGTCCCTTGTGGGTATGGCAACAATCTAGTCATTATCTAGTCACTTCTAACCAAAAAAGAGACAGATGATTTGCGTATGAAAGCATAGTGGCTGTTATATGTACAGAACATGAATGTGAAGAATACATTAGTACTGAAAAATATGTTTTTGTCACACACAAAGGGCTAAACCAATGTTCTTCCAATAGGAGGCATGTCCCTGATCCCCCAATCAATATTCAAGCTAAGTCTATGCAACCTTGAGCATTGCATTCAGTGCTGTCGCATATTATACTGTTTCATTGTTTAAAATCAATGGAAATTTGAATTGTTCAATACAAAGAATAAATTGTTCTCTAATACTGAATAAAAATCTAGTGAAGGCAGAAAATGGATTAAATCTAAAGAAGTAGGATTGTTGAAATATATTACTAGTTGTGCTTCAACAGCATATTTGAGGGAAAGTATGATCCAAATCAATATTCTAAATCAATAATCTTAGTCAGTATGGATGGGCGTGACCTTTTTGAAAAGGTCTTACTATTATGTGAATATTTACCTGAATTAGTTTAGTTGTTGTTGCTGTTTTAATCAATTCATTGATTATAAAAACAAGTGTTGCAATAATTTAAACTGAAAACGTTGAATGCAAGATAAAAGACCATCGCTCACTGACAATGTCTTTTGATTCTCCAGGGAAATGTGTCTAGCGTGACAAGCAACTGACAAACGCGCCCCATTTGATTCTCCACATCTAAACACAGATGCTGTCACAGTTATGTTCTGTTATGGTCATGTTTTCATTGTGTTTAGGTTCTGTCTTCCCTAAGCCTGTCATTTGATTCAGTTTCCCAGTGTGTCTAATTAGTCATTACGTTCTGTTAATCATCTTGTTGGTTCTCCTGATTATGTGTTCTCCTTAATTTTTTGTCCATTCTCATTTGTGTATGTTGGTTGTTCATGATTCTCCTGAGCGTTTTGTTATTAAATTCTGTTATACTGACACTCCTTCGTTCGTGCGATTCTTACACTGCCGCTAACCCTCACAGCTACATGATGTGAATGTGGGTCAGGCATTCCAACCAGTGAACTAAAGATTTAAGCCTCCATCCTAATTTGCCAGAATGTGTTTTTGCTAGTCAAGGGAGACCCATAGAGAAAGCATGGATAATTAAAATGCTTTTTGAAATTTTTAATTCAGTAAAGGCACAATTTGATCAGTGACAGTAAAGACATTTGGTTTTGCACATGGTTTGCACAAAAGAATATTAAGCAGCAGAACTGTTTTCAACATTGATAATAATTAGAAATGTTTTGTGAGCACAAAATCAGAATATTAGAACAATCTCTTAAAGATCATGTGACAATGAAGACTTTGCCATTGTAACCCCTCTAGTTTACACCACCCGCTCTAATCAGGACTTAAACACTCTAACAAGGAGGCCTAAGGCTGCAGTCTCTAGCGTCAGTTGCTAGAGCGCCTCTTGAGATCATGGGAGTGAGGTTTACACACAAAGCTCTTACTAGCCTATGTCTGTTACACTCACCCCCATTCCCATACGGTGCCACCACTGTAGCCCCTCTAGTTCACACCGCCCTCTCTAAGCTGGGACTTGAACCCTGGCCTGTCCGCATGGGAGGCAGGCACTCTAACAAGGAGGCCTAAGGCTGCAACCTCTAGTGTCAGTTGCTAGAGCGCCTCTTGAGATCAGGGGAGTGAGGTTTACATACACAGCTTTTACTAGCCTATGTCTGTTACACTCACCCCCATTCCCATACGGTGCCACTGTAGCCCCTCTAGTTCACACCACCCGCTCTAAGCGGGACTCAAACGCAGGCCTGTCCTGGCTAGTAAGAAATGTATTTCTTACTAGCCTATGTCTTTAACACATCACAGGAATAAATTACAATATTTGCAATATTACTACCATATTTTTGAACAAATAAATGCAGCCAATTGGTGAGCATAAGAGATTTCAGTTAAAAACATCAAACCAACCACAAACCTTTGAACGGTAGTGTACTTTGGTTCAGATTTATGTGAAATAGTCTACACTTTTGGACAGCCAGAAATTATGATGAAAAATTCAAAGCCTATGCAGGATTTTTTTGCTCTTTTCAAGTCTGGCGGAGTCTGCCATATCATTATGCAATTCTTTTTCACACCAGCATGTAATTGTGGTATATTCTTTAGGGAAAAAAAGCTGTTCTTCAACCTCATTTAAAAGCAAAAAGAATTGTGGTCACAACATGAGACTACAATTATCCCTTCTCCCCAACTGTTAACCATTAAACTTATCTTCATCTGTTTTAATTAACATTGTCTGGTTAAAAATAAAGAAACTTTCTATAATTTTAATGATTAATGATTACACTAGGGCCATCGAACAGTTGGCAAATCGGCACATCTGCGCAGCCACTTCTGGCTCATCAAGCCTTAGGAGTTTTAATGAATGGCTCTCTGCACTCACAAGTCTGTCATTCATGTGTCAGTCTCTAACTGTCTTTCTCTTGTCCTCACCTAACTGTGCTTGCACTGTTCCTCCCAATTAAGACAGCAGAGCTGCATGGTCACCCGCCGTTCTCAACCCTTTCTGACTTATCCTGTTTTCCACTTCCAGACTGGTGGGGGAAGGAGAAATGAAATGGCGAAAGCTTTGACATTGGCATTTATTTAAAGAAAAACACCCTTCCATAAGCCACTGTTCCAAATGTGGAAAATATTTTTTTGACATGCTGTATGTGAATAAACATTAACAATAAATCCTCCATGAATAGGACTGATTTAGTGTTGACTCACTTATCAGAATAGTTAATAAGTGAATAGATTCTAATGCCTGTTTCTCAAACAAAGCTTTCAGGTTTGAGAAAAGCTATAATAAAGCGCTTTTATGATGTTTTTTAAAATAATTTTTTAACTATTTGTATTCAAGAACTTTAAGCATATTATTGATATTTATAATTATAGTATTTATAGGAAATGTTGCCTTGTTTAGGCTTTTTAATATTTTAATTTATTTCAGTTATTGTTTTTTATGGTTTTTGTTTTAGTTAACAATAATAACCCTGCCTCAAAGCTTTTAGCATTCACTAGTGTACATGCAGAGATGTTTTCAAAAAGATCTGGAAGTGTTTTTCTTTTGCTTCAGTGATGACCCCAACAAAATCATATTACGCCCCAGACTTTTGTGTGTTGCATAAGTAAATCCATTAGCGGAAAGAGAATTTCCTTTTGAGAGCTCCACAGAAAAATAGGGGTTCATGGTTCAATAGAGGTTTGCAGGCCCAGCAATTCTCAAGGATGTGATGCTTTTCAAAGCACCTTTCATCTCTTATGAGTTAATGTAAAATGACAAAAAAAAAAAAAAAAAAACATTGCAAGATTGCTAAAAGCCGCATGGGAGCTGGTGGATGCTCATAAGAGCATTTAAGTCTAAAGTACTACACATACTAAATTACTTGTGTATGGTGAAGCATAGCAAAATCACAATTTAGCAATATACATCAGTAAAGTACCCTCGCGACCAGGTTAATCCTGTTCTTCAAATGATTAGCAAATGGTTCTCTGCAGCCTTAGGTACAGTTTGAACTTTGTGAAGCTTTCTGAGTCACAGAGCTGATGTGGGGGACTGATCAGATGTATAAACCTCAGGACATCTGGCCTGACCTTGCCTCTATCACTCAACACAAACATATAGGAAGTATTTAATGAGAGAAAGAGTAAGAGAAGCCTGAGGAACAAGCTGGCCATGCCATGACATTGTAGATAAAAAATCTGACAAGATTATTGTCCAATTATTAGGACTTTGATATATATTTGAAAGGTTGTTGCAATTTTTTAAAAATATATATATTTTAAGCAAATACATTTTAATAAACATAAACAGTGATTTACATGCATCACAAATGAAATCTGTCACAGAATAATATTGATATTGTGTCTGATAACATTCTAGTGGGAATTACATTTTGAACATTTTGTAAACAAAATGCCTGACTTTGTTTTGCCAAGGCTAATTTCATAGCTAGCATTTGATTATCCTAAATATACACAAATAAATAATATAAATATATTTTTTTAACATATGACAGAATTTAAGAAATGGAAATTGACACTTTTGTGATATTTATCTTGATTACAACTTTCATTTTTTTAAAATATATTATATTATATCTCATATTTCTTGTCATTCATGGTTTTTACTGACACAATTTCAAGGGGGGTGCTGTAGAGCCCCTGCCATGCTGTATAACCGCTTTGGCCCTAATGGCCGAGGATTCTGATGTGTGCGCCAATTTTCAAATGAAATGAAACCCCAAAAACAAGAAGAAATATAGCTGCAAGCAGCGATGACGGGCCCAAGCCCCAGTCAGACAAAAAAAAAGTCAGACGTGAAGATGCCATGTAAGCATATGTGTACATTTAACAAGGATCTTCAAAATAGTTTGTCAAGTTATTATGCAAGTAAAGTAAGTTGTAAAACTTACGCTGAATGACACACCAGAAGCGCTCTCTCAGACAGCGTACAATCGCAAATTCACTTCTCTTTGAGCCAGACTGGCCAAATACAGTCAAAACGCACATCATGTGGATTATCTCTTGTAAATCATGTCAGTTATGGCTTGAGTGAACGACGTACACATGTTGGTAAAAAACTGGATATCAGTATATTATGCTGCCTTCACGTGCTATTGGAATTATCGTATTTACTAGTTTCCTAAAATTGGAAACTATCAAGTCAAAATTTTAATGCGATGAGCTCGTAATCACAACTTCAGAAGTGGGAAGTAGGACATTTCCAATAGTAAAGGCAGTATTAGATCCTGCATTCAGTCTTTAAGTGACAGCAGCCTGAAATACCTGTATGTGAAATTAATGTTATTTAAAATAAATATATACATGTTAAATAAACCTACTGTACCTGTTGAGTGAATAAAATGTTTCACTTTAAGTTCTTCTATGTTCCTGAGGAGGGCAGTGCAGTGTGGCGACTGAAGTGGAACTTTATAGGTTGTGTTTCCGGGGGGAAAAATAAAGTGGTGCACCTCTGAGAGCAGGTGGAAAAGTTTGAGAAGGTCTCTTCTTTGACTGTAACCCATTCAGCTCAAATCTTGAAGACGCAACTGGTATGAACATTGTTAACCACTTCAAGTTTGATTAGTGTAAAATGTTGTGTGTTTTCACTTGTTTGATGGAATTTGCTGTAATACTGATTGATGCTAAGCTTTATATGATTTGTGGGCTTTAAGGTTATTATAATTTATTTGATTGAGTTAAAGTATTTGATTGAGTTGACTAATTCATTTGATTAAGGTGAATATGTTAAATGTTTGTTTAATAATATCTTTATTTGTATTAATGTTTTGTTTGATTTACCTTTTTAAAGGTTATCAAGCTTGATGGGAGCTGCTACTTGCTACTTTAACTACTGCAACTTATCATTACTTCTGCCAATACCTTTGAAACAGAAGCCATTAAAACAAAGTAGAGTTGATGAGTTGTCCTCTTGCGTCCTACAAAGTTTGAGTGCCATTTTCAAGTTTTGGGCAGAGCTGAAAAAGACTTTGGGAAACTTGAAAGTATCTGAAAAACATAGTTTATTTAATTCTATTGTATTTGTCCTATTGTTTGTATTTTGCTTCTTTGTTCTTTTTTTATAACAAAAATAAAATAACTATGATATACTGTACCCCGGAAGGCAACATCTCGAGGTGCCTATCTACACAAATGAAATAACTTTTAAGCTTTTTTTTATTGAATTGTTTTCAATTTTTTAATTAATGTTTATGATTTATTTTTATATTTTAAGTCTTAAAAGTCTGTTTTAATGTGACCTTCATATAACAAAAATGAAAGAACCGAAATGTGTTGGTAAAAAAAAAAAAAAAAGCCAAATGAAATTGATAAAAACTGATCACAAGAACAACTATAAGAGAAATAACAGGGAGGCCCCTTGCAAGAAAATTGCTCCTTCCCCATAACTTAGTTACTATGCAGATGTCAAAAATCTCATATCCATAAATACAATTAGTCAAATCCGTCTGTGCATTACTGTACCTATGCGTTTCGGTGGTATTCTTATGTCTTGTTGTTGTATTATTGTTGGTGGTAAGAGATAATCTCTTTGAAGTAACTATATTTGAAAAGATTTAAAGGGCATGCAGAGGCCATTTATATTTATTACAGATCAGTCCTTGGAAATGATAGAACTTGATGCAATAATAGGAAATCCATTCCAATCCAAGAGATTTCTTCACGGCATGCTGTTGTGAATGGGTTGTAATGTATATACCGGGTTATTAAAAAAACATTGTCTATATAAACTCCTTATTGTTTACATTCACATATTAGCTATATTATATGCCATGAATGCCACCACATCACTACAAATGTTGTGTCCTCTCTAACGCTTCTAAGTCGCAGTATGTTAATAGCCCCCTCCCATTGCTGTTCAGTGACTTGTTTACCATGCTTTCTCGATTTAACCTCTAAGTGCTTTGATAATGAATTCAGTATGCATGGACATTTGCAACAAAAAAAAACGGAATGCATTAAGGCACAACTTTTTGTTGAGCAGAAAAACCCCTTAACTGTGTTGCATCTATTTTGAGATCGGTTTAGCTCATAGCCATTTGTAATACCATAAGGCTTTAATAATTTGTAACTGCTAATGTCAATATGTCTGTATTCAGTTAGACATAATGTACAGTTAATTTTACCTGTATATTACTGTATATTAAAGCTTCCATTAAGGAACAATAGTGCATTAATGTGCATTTGTATAAATAGAGAGTGAGTCTAAGGAGTAATATGAGATACATTAAAGTATGGCAATTTCAGTTACCCAGATGAGCGATTTGATATTAGGGGTTGTCATGGCAACAGTGAAACATCTGACCGACAAATGTTGCAATTGACCAATCAGAATGATGTATTAGAGCGTCAAATAATGAATATATATATTAGGTGTTAAATAAAATCCCATCTGAACATACAGAGAGAACATCTGCGAATTACAACAAAATTGAGGGCTTGAAGTATTTGAAAACCGCATGTATTGTAATAAAGGAACTAACTAATATAGAAGAAAATGTTCTATGTACCTTAAAGGTTTCTGTCAAGCGCTTCATATATTATGGGTTGCCATCTTGGGATCAATTTATGGATTTAGCAGGAGTGTTATACCCTCATGTCACGGTTCGATACATATCACGATACAATATTATTATGACACAGTACACCAAGACGAATGGGAAAAAAAATCAACAAAAATCTACTGTTGATTAAAATGCTAAATTTGAATTACATTGGGGTGGAAATGAATAGGTTTGGACTATTCATGATTCTGAAGCAGAAAATACGGATTTATTTTAGACGAATATGCTTGCGCTCTGTCGCTGACTAGATATATTTAAAATAATATAGGACACTTTTTACTGGTAACATTTGGCATTATCAGATCCCACACATATTCTCCCATTGCAATATTATATATTATACATATTTGATACATATCGTTGCATTTTTGCAATGCGATCTATTGTGAAATTATATATTGTTACACCCAAAGGATTTAGTTTTAATTAGTTTAATTACAGTTTTAATTATTTTTTTCTTATAAACATAAACATACATTATCACGATAAAAAAATACAATTTAAGACATTTCTCCTTATATAGAACCTTTTGTTTAACCATGAACTGTTCTTTAAAATTGAGTCAAACTACACTATAGGCTTCTATACAAAACCCCATTTATTTATTTTTTCTAAGAACAGACTTAAAAGTAAATTTTGTTTGACAGGACATCCTCAGGGTCAGTGTCCACGTGTCAAATTTACAGCTATTTACAGTATTGTTGCCAGAGGATGTTGCTTTAAAGACAAATGTGTTGATTACATGAGGAAAAATGACCTTCTACAGTTTCTCACATTAACATTGCAATTGGTTTATTTGCACAGAGCCCTAAACAGTTACACTGCATCTCATTAATAGTTAATTATTAGAAGCCAAGAACAAACAAGGCACCAATGTAAAATTGATAATCTGTTTTCTTTGGTGCGATTAAACATCACCCAACCACAGTCATGCTCCGATAAGAAAACATGATATGTATTTTCAAGATCAAAGCCAAGCAAACTCTTTGATTGTTCCTTGCACTGTTCGTCGAAAAACAAGGGTTGATTAAAAAAAAAAAAGAATCAATTCCCTGCTGCTTGTTGTTCTGGGCTACTTTAATCACAGAGCAGAGATGTAAATAAATTATGCTTTCCCCAATTTCCTGTGTAGTGTTTTGCTCGCCCACTGTAATTGATCTTTCAGAAGTCCTTTCGCTGAGCCTGAAGACTGAAGCAAAAAGGGTGGAATGGGTGGATGTGTATGTCGACATGTCATACTGTATTTCTTGCTAACTTGATTCTAAACATGGCTGACATGCAGTCCCTTTCTAGCCTACAGGTCCTTCTAAAAAAATTAGCATATTGTGATAAAAGTTCATTATTTTCAATAATGTAATGATAAAAATTTAACTTTCATATATTTTAGATTCATTGCACACCAACTGAAATATTTCAGGTCTTTTATTGTTTTAAAAATTTGCATATTTCATCCGACCAATGAAAGAAAAGTGTTTTTAATACAAAAAAAGTCAACCTTCAAATAATTATGTTCAGTTATGCACTCAATACTTGGTGGGGAATCCTTTTGCAGAAATGACTGCTTCAATGCGGCGTGGCATGGAGGCAATCAGCCTGTGGCACTGCTGAGGTGTTATGGAGGCCCAGGATGCTTCGATAGCGGCCATAAGCTCATCCAGAGTGTTTGGTCTTGCGTCTCTCAACTTTCTCTTCACAATATCCCACAGATTCTCTATGGGGTTCAGGTCAGGAGAGTTGGCAGGCCAATTGAGCACAGTAATTCCATGGTCAGTAAACCATTTACCAGTGGTTTTGGCACTGTGAGCAGGTGCCAGGTCGTGCTGATAAACGAAATCTTCATCTCCATAAAGTTTTTCAGCAGATGGAAGCATGAAGTGCTCTAAAATCTCCTGATAGCTAGCTGCATTGACCCTGCCCTTGATAAAACACAGTGGACCAACACCAGCAGCTGACATGGCACCCCAGACCATCACTGACTGTGGGTACTTGACACTGGACTTCAGGCATTTTGGCCTTTCCTTCTCCCCAGTCTTCCTCCAGACTCTGGCACCTTGATTTTCGAATGACATGCAAAATTTGCTTTCATCCGAAAAAAGTACTTTGGACCACTGAGCAACAGTCCAGTGCTGCTTCTCTGTAGCCCAGGTCAGGCGCTTCTGCCGCTGTTTTTGGTTCAAAAGTGGCTTGACCTGAGGAATGCGCCACCTGTAGCCCATTTCCTGCACATGCTTGTACACGGTGGCTCTGGATGTTTCTACTCCAGACTCAGTCCACTGCTTCCGCAGGTCCCCCAAGGTCTGGAATCGGCCCTTCTCCACAATCTTCCTCAGGGTCCGGTCACCTCTTCTCGTTGTGCAGCGTTTTTTGCCACACTTTTTCCTTCCCACAGACTTCCCACTGAGGTGCCTTGATACAGCACTCTGGGAACAGCCTATTCGTTCAGAATTTCTTTCTGTGTCTTACCCTCTCGCTTGAGGGTGTCAATGATGGCCTTCTGGACAGCAGTCAGGTCGGCAGTCTTACCCATGATTGCGGTTTTGAGTAATGAACCAGGCTGGGAGTTTTTAAAAGCCTCAGGAATCTTTTGCAGGTGTTTAGAGTTAATTAGTTGATTCAGATGATTAGGTTAATAGCTCGTTTAGAGAACCTTTTCATGATATGCTAATTTTTTGAGATAGGAATTTTGGGTTTTCATGAGCTGTATGCCAAAATCATCAGTATTAAAACAATAAAAGACCTGAAATATTTCAGTTGGTGTGCAATGAATCTAAAATATATGAAAGTTTAATTTTTATCATTATATTATGGAAAATAATGAACTTTTATCACAATATGCTATTTTTTTAAGAAGGACAAGTATATTGTTGAAAAATGTAAGCATTTTGACACTTGTAGCATGTTTTGGATGTTATGTTGTTTTGCCTATATCTCTCAATGCAGTTTATTTTGGATCTTTTTTTAATCTTAAAAAGATTGAAGATTTGATTAAAAACCTTTTAAAGCCTAAAGGATTTAAATTTCCAATCAATCTGTCAAAGTGTGAGAAAGGGAAGAAAGAAAGCTTTTATTCATTAAGACATGAGCATTAAAGCTGAAAACAAAGTGAAATGGCAGAGATGAATAATGCAGAGGTTTGTATAAGCAACATGTGCTTCATTCTGATTTTGTTTGTCAGGTCTCAAGTTTTTTCTTTTTCTCATAATGCTTCTTTAAACCCTAAAGGAAGCTTCTGAGTGTTGTGAGCAATGTCCTCAACACTGTTTACCTCAAGCCCTGAAGAATCTGAGCCCTTGTTGAGTTGCAATATGCTTGTCATCATTTGTAGTTTTTCCTCTTGGCTTAAGACATTACTCAGTCTAGGCTTTAATTTCAAAGTCAGTATAGGTTTCCTTCAGGAAACTCCTGTTACACTTTATTTTAAGGTGACATATAGTTACATTGTACTTACCCAAGTACTGAGTAATATTAATTAAAGGGTTAGTTTACCCAAAAAATGAAAATGATGTCATTTAAAGGGTTACTTCAGCGATTAGCATTAAGCTTTGTATCAGTAGAAACTTGGGAGTATATTCAAATTATCGTACTTTCCACCCTCATATGACCCTGAGACGAGAGAATTATGTATTTTATTTCTGAAAAAATTCCTCCGATGACCGTCATTTTGTTATCGAGTTTTTGACCAGAAGCTAAAGACTACAGCCAGCAGAGGGCGCTATTTCCACATGTTTTCAACATTATCTCACAGCACTCGGCTCACGGAGCTGTGGAGATTCATGTAAACGGGCGGTGGAGACCAAAGTGAGTGTTTCAACTTTAAAAATGAACTTCCTTTGAAAGTTAAGCTTCCAAAGACATGAACTGAACACGTGCCAGACTGATCACGCGCTGTGAATGCAGCCGCAGCCGCGAATCCCTCGATTACCTCAGCCAATGTGATGAATGTAATCTGACTCCTGCTGCGTTTGTGCCATGACGCTCAATCGTCTCACTCGCATTATATCGAACACACACGTTCAGTTTTTAATTGTAGTGTCTCTAACTGAACTGATTTTCTGAAAATGAACGTGGTAGGCAAGTGATCCAGTAATCCAGTAGCCGACTAGCCGGGCCTAGAGTAGGGCAGTGAAGCAGTGCGTTCTGGGAATTGTTGCATTTCATCTTCATGAGACAAAAATACATTTTCTGTGTTTTCTCAGTCTAGAAGGAAAATTAAAAAATAATTTCACATTTCTACTACATTAATGACCCTGTTTAAATACAGATTCATCTTCCCAGTGCTGAAGTACCCCTTTAATGACTCACATTCATGACGTTCCAAACCTGTAAGACTTTCGATCAAGGTCGGAACACAAATAAAGATTTTTTTGATAAAATTCGAGAGCTTTCAGACCCCTCATAGACTGCAACGTTATTACCACTTTCAAGGTCCAGAAAGGTAGTAAAAACATCCTTAAAATAGTCCATGTGACTTCAGTGATTCAATCTTAACCCCCTGCCCCTCCAAATAACGACTTTATTCAACCATCTCTTCTCTTCCAGAGTGCTCATGTGAACAGCGTCGGCCAATAATGAGCCGGCACAGTGTAGGAGAATGGCGTGGAAGAGAAGAGATGGTTGAACAAAGTCGTTATTTTGGGGGTCGTTATTTATAACATTAAGGTTGAACCACTTTAGTCACATGGACTATTTTAACAATGTTTTTACTACCTTTCTGGACCTTTAAAGTTACAATGACATTGCTGTCTATACTGGTTCAGAAATTCAGTTTCATCAAACATATCTTAATTTGGGTTCCGAACATGAATGAAGGTCTTATGGGTTTGGAACGACATGAGGGTGAGTTATTAATGACTAACTAACCCTTTCACTACATGTAATAATTATAGAGTTATGGGTTCATCACCTTAAAAAATAAAGTGTTACCAACTCTCCTGTGTGTAAAATTTTTCCATTTTCTTTTCTAATTCAAACCATTAAAACTCCTTAAAAACTAAATTTTGTACTGAGGAAAAAGTATTGTTAACTAATACTAAAACTATTAAAACAACATTTTCAGTCATTTAAATAAAACTGAAATGAAATAAAATATAGGCTAAATATTAGATTTGGCACTAGATTTAAATAATTATTTTTTTAAATGTTACATTGTGTTGCAACGAATAAAATACTAAAGATAAAACAAAAAAAGTATAAAATCACAAAAAATGAAAATACAAAAATTAAAATAATTTCAAAATATTAATACAAACTATAATAAAATGTAAATAATACTACTGTCAGGGGAAATAAAAAGGCTCTTTATGATAATATATGCTAATTCTTTTTTTACAACATCTCACCTACACAGATGGTGTCAAAAAATCAGGCATAAGGAGCAATTGTCACTGCCCACAGAAGGATCATTTGCCTATTATTTGTCTAACGGAACTGATACAAGGAAATACAGCATTCCTGCTAATTTTAAAAGTTTTACAAGGAACAAAAATGAACAGTCATTTGAATTGTGCATTTTTTAGCCAAAGCATATATAGAGCAGTTTCTGAAAAGGGTGATTTATTTATTTATTTACAGTCCAGGAAAGCACTTACACCACCTCTTTTAACAACTCAAGCACTTATATTTGGTCTTTGAAGTGTAAAGCCCCCTCAGCTCAAGGCGAGTTACATGCAGGCCTCGTTATTGATTTGCTGAAAGGCTGCCTGAATCTTGGAGTGGTTAGGGGAAAGAGAAAACAAAAAATCAGGATGTGAATGTTTCATTCTTTCCTTCTAAACATTGCCGCCACTGATTTAATGTACACTTGCATGTACGTTTGCCGGCTCATGCTCGTGGCTCTTCCTCGGACATGGCCCTATATTAAGATTATAGCCACGAGGTCTTCTCATAATCCAAGGTCTGAGTGCATTGGATTTATATACACCATGTGCAGAATTATTATGCACATTGATTTTCTGGATATAATTTTTTTTCCAGGCACATTTAACCAATTCCAAACCACATGAATATTAATAACTACTATTACTTTTTTATTTAACCATTTATAAGTGATATATAGTTGTTCATGAAGGCTGGAAATGAAAAACACCTTATATTCACGTGTGCAGAATTATAGGGCACATTTTCTTTTACAGATAAAATGAGCCAAAAAAGAGATTTAAAATTATGAAATGCCCATGAGAAGGACACAATATTAATGCAATACTAGAAATTGCAGTTCAGGCATGACCACTGGACAGTGAAATGCTCATTGGGTCAGCAGGGTCAGACAAAAGCAGGTGGCGAAGAAAAGACACATGTTAACTGCAGACAAATTAAGAAGGTGAAGAATTAAGTGTGAAACAGGAACCCTTTAGTCTCCAGCACCACCATTTTCCAGAACTGGTACAGGGTGTCAGGATCTCAGAGATTAAAGTTAGGAAAGAATCCTAAAAAACAATGACCCCCACTTCATAAGAATCCCAAGCTGAAGTGTTGTAAAAACTGTTTTTTAGGCTTCATAGTCAGATAGGTTGAGACTGACTCTTGAAGGAACAGCACTACATCCTCTTGGACCACTGTTTGAAGAATTAATCTTACAGAATCTGGCTGTAAGTTTTGGGAGTTCATTTTTAGTCCATCTCCTATCCTGAAGTTCTAAAAATGAACTCCCGAAACTTACAGCCAGATTCTGTAAGATTATTTCTTCAAACAGTGGTCCAAGAGGATGTGCTGGTCCTTCAAGAGTCAGTCTCAAGTCTAAAAAATCCTATAAAAAAAAGTCAAAGTCTTCTGTATTCACAACACTTCTTCATGCATTTTACAACACTTCAGTTTGGGATTGAAGTGGTGGTCATTCTTTAGGATTCTTTATAACTTTAGTCTCTGAGATCCTGACACCCTGCACTTCTGGAGACTTTAGGTAGGTTGCAAGTTCTGGAAAATGGTGGTGCTGGAGAAAGGGTTCCTGATGGTTTCACACTTAATTCTTAATTCTTTTGCAGTTAACGTGTCTTTTCTTCGCCACCTGATTTTGTCTGACCCTGCTGACCCAATGAACATTTCACTGTCCAGTGGTCATGCCTGAACTGCAATGTCTATTGCATTAATATTGTGTCCTTCTCATGGGCATTTAATAATTTTAAATCTCTTTTTTGGCCCATTTTATCTGTAAAAGAAAAAGCCTTCATGAACATATATCACTTATAAATGGTTAAATACAAAATTAATAGTAGTTATTAGGATTAATGTGGTTTGGAATTGGTAAAATGTTCCTGGAAAAAAAATACATTATCAGAAAATCAACATGCACAATAATTCTGCACACGGTGTAAACATATCAGTCCTGGGCTTCCCTTTAACCTTCACTGCCCTAGCTAGATCAATCTTTGACATGGCTAAATACATATCTGTTCAGACTAAGAATAAGTAAAAACATAGACTTCATATTCTTCACTGGTATTCATAACTCAGTTGAGCACCATCTACCAAGTCAATGATTGTGGCCCCTGCAGTGTGAGTTTCACTGTCTACTTTTGATTTAAAGTGTTTACTGAAAGAGAAGCTCCAGGAGTGTGAGGAATGAATTTGTTCCAGGAGGTGACATAGTGGGGAAGACCCCTGTCGCCTCATTCCCTAAGCATTAGACACTGACATCCGGCATGACCTTGGGACTGGAACTTGATTGCAAGTGTTTGTTCACCGTTGACAGGCTTTACCACCGACTCTCACTGTAAGGTACAGACACCCATATAAGGGAAAAATCACTTTTCCTCCACAAAAGAGACACATTGTGTTCTAAATTGTTTTATCGGATTCTTTTAACTGATTCATTGGTTAACTTTTACTCTGACAAAACCCAAAACCCTTTTACAGAAAGGCCAGGGATGTGACCTTTCTGGGAACACTTCATGCCCTAAAGTATGCAGACCTCTTATATTTAATTAACAGGTTTTCCCATTTAAGCTACAACCATTACTAACAGGTTAAACAAACCTTTTAAGCAAATTGAGGTCTTTTCTGCTCTAGCATTTCAATTGCCCGTGCACAAAGTGAGGTCCATAAAACAATAGTTTATTGAGTTTGGTGTGGAAGAACTTGACTGACCTACACTTCAACTCATTGGATTCTGGTCCCGCAGGGCCCCTTCCTTAGCAGCAGACCCTCCTCTGTTGCTTCAACAGCCAATTTAGCAAACTAAAGAAAAGAGAGAAAATAAAACACAGTACATATTTTGGTTGGATAACATTTAATGAAAACCATAAAAATAAATAGTACTTAGGTACCTTAGCTTTATGTGTTGTGGGTCTGCAGGGGTCTTTTGCAGTCTTGAGCCTGAGGATTTAGAGGCTGTGGAGCAATGGCATGGTCCATAATCTAGTCCTATTTGAATCCCACCAGACACATTTGGAATGAATTAGAATAGCAGCTGCAAGCCAGACCAGATTAAAGGCCCATTTACACTAACAAAAACTAAAACGCTAGCTAGTAGTGGTCAAAAGTGATCTCCAGAGGGGATATTTATTTTTACTGACCTTATAAGTTTGATATATATTTATAACTCACACAAAAAGGCAAACTACAGCAACAGGTTTTTATTTATTTATTTTTTTAACTACATCATAATCAGTTATTTTGTGGGTTTCTTGTTTTAGCATGTGTTCATAATTTCTTTGTATGACAGCTTTTTATGTCTGCACAATGTGGCATTTTTTCAAATAAAACAAGCAAACCTATGCAATATAATTTTGGATAAAGGGCAAAGAAGTCACTTTTCGTAAGCCAGACACTCAATTTGGCCACTACTGTATATTAGCGTCCACATTAATGCACACTTATGGTCTATTGAGCATAATTTCAGTGCACTTTAAAAAAGAAGGATTTTGATTGGTTGTATTTTTTTTTTCATAAGCTGGAATGGTTATTTTAGTATGTTTATTTACTATTATAGTGGTCATTAATATTTTGAATCAGCTTATTTTGAGTTTTCATGTAAACTTTTGTTTTAGTAATTGTGTATGCTTTTGCATATGATTTTTTAAATATATACTTCTATTTAGCTTTAATTTACTTTTATATCACTTAGTTTTGATTTAGGACTAAAATTTTCAAAAGGCAACATTTTTTTATATAGTTTGCATCTATTCCAGTTTAACTTTTATTTAAAACAACTTGTTTTAATTTGTAAATGACACTGGCTGGAAAGTGATTTTAACAATATTGTTTATGTCATTATTATAGATGTGAAGTAGGCACAGATATTCTCTTAGAGTAATTTTTTGGATATTCTGGTCAAATCTAGAATCCTTCCCAGGTTGTGTGTCCTGGCACCAGGCCTACAAATCAATCACAAGCATCTGTGATACTTCTTTATTTAAGTCCGTTCAATTCACATTATTACATTGAAATATGGATTGCCTCAAATCAAACAACAACAACAACAAAAACATTAACACAATATATTTGAAAACTATCTACCTAAGAAGAGAGAGTACACTGAATACCATAAAGTATACTGCATGTCGACATTAACAAAAAGAAATCCTCAAATACACTGAACTTTATTACTTTTTCGTTATCTTTGGTAAAGGGAAAACAAATACTTGATAGAAGAAAATACTGTATTTTACTTTGCCACCTCATGTGGTTCTTTGTTGGCCCATAAAAAACAAACAAAAAAAAACAAATCACATTAAAGACTTAAAAGAGCAAACAGAACAAAGAAGCAAAAGGACAGTGAATAATAGAATGACACATAGAAAAGACAAAAGAAAATGTCACTGGGTTTTGGAATGCAGTCATCAAAACAGAGAGACTCATGCTTTGATGTAGATTGTCACGCATGTTTCCTTAAAAAAAGTCAGATTTATGGCTCACAATTGTAATTTTGCAGTTGATTGACAAAATCTAAACACAACATCTCGTCATGTGTAGGTATGTGTGTGTATGCTTGTGGTTTCTCTGTTTTTCAGGGGACACGGAGCGATCGCTGGAGTTGTTTGAGGACAGCATGGATCGGCGTGGACCCCAGAGGTACAAAGTAAGTAATCTCACAAACACTCAATCAGATGGATGGACGCCACCATCAGCACCCCGCAGTCTGCGATTTCCCCCCACAGCACCTTGAGGGACACTTGATTGATCTTCATCTTCATTCCTACCGGCTTGCGGCAATTCAACTGTAAGGTGTGTTTAAAACATGAGATTTTTTGCATGTGCGGTCACAGACACGAACCATGTGTCTTTGTGTGCTCAGTATAGCATAAACAGAACATTTAGAGATCCACATATCCATCTCTGGTCAGAAATGTAATACTTCATAGTTCAGAGATATACAGTTTGATTCTGAATACAACACACACTCTAATGTCATATTCCAATAGAACACAAAATCAAAGGTTCTTGCATTGAGCAGATGAAGGCCACCCAGCTGTCAAATGACGTTTTGTTGGTCCGGTCAGGCAGACGGAAATGGTCCAAATATGCTCGTAACACAAGCATGAACTCCACAATCAACTCGCTCAGGAGTCAAAGAAGACACGATGCAGATGCTTCTGACAAATGTACCTTAGAGCCATGTGATTCAATCAGACTTGTCCTTCTTCTTGCCTCCACCAATGGGAACTTTACTGGCAACGGCGGAGCCGACAGCGCTCACGCCACCAGCCACGGCAGACACGCTGCCCTTCACGAGCCCCACCCCCATGGCTGGCACAGACGCAACTGAGGTAACAGCAGTTTTCGTGAGATCAAAGCTTTTCCCTCCGACCCAGGCGACTCCACCCACTGTGGCCCCAACGGCCCCCTTCGTGACACTGAACAGGCCACCGGCCACCCTGGAGAACATGCCAGGCTGGGGTTGTGGATGGTCTTTGTTGATATCTACAGGACATAGAATGAAATGTTAATACTGGAAATATCATTAGATAAGACAATGGAGCAGCTGTCTAGCCTAAAAAATAACATGAAATAAAAAACCTGTTACATGTACTAACTGTATAAATAACAGCATCCACCTTATTTTTCAGGTAAGCATGGGCGTGGCCATTTGTAATTTTAATGTGTCTGGCTTTTGGTGTCATTCACTTCCAGTTATTTTTAGCTGTGCAAAACAGCTCGTTATGCTGCTTAATATTGCAAACAGGTATTTATTACCATATTATTTTAATGTGTTGTCTTAATTATAAACACACTGGTTTGTAGTGCAAACAGTTTTACAGTTAACTGCATTTTGATATAACATTCTCGTTATTTCTCGATAGCGGCTAATAAATCAGAAGTCTCGCACATTCACAGAAAACACCTTACTTCCACGTCGAAAAATAAGGTGAATATGATACATAATTACACACAACTAACCCTAATACTAGTGCTATAGTAAGTACATGTTCTTAATTAATATTACGCACCCTAAAATAAAGTGTAACCAAAATAACAATTAATGCCTACATACAATTAAATTTAATTCATTAGAACAAGGAGTATCTGGTGAAACAATTCTGATGAACAAAATGCATGATTTTACTTTATTTATGCAATTTAGCATTTTATATCACAAAACATATTTTGTGAAATAGTTTGCTTGAAAAGGGTGCTTGTGGCATCTTGATAAAATATAAATGCCTGTTCATTTGAAATTGTGTAATCTAAAGCAATAGCAATCAAGTCAAGCCAAATCACCTTTATTCACCTTCATTAAGTTCTGTTGTAAAGATCATCAATTATTAAATTAGTTCATTTCATCTATAAAGCAGTTCTGCAAAAAAATAATGTCATCGTTCAGCTCAGTTCAGTTGTTGAATATTAAGTGAATATCAATCATAGATTTTTAAATGTCTAAACACTTTTGGAGCAACATTTTATAACCCAATATATTACTATACACTGAAAAAATAATGGTGTTGAAAAAATTCACACTCAGAATTGCTAATAAATATCAGAAAATAACATGTGAAATTTTGAAGTGATTTGTATTTTGTTGTAAAATTACCTTCAATAATCTTAGTTTTCTTAACAACTTACCAAGTCAGTAACCATATCTACAATTGTATAACCATATCTACTACATATTAAAATTAAGACTGGAAAATACAGGGCAGTGTCAGTCTTGGGTTGTGCAAGAGCACCACTATGTGGCACAGATGGTTATCATTCTCTACATGAAGAAAGATGTACAAAGGACAGCAGTATAAAATGATTCATGTAGCATGACTGTGCTAAGATAAAAACATGGTTGTTGCAAGAAGGAATAACTGTGGCAAGGCACTCTGACGTGAAAATGTCAGTATAACTTCCAGTACCTGTTGGAGGCTCATCTTTTAAGTAAGCAGGCAACTCGTCCCGTTGCTGGTTTGTTTCACTCATTTTTACTCTGCATTAAAAAACAAGATGTGGCAGTTAGAATACCTCATTCACTTTTCACAGAAGAAATTCTAATAGTTTTTCAAGAATCTGGGCGGGACAGACACTGGTGGCTTCAACCCAACAAACATCAATATAGGACCAGGCAGACCAGTTTACTCAGTCAACAAAATGTAACCTGCAACACCCTGTCAACATTGCAGCATTGAGAACAGGCAGACAGGACTAGTTCAAGACAAATAAAATTACTGAATATGGTATATAACATACAATGGCTTGAAGCAATAATAAGAAATATACTAATATTAAATTGAAATTATAAATATTAATTTTATTCAGAAAACCATATGGACATGAGTGAAATTAAGAAATCATAAATAAATATTAACAGCAGCTGTGATGCAGTACTCCACTTTAGTCGTTTATTATTCTGAAGTCATACATTGGGACATTAACTTAGGACAGTAAAGATAACACAGTTTATTGAGCAGTGTATTAATACGTGTACAGTTACACGTAAGCAATCATTGAAGGAGTGTTATAACCTCAGGGTCTTAAAACAACTTCATGACGTAACAATTGGAACAAGTGCATCATTAAGTCTGTCCTAAAACGAACTTTAGTAAAGGATAGTCAGACTCGTGTCACTGAATCGATTCTTTCGAATTTAAAACAAATCAGCAATTCTTTTATGCCCTGATCCAATTTATCATTTGCCATGACACAGCTCATAAAAAAAGTAATTTAGACTGAACAATAACATACTTTGCATTTTCGTTAACTAAGAGGCCTAATAGAAATTATTCTCTGACAATTAAAAAATATATATATATTATATGTATATATATATTTCCAGACCGTTACCTATTAAATATTTAATATAAAACGGTCTGGATATATATATATGAACGTATCCTATGTACAAAACTGTAATATCAAGTCATAAACATATTTCCAGACCGTTTTATATTAAATATTTAATAGGTAACGTTAATTCGAGAACCGCTCGGAAGGATTCTTTCAGTTTCAAAGGATTCATTGAAAACGATTCAAAAGATTGATTCATTCGTGAATCGAACGTCGCTAAACCTTTGCTGTTTCTGAACTGAATCTGACGTGGCGCTTTTGTGAAGTCTTTTCTTTCCCTGGGACTGAATAATAACCTGTGCTTAAACTAACTCGTTTTTCACACTAAAAAAAGCGTTATGCGAGAAACAACGACATATAGGCTTTTAGGAAATTAGCCTATATATAAACATTTCGAAGAAAACATGTTAACCAGGCGGAGAAAACACCCACTTTAAAGAAAATTACATGAAAACAGGGCGGCAGCTCATCAAACGACAGTTACATGACGTTAGGTAAGAGATGCAATACTAGACAATCCAGCCAACATGTCGATAAAGCTCTTATGCACCACATCATATAACTAGAATAAAATATCAGCAACCCCCTGTATGACACGAGGAAAACGTTGCCAGCTGTAGTGTGTATAACTTACTTACCGTGTTAGAAGTTTGCTGCTGTAAACTTCTGCAGATCAATATGGAAACTTTTGTCTCCACCCCTTGTTTGTTCCAAAGGAAAAACAAATATGCTGCTCACTTCGGTGATTCAAAAAGACTTAAATTACAATAGATCTGGGACCTGACAAGACTTTTCTTATAAAGACCTATCTTTGCATAATGTATACGTGGCGTCCTAGCTGTTTTTAACCACGTACCAGTGTGGACACATAGCAGAGGAAGTGACGTTTTTAGTTCTTACCCCTCTGGTGTGTGAAATGACTTCTCTACTTTGCCTGAATGTAAACTATGATGAAAATGAAGGGCTTATCTTTGCTCCATACACTTGAGTTCTTGGGTTTTTAATTGACTGAGACCTGATAATGGACATGGATCAACTAACTTGTATCTTTGAGACAAAACTTGTGGGAATGGACAGCAAAGTGATAACTAAAAGTGCAAAGTGATATTATAAACTTTATAATTAGAAAACTTCAGGGAAGGTCTGTACAAAATAGGGTCCAATGTGCTGTTAACAAACCTTCCATATTGATTTTTCACAGGTGTTCTACCTGTATTTTGAATTACGCGTTACACTGGAGGGTTTTTAAGGGTTAAAATCTGTATGTGAACTTCACAAATAATGTCCTGTGAGAAAATTACCAGCTTTACTGCTGAATTTTTTTTTATTTACATTAAAGGTGAATCTGAAAGCATTAAATGATTATTAGCAAAATGGTTGTGCGAAATTAATTAAGAATGCCTTTTAAATTCAAATATTATTTTGAATATGATGTATAGTAGAATTGCAATTCCTTTTTTAATTTAATGAAATTAAAATGGAATGAAATTCAAATTAATGTCACTGCTTTAAGTGTTTTTAAAAAAAAATACATTAATTTTCAATTACCTATAAACAGGTTTACATTTAGTATTCACACAACTTATGTGGTATTTCTGAGAAAGCAAAAAAAAAGGACAATAAAAGCAAATTGCAATATAATCACAACATTCAACAATGAAACATCTTAGTGATTATTGTCCAGGGCAACACTATAACTGACCGCTCATCCTATAAATCTTCATCATAGGGGAGAGCGGGCACAAAGAAACACTTTTTGAGTTTGTGTAAATCCACGTCAGAGTATTAATTTCTTGTCTAGTACACTTGTGTGGTTTTGTTTTATTACAGTGTATACTTTTTTTCTTGTTTAACCCCGAAAAAAATGGAAGTGAAATGTGACAACAGGCACCATTTAAAATAAACTTATTTTTGAGTTTGACAACAGACACCACAAAACAAAGCTTTACAGCATAGTTCAAAACATAATAATAATGAATAATTTCTGAACATTGCCTCTCAGTCTTTATTGACCTCTTTCTCATGGTTTCTCAAAATAATTCATAAAAGTAGCATATAGAATATAATATCATAGTTCTAATAGGGGCTTATATTGTAACGCAGTGTTACAACATGACCCACCTGAGTAACTGGGATTCAAACCCTGCTTGTGTCTTCTGCTGGTTAGAAAGAACTATATCAACTGTTAAATAACAGATATAAGATTAAATAATAATATCAGACATGTCTAATTTTAAATAAACACAAAAAACAGAAGTGAAAAATTAACTTAAGCAAGAATTTACTTTTGGTTAAATAATGTTCAGTGATATCTGCCGAAGATTTTTTAATTTTGGAGCATTTTTTTCTCTAGGTGTTGATATGGCACAGGTCCGGTTCTACGAGGGTGCTGGGCAGCCTCAAACTCAAGCGAGATCACCCTTAGCTGATACTGTAATAATATTGGAGAAACAGATTTGGCAGATTTGCAAATTTGTGTCCGAGCTCTGGAGAGTGTCAACTGCATCTATTTCCAGCGTGTTTTTGCAGCGGTGAGTAATGTAGCCAATCACAGTTAGTTGTTGATCTCTCGAACGCGATCAGAATCTCACCGCTCAAAGCTATTCAGTGCTGAGTTAATGCAGGCTCGCGAAACAAAGTCAAGACACGATGTAAGTAAGAGATTTATTGTTGACACTTCATTTTTATAACGGAACTTTGTGAGATGGCGATGAACTCCCACATGAAAAAATACTATAGTATATTATAGTAAAATTACAGTAAAATTACTCTAGTAAATACTATAGTGTTTTTGGACCATAAAGATACTACAGTAAATTGTAGTATATTGTAATATATTATAGTATTTACTACACTTTGTTAATTTACTGTAGTATATTTACTATAGTACGGTTCAAAAACACTATAGTATTTACTAGGGTAATTTTACTATAATATACTATAGTATTTTTTCCTGTGGGCTCTTGGCTCGCATTAGAGGCTAACATAACATTCACTGAACAAAACTATTGTTGCTAAGAGGACCAACGGACCTGCATGCTGCAAAGTTTCGGAAGTGACATCTAAATATAAATGCCACTCTGCACGAGACAGAAATATCCTCCTTAAGAATAGAGGTTTTGCCTCTACGGAAGGAATTTCTTTGACAACATACAAAGTTTAAGTCTGGATAGTCTCATGAAATATGAGACATTCTTATGGAAATTAATTTTTACAGTCTTTATTACATATTGTCCCAAAACACATTAATAGGCTAATTAGATACAGTGTATAGATGCATTTGCATAGAATGGGAATGGCATTTATGGCCATGTTTATACACATATTGCATAAAGTAAAATGGTAAATCAAATTATTCTGTATCTTTCATCACATTGAGAATTATCTGTATACAAAGTTTGGATGAAAAAAAACTTGAAGCATACAAATTGATTGGAGAATGAAAAGAAATCCCATTGTTTTTGTCTATTGATTTTTAATTTTCTCAATAAATGGGTTCTGGTGTCTTCTACAGAGCAGAGGATATAGCATATAACAAAGGAATCATAAAATAAATCAATTTGTCTTTTATGCTCCAAGCAATGTAATGACTGAAAAGAAGAAGAAGAAGAAAAAAATCTAAATTCACAAAACCTTTTTTTCTGGTTCTCATGAAGATGACATGTTAATATACTAGTAACACATTAAAGCAATGTAAAGGCAAACTAATAAATTAATAAACAAATTGAAGCAAAATATTTTTGACATTCCAATCATTGGTAAAAGTTATGACTTGTAAATAAATAATACATTTCTCACTGTACACTGCTATGGTGGAGCCGTTGCTCAGCCTATCTGCACTTTAGATCACCCTCAGTAATTTTAGAGACACCCTCAGTGATTTGATTCTGGAACCAGGCCTGATATGGCAATTACTAAATACACTAAGTTTCGTCATGCTGGCATGTGTGGAAGGTTTTAAACCATGTGTGTTACAACTTACCCCGCGTTAGTTTTTTTGTTGTGCCCCGCTCTCTGCTACTTCAAACATGGTGTTCTCAACACTCTCTATAAATACCCTAATAGGCCTACAATAATTTTAAACCAATATTTCAGATCCATGTGTTTATTGGTTTACTATACTTTGTAATATGTGGGATAATATACACATCAGCTGCTCATTATCTCAAAATAAACCCCTTCAGAATAATACCGCTTTGTGTCGTGACTTATGGCCACATTACCACAACAATTAATCATCAATCTTACTTAAAAAATAATAAATGTTTGAATTTCCACTGGTATATTTTATTAAGCTCACACATTAATCTTAGACCATGCAAAAAACAACAACACAAATTTACTCCAGAGTCAAAAAATTTGAAACTGGATTGCATGTGAACAGGTGTTTTAACCAATGAAACCGGCTGTTGATGTGCAGCAGCTGTCACACAGGGGTGGTTTCCCGCCCATATTCATAAAATGACGTATTTCCGGCATTGTCAGCTTGTAATGTTTTGCGGGAACGGACTTGTTCAGAGTCAATATGGCATTCAGTTTCCAGTAGATATCGCATAGATAGATATTTATATATATATATATATATGTAATTAATTCCCAATCTATTATTTTGTCGCCAGGTATATCATCGACTCGCTGCAGTTCGTGTTGCCTGTCTTCCCTTCTTCCTCAGTCGGGTAAACAAATAAGGCAAGTAACTAATAATTTAGTTTTATTTTTCACATACTACATGCATTTAACCTTTAAAATAATTTTCAAAGTTATTAGCCATAAATCAGATATTAGCTTTCTGTGACAGCCAGATTTTACGTCTTAAACATGAGCAATAGGCAGTTTTGATAAGATGTCATATGTTTAATGCAGCGTTTCGTCTGGCTGCACTGTAACAGCCGCTGCCAGAGAATCAGATGCAATGTTCATTTGCAGCTCATCGCAGTGTTATGAATAAATGAATGAATGTGCAGATTTTTGATGAACCAAGCGAGACATAAAGACCGATATTGTGCATGGTCACGGATGTTCTGCTCATGTGTATTATTAATGCACACTTGCACAGTATTGTTTATTTCTATTTAAAACCCAGACTAAGCTTTTGCATGCACATTTACAATGTTCTACAAGCATTCATTTTCTTTGATACTTTTTAAATCTAATTTATATGGAGATTTTATTGTTTGCCCTTATCCCAGATCAGAATGTATCTTAAAATGTATTCATAATAAAATATGACTTTACCCCATCTAGTTTAAATTAAAAACACAAGGATTTTTGTATGAACTGTGGCCCCATTTGTGTTTCTATGGTTGAAAACACCCAATAAGCAATTATTTGAGTGATTTCTGCCTATGTTGATATCACTAGCTTTGCATTTATTTGTAACAATGTAGAAGACTTTACTGTCACTTTAAATCAATTTAGTTTACCATTGCTTAATAAAATTACTTTGTTACAAATCTTAAAGGGAAGGAAATGTTAGTGTTTAAAGTTCTGTTATGTTGGACATTTAGAGGAGTGCTAAGTCGGTGGTCACTCTGATCTAGTTAGTTATGCTGTGTACACACTAAAAGATAATTGGGGCGTTTTGTTGTTTTTTTTTGTAACATTTTCTGTAAAAAGCATTCCATACACCAGAAGCGCAATTTCTTCTTCCCAGTCGTCCTCCATGTTTACTTACTTTAAAGTCAGTCACGTTTGAGATGTTTTGATGCGAGATTTCCCGTGTTCACAGGCGGGACTCTGTTTGTGAATGGAATCTGTTCATGTGTGTGTGTGTGTGCTTTCCTGGTCACGTCGCGGCACTCCACACACTAGAGGAACAAAACGGTTAAATCTATGATTTATTGTCATGTTTGTGGTCTCTCACATTTTAAAAATCTAATAAGAGTTTAAAAATCTTTTAGTGTGGCCCCATCTTTTCTGATCTAGTTAATGTTAGTACTGACACCAGTCCTTTCTTTTGTATCCCCTAACTCAGGGGTGCCCAATCCTGTTCTTGGAGATCTATCTTCCTGCAGAGTTCATCTCCAACCTTGATCGAACACAACTGATTCAGCTAATAATCTTCAGGAGCAGACAGGTGTTTTGGATCAGGGTTTGATCTGTGCTCTGAAGGTGAGTAGATGTCCAGGAACAGGTGGTTTGAATTCACAAATAGCCAATTACTTGAGATACTTTGTATTGTTTGGTCCCAATATTGCATCCTGCTCCTTCATTTCACTATACTTTGACCACTGAGTGGCAGCATTTACTAACATTAGGCCTTCTGGACAGTTGATGGTTATTGGTAGTTTGTGATTGTTTCTGCCCTGCAATCTGAATTGACTTGAATGTGATGAGATTAAAAGACCATGTCTCTCAAAAAATAGCAAGAAAATGTCTCCTGGAGGACCGTACGCTTAAAACCCACATGAGAGTCATTTACAAGTGCATGTTTATGTCTTCTTAAAAAGAACCGGCTCAAGTTATGGGGTTGAATCAATCAAAATCCTTTATCAAATGAGATCATTGAATAATATTTGTTACTGGATCAACACTAAACACTTCCGTGATCTCAAAATGAAGGACATGTAATTTCAGCAGCCATTACAATTTTTTTTTGTGGGAATGGTCCCACCCCCAATGTGTTTTAAATTAAGAGAAAGTTTGAAAGAAAAGCATTTATTTGACATGGAACCGTTTTGTAACAATGTAGAAGACTTTACTCTTCACTTTAAACCAATTTTGTGATTTAATGTCCATTATCCATTTCTTAATCAAATTAAATCTTAAAAAAAATCTTGCTGACTCGTCTTATTGAGGCCCTCATGGAGACTGTAACAGTGTCTCCACAATAGGTGGCAGCAGATATTAAAAAACTTGCTAAAACTAGTGTGCAAGAATATAGACATTACACATTTAAAATGTATTTATATTTACCTATTTATGTATATAGTTTTATTTAAAGCCAGCTTTTGATATTGAGAAATATCTGACCTTAATATCCCCCACATTACAAGAATAAATGAGCACAACATTCCATACTAAACTAATTTTCCATTTTAGTCTGTTTTAGCTGCTTGTCGATAAACAGCTCAACTAATTAAGCTCAATTTGTCAGCAGTGAGAGGCCAGAGATGTGTGCTAATATCAGCACAATGACTCTGTGCTGTCTTACTAACTCTGAGTCTGACAGCCAGCTCATTCCTGCCCTGACTGCCCGTTGCTAACCTCTTCTCCATGGTTTCAGTTACACCACTGGTCGTGTTGGTTTTTGTCTCCTCTTTGGAGAGACGCCCCTGTGTCTATGATTAGTGAAATCTGTTACACAGCAGACATGCTTTTTCTTTCAAATTTGCAACAACAAAAAAATTCTCTCAAAGTGAGCATTATTTGGCAAGAATACATCGATGGGCATAGTGCTCTAACCAAAATGTATCAAGTAATTTTTTTTTATGTATCTTTGGGTTGCCCTGTAAAAACTATAGGCCTAGTATATTAAACTCATTCAGTGGGGTTGTTAGGCAGAACGCAGAGCAGACAGTTCAGTCCGCGGTGTTCCAGTGGAATTGAGATTCTTTTAAATTGTTGCTGCAGGTTCATTTTCTAGTGTGTGGGTTGAATCTACACAGGCTCAGATGCAGTGGCGCAGTAATTCTGACTGACATAGAGGTAACAGGTGTTTATAGAGAATTTTTACAACGGCTTCAAAAATGATCCAGCCAATCATAATCAAGCACTAGAACTATCTACTTTATAGTAAGTATTTTTATTTAAAAAGTAATAAAAAATGTATTTATTATTTTTGTTATATAATTATAACTTATAAAAATATAGGGATGAATAACTTATCAAACTAATGGCTACAGCATGTACAATCTAATAATACAAATATTTTTTTAAACAAATTAATATAATATTTTTTTATAAGTATTAATTTAGAGACTAAATTAAACCAATAGCTATTAATGATAATGTCATCAATAATAATTATTACAATTTAGGTTAAAAACATTTATAAATTTTTTTTTTGCTAAGTAGTGGCTAATAAAATTAATAGTTGGAATTGGTTTTATGAAAGGCACAATGTGGAAGAATATCCAAAAAACACTTGAACAATGTTATATATTTTGTTGACTTGTGCACTTGCACTATCCCAAATGTTTCCAAGAATGTTTAAATCCAGGGAAATAAGCAATTTAAACCGTAGACCGTAAAAAAAAATATGGACAACGCAACTTCATTCGCTTCCGCTGAGGATGCAGAACAATTCATTATGTTGGTGTGAAATAAATCGTTATGGAATGGTAGAAATTAAAGCTAAAGCTCCAATCTCCTCCTGAAAATCCCGAAAAAAGTCAGCTGGTGCCTCAGTGACAACTTCACTCTTGATTTACTGTGAGTACCATGTTGTACTATGCATAATATCAATCTAGCTCACTGCAGTGTGCAACAAGTGTCTCATAGTAGCTGCCAAGCAAACACACAGAGTAGCATTATAACAACTTTCAACACACTCAAATGTATCTGATATGATAAAACAGCACTGCGTTACCCCACATACGATGAGTGGAATAAGCAGAAGCATTGTCATGAATATGAAGACCCCCCCCCCCTCAAATTCCTCTGAATACTTTGTCAGGTTTAAAATGGTCGTTTTACACTATATTTATATTGTTAGAATGTTTGAACGAAAAACCAGTGTTGATTTTATAATATCAGTTATGATAATGATTATTGGTTGTAACATTAAAGCAAAAAGAGAGCAGTGCAGTGAGACAAATACTGCAGTGAGACAAATCACTATCACAAAAGTAGATGTCAGATCATTTATGTTCTTAATCACATTCAACCTTTTGAAATGATTGTCTCCTGGAGTTGCCTGATGCTTGGTGTTTGTTTATGGATTTTTTTTCTTCTCAGGATTCCCACTTCAGGACAAGTTTTTAATGCAGTGAGTCTTTGATTGTGACAACAGAGAAGCACATTGTACTGTAGATTTCTCCATGTCATCTGTAGGAGTCTTAATAAGCTCAGCTGTGAAATATTGGATGTGCGCAGCAGTGTCTCTCTGGTTAGCGGGGAGTCAAAGGCAGTGACCTCCCATCCCCTGTAGTTTTTAATAGTTCTTCAGGAGTAGCCATTACAGCATTGGAAGCAGGAGAGGGGAATCTCATTAGGACTTGCCTTGATGTGCTGAAAAAATCAAATAGACATAACTAGCTGCAGATACAATTAAATTAGCCATTTGTTGGCTAAGACACCGGTGAGTTGAATTGAGTCATAGTGGGTCTTGGTTTGCAGGTTGCCAGATTTTGTTCACACTCGTATGCGTCCTGCGGCCCCTGGTAGTTGTTTATCACTCCGAACACTTACCCATTGTCATTGTGAATGTGGTAACTGTGCCCCTTTCGCCTGTGATAAGGTACGTCAGTGAAAGGCCCGTCTTATCGCGTTTGTATGCTGTGACGCAGGCCTTGTTTTATTGCATGTTTCTTTTTATCCCCTCTTACCTTTTATTCTTTCTCCCTCCTTCTCTGTCTGTCCCAGTCGCTGTCCGTCATTCATCCTTAGAAGATTTCAAAGGCTTGAGCAATGCCCTCTCACGGCTCCAGGCATCTTCCTCACCTCTCGCTTCCCACAAACTCTCTTTATTGGATTCTACCTCTGCATCATCTGTCTCCATTCACTCTCCTTTTTTTGGTCTAAATGGCCTCCTCCTTTCTCGTCCAGCTGGGTCTGTTGACACACAGTCAATCCTGGACACTTACCCACCCCCCACACACACCTCTTGTACCCGTTCCCCTTCCCCGAGCCGTAAAGCTGCCACAGCTGTGGGCTGTTGAACGAAAGTGGAGGGGGACATTAAATATATTACAACCATTAGCTTTGTTGGAGCTTGACAGTTTTAGTACGTTGAAGCTTTATGCCAGTCAAAGGCAGGACACCGCAGAGCTCTGCTATGATTTTAATTACTTTAAATATTGTGATGGGTGGAAGGTAAAAAGAAAAAGCAACTAGCAATTGTACTAGCAACAATTGTACTTTTCCTCTTTTTTTAAATAAATAAATATAAAAAAATGTCACATGCATACCAGGGTTGGTAAGATTTTACTTATGAAAGTATCTTATGCTTATGAAAGCTGCATTCATTTGATTTAAAATCGTCATTTATTTTTAGCAGCCATTACTCCAGTCTACAGTGTTAGGGTGCTTTCACACCTGAACGTTTGTTTCGAACCTGGTGTTTTCTCCTTTGGGTCGGTTCGTTTAGGCATGTGAACACGGCAATCACGCTCTGATCAGCACCAAAACAGTTGCTCCGAGACCGCTTGAACAAGGTGGTCTCGGTCCGATTGCAACAAACTCTGGGACCGTTCGTTTGATTTGTGAAAGCAATCTGACCTAATGGACCAACAAACCAAGGGTTATTATAATCCATAATGGGACATGTGCTATAGAAGGTTGCACATATTGTGCACAAGGGTGATCAATAGTGTCTCATTCTGTGAATGAGCACATTAGTTATCACAGTTGAAAACCAAAATGGTCCCTCTTCCTCTTAAAATGTTATGAATGCTGTCCCGATGAATCCTTGACTGTGTTTGCATGCGTCTCCACACTGTTAACTCTAGACAGCGCTGGGAGATCCAGAGAGAGAGTGTGTTTGAATTTGCTGCAGTTTTAATACGAATGTAGTGTATAATTTAACAGCGGGAAATGATGGCTACATTTGTATAGTGTTAGTGTGTGTCTCAACAATTCCACATAAAGCCACAATAAGCTTATGGAGCGAACTTGTCAATCATCTTGATGGGTGACACAGAGGAAACTCTATAGGTGTGAAAATGCCCTTTAATTATTTGTTCCTTCAGAAATCATTCTTATATAGGGTCAATACTTGATGTATGTGAAATAATGCAGTTTTTAAGCCCTGGTCTATAGCCAGATTTGTACATTAGTAAGTACAACATTGCATAAAATCTAAGCTTGCTTAAACCTTTAACATTATTACAGCCTTGCAAGGACTGATATTTCCTTCTGAAAATCTAGCTGTATACTTTTAGAAATGAAAATGTGCACCAATAAACTTAAACAATTAAACGTGTCTTTCCAGGTGTCAACATGAGCAAGGTGAAGTCGAGTAGGGACAGAAGGATCACTCCGCCTGCCGTCACCAGGGTGACCCGCAGTTCAATCATCAACCCTCAGGACTCTCAGCGCACTAAACCTACAGACTCAGGCCTTGTGGATGATCTCAGCCTTATGAGCGTGAGTGAACAGCAGGCCTTGTTAGCACGGTGAGATGCCACATCCTTCTCACGCTTTACAGCAAACAATCAAAATCGGCTTTGTTTCCGAGCAAGAATAAAAACAAATTAAACCATACAATAGTGGGCAAAAGTCATGTCCGAAGGGGATTTGTTTTATTGATTTTATGACCCCACAAAGCAGGTTGTGTTTGTTATTTTTCTAGACACATTTTTTCCTTCTTTTTAGTGAAGGGAAGTCCTACCAGAGTCCCAGCACCAAGTCTGTTCTCTCCTCACCCTCTGGCAGCTCTGTGCCACTCGAGGCTTTGGGAACTATCGGCAGGCTGATGAAGCTCGGACGGGTGCGAAACATTGTGGTGGTTGCTGGAGCAGGTATCAGCACAGCCAGCGGTATACCAGACTTCAGGTGGATACTCAAAACCTTTAAACTATTTCTGAATCATCTGGTCACTCCACTAATAACTGTCTCTATATCAGGACACCAGGGACTGGTCTTTATGCAAACCTTGCAAAGTATGACATCCCTTACCCAGAGGCCATCTTTAACATTGACTACTTCTCTGACAACCCTCATCCTTTCTTCTCATTGGCTAAAGAGCTGTACCCTGGACACCACCGTCCAAACTACGTTCACTATTTCATCCGTATGCTGCATCAGAAGGGCCTGTTGCTCCGCATGTACACTCAG
Source organism: Gobiocypris rarus (assembly GCA_023029165.1). NCBI lineage: Eukaryota > Metazoa > Chordata > Actinopteri > Cypriniformes > Gobionidae > Gobiocypris > Gobiocypris rarus. The sequence continues at coordinate 12,819,193 of CM040918.1, read as the reverse complement.
AACATCGATGGACTTGAAAAGAGTGAGATTAAAATAAAAAAACTCTTAAAGGAGCCATTCACTCAAATAAAAAAAATAATTTACTCGCCCTCGATTGTTCCAAACCTGTATGAATTTATTTTTTCTGCTGAACACAAAAATATATTTAAAAGAATGTTGGTAATCTTTTAAACTTTTGTGCTCCGCACAAGAAAGAAATTCATACAGGTTTGGAACAACTTGAAATTTTCATTTTTGGGTGAACTATCCCTTTAAACTTCATTATTAAGTGTTATTGCAGTGTTCTTTTCAAAACCCTGTCTGTAGTGTGCGGTATCCCAGATGACAAACTCGTGGAGGCTCATGGGAGTTTTGCCACTGCTGCCTGTCACCTCTGCTATACGCCCTATCCTGCAGAGGAAGCCAAGGTAATCAATTTTGTAATTTCCTTCACTCATAAAATGCACACCATTTTAGCACATTACATAAGCCTCCATTTCTTTTTTTTCAGCAATCTATAATGAACGGCAACGTACCCATCTGTACTTTTTGTGCCGGGGCAGTCAAACCTAATGTTGTGTTCTTTGGAGAGGATCTGCCAGAAAAATACTTTCAACATGCCAAAGATTTCCCAAAAGCTGACCTTCTCATGATCATGGGCACTTCTTTAAAGGTGGGTTTAAAATGTTTATTGTTAATATTTATATATATTAACTTTCATATATTTTAGATTCATTGCACACAAAACATTTCAGGTCTTTTATTGTTTTAATACTGATGATTTTGGCATACAGCTCATGAAATCTCAAAAAATTAGCATATCATGAAAAGGTTCTCTAAACGAGCTATTAACCTAATCATCTGAATCAACTAATTAACTCTAAACACCTGCAAAAGATTCCTGAGGCTTTTAAAAACTCCCAGCCTGGTTCATTACTCAAAACCGCAATCATGGGTAAGACTGCTGACCTGACTGCTGTCCAGAAGGCCATCATTGACACCCTCAAGCGAGAGGGTAAGACACAGAAAGAAATTTCTGAACGAATAGGCTGTTCCCAGAGTGCTGTATCAAGGCACCTCAGTGGGAAGTCTGTGGGAAGGAAAAGTGTGGCAAAAATGCTGCACAACGAGAAGAGGTGACCGGACCCTGAGGAAGATTGTGGAGAAGGACCGATTCCAGACCTTGGGGGACCTGCGGAAGCAGTGGACTGAGTCTGGAGTAGAAACATCCAGAGTCACCGTGCACAGGCGGAAATGGGCTACAGGTGCCGCATTCCCCAGGTCAAGCCACTTTTGAACCAGAAACAGCGGCAGAAGCGCCTGACCTGGGCTACAGAGAAGCAGCACTGGACTGTTGCTCAGTGGTCCAAAGTACTTTTTTCGGATGAAAGCAAATTTTGCATGTCATTCGGAAATCAAGGTGCCAGAGTCTGGAGGAAGACTGTGGAGAAGGAAATGCCAAAATGTCTGAAGTCCAGTGTCAAGTACCCACAGTCAGTGATGGTCTGGCGTGCCGTGTCAGCTGCTGGTGTTGGTCTACTGTGTTTTATCAAGGGCAGGGTCAATGCAGCTAGCTATCAGGAGATTTTGGAGCACTTCATGCTTCCATCTGCTGAAAAGCTTAATGGAGATGATTTCATTTTTCAGCACGACCTGGCACCTGCTCACAGTGCCAAACCACTGGTAAATGGTTTACTGACCATGGTATTACTGTGCTCAATTGGCCTGCCAACTCTCCTGACCTGAACCCCATAGAGAATCTGTGGGATATTGTGAAGAGAAAGTTGAGAGACGCAAGACCCAACACTCTGGATGAGCTTATGGCCGCTATCGAAGCATCCTGGGCCTCCATAACACCTCAGCAGTGCCACAGGCTGATTGCCTCCATGCCACGCCGCATTGAAGCAGTCATTTCTGCAAAAGGATTTCCGACCAAGTATTGAGTGCATAACTGAACATAATTTTAAAGACTGTTATGCTGCTTAATATTTTTGTGGTAACTGAAGTGTTTTGTTTTACAGGATTCCTTTACTAGAAAGTTCAAAAGTATCTTGTTTGTAACAATGTAAAAGTCTTTACTTTTGCTTTATAAATTAATGTATTCTTATTTAATAATTTATTTTGTGTATATATTATAAAATCTAAAATTATTCCATTTAATCTGCTTTGATAGATCGAGCCCTTCGCCAGCCTGATCAACACCGTAAAGTCCACAGTGCGTCGTCTGCTGCTGAACCGCGATCCAGTCGGGCCCTTTGAACGGAGGCCTCTGAGGAGGGGCGACTATATGGAGCTGGGAGATCTCTCCGACTCGGTCCGAAAACTCACAGAGATCCTGGGGTGGCATACTGAGATCCAAGAGCTGATGAACAGCCATGAAAATGGTGTTTGTTCTTACCCTGACCCCAGCAGTAGCAGCGGTGAGAACAGTGACTCCTCTGAGACAGACAGCATGCATTAATATTATCCACAGAGATGCTCTGTTTGTTTTTAAATATCCTTGGGTGTGGAATAGAGACCTGGCAAGGAATCAAGACCCATATTGATGTTTATCTAATTCAATGCATCCGAATGTTTTATGTCAGTGTTCTTACCAGTATTTAACAGCCAGTTTTACTGTAATTGTAATTTTACTGTAATTGTAATTCTGACTAGATGAACACCAGCATTATTTGTTCAGGCAGTGAAACTTGGCTGTTTCTGGTAGGTTTAGACTCATTTTAAACCCATTTAGTGTCTGCTGCTTATTTTGACTGAAAATTCACATCAGAATATCTTGAAAAATCTGGCTCTTGTACTCCATGAAAAGACTGTAATGTATACACAGAGAACTTAAATAGCTATACTTTTACACTTTTATCAAGCCCTGTTACTGCAGGGTGGGGGGGAAACTACAGACATAGCACTTAATTTTATTTCTATTCATTTAGTATTGCTAATTATCTCTGGGCAAGCCAAGAATGTATTGTCAAGGTTCCGTTAGCTTTCTACAAACTGTATTTGAGATTTGAATCTTTTTGTTTGGAAAAGTAGGCGGTGTATTTTGGTGCCGAGAGGAGTTAATGTGTAAAGGATTGGGAATAATGTATGTTTGTGTATATGTAAATGTATGTCTCTGTATTCATGTTTGCTAGTTTAGGTTATTTCATAGTCTGCGAGTCCTGGTTTGGCCCCAGTGAGCGAACAGCGCTAAATTAGCATGGGATGCGTGACCTCCCAAGTGTGCAGTGCCCCCACTGTGTGTTTTCACAGGCACTGCAGCCTCCAAGCGGGAGTCCAACCCCCCCAAAACTCTAATAAATGTCTTTGGTCGGCAACAAAGAACCCCAATATCCTGCTGCTGCTGTGTGTTTGTGTGTGTGTGAGGTTCTGCGTATGAGAACGGCTATGAGCGCAATATCATTTTGCACAGGATCAGTGAAGTCACTGGTAATTACCACACTGTTGAGATCGGATCTGTTCATGTCCCTCAGGGATTTGGATAAGAGTTTGGCATGTTTTGGAAATATGGACAAAAAGCCAGAATGGCCATTTAAATGTTTCAATCCATCTAATGTTTTTTTTTTTTTTTTTCATGTGCGCAGTTTGGTTCAAGCCTGTTAACCAGCTGTCTTTGTGTGTATTTGATTCATGCAACGGGTTTTTTTTTTTCTTGTAAATGGAACCATGTACCTCTGCAGTTGAATATGATTGATTATCAATAGTTTGAGCTTGCATTTGTTAAACTTAATGTTCTTACCATTTGTACTTTGAATATTAAAATGCTTGTTTTCTGTTCTTTTGTACTTTTATTACCCAGTTAATAAGATTGCATCTTAAAGTATTTAATAAAAATATTCATCTCGTCTCTTCACATTCTGATCTATTTGTACATTACATATAATCAACTAATTTTATTTGGAAAGCAACAGATGTATACAGTATCTTATAATTCAATATATTAAATTTTTAAGGTGACATCTTGCAGAATTAGATCTAGGGTTAGTGTTTTAACTGATCTAACTTTTTTTTGGTCTGGATTTTTTTTTTTATTCAAGCACAATATTACGAAAACAATTAGAAAAGTTTATGCATGCAATAAATGAATTAGACTAGTAGTTTCCAAATGATTGTCTGAAATGTAAAACAAGCTAAATTAAATTTTACAAAGCCTTTTAACTCTGCTGACTTTATTATAGTGGTTACAGAAGATGAGCATTTAGAAAATCTGAATATAATAACATGCTTTGTCTTGTGTAGAAAACCGAACATTAGAAAAAGAAAAATTACACCAACATTAAAAGGAAAAAAAAAATACATAGTATATAGAAAATTGTGTAGCTAAAATATATAACATTAGAAAAGACAGATAATTGTTTGAAACTCAAGGCTTAAGTGGTAGAGACAAAAAAAAATGCACATTTTGTAAAAACAATTGAGTGCAAGACAAATAATTTCTTAATTTAAACAATCTCATGGCTTGTCTTGGAATATAACATTTCAAAAGCCATTCAGTTATTTTGAAATGTCATAAAACCAGTTTCTTCAATCTGTGAACTGGATATAGCCATGGCCTGTAATAATAAATACAGCTTTTAAACATTGATTTGTAAGAGTAAGTGTCATGAAGCCTTTATACTTCCGTTATTGAAGACCAAGTGCATTTACTTGTTCACAAAGAGCGTCAAAGACACGTGAATAGGTCGTATAACTTCCTACATAACAGTTCCATCTGATTCAGTCACTGATCACATTTGAAGTCTGATCACAACTGGACATCTATTTAAACATTTCTGTTTCTTCTCTCTCTGCTCAATACGTACTTCATATGTCCCAATTAGAAAGACATGCCCCTCGTGCAACAAAAGTAATTGAAGTATCCCCTTGTGCAAGGACGGCTAGCCATCAGCAGCGGTGCCTGAAGGGTTTCAGTGAACTCCAGTTTCTCCTGCTAGTCTGAGTCCGAGTCGCTGCTGGGTGGTGGGCTGCACTCATGGATAGCTTGTCCTAGGGGCGCTAGTGTGCCATCCTTCCTCACTCCCATTGGTCTGATCAGTTCTTTCCTGTTGAGAGAGAAGGCCAGAGCTCAGTACTTTTGCATGTTGTTTGCAACTTCTGCTTTGCATGTTCACGTCACATGCAAATAAGCGTACAGTGAGATACAACCAAGCTCGGTGGAAACATTTCATTATGTCTAGATTTTCATTGTACAAAAATGATAAAGTACACAAAACGGAACAGCAATCTATGATCTATGATTGCTGGACACACATATACATGTCTAACAACATTCTGCAGTCTAACACTAAAGAACTTCTGGTCACGAAGGTCATATTTTTCACGAGAAAAGATTTCTTAGAGGCCATGAAAAGAATATGTCTATATAAAAGTTATATGTATATGTAGACTTGTATGTCTATATAAAAGTTATATAAGATTTAGCAAAGCCACCATAATTTTACAAATTCTATTCGTGTATCCACCGAGAACAGCTTTATCTCGGCCAATCCTTCGGGAATGTGTCACTGGCTTTTGTGTAGATAGTGTTTAAACAGGTAGAATTCATTTTGGGGATATCAAATGGGCATTCTTTGATTTTATTAATCAATTACTTGTTCCAAAGCAATTCGATTTGCCCAAGGGCAAAATTAAGTTTCATAACTTAATATTTTTATTTAACTGAAATCCTGTAGGCTATAACTAACACTGGTTTTTGCTTGTTCATTTCCTATTGTACAAACTTCTTATACTTTTATAATGGCTAATTATTTATTTAAATATTATTTTTCAATAAATATTATTTTATATTAAAACAAATATTTGGTATTGAGAAAGGGTCCATTAAGATTGTGATTTGGACTTGAGTGAAAGTTGCATTGTTGCGCCATAAGTCTTTATGAATGAGTCAGTAGCAAAGACTTTTATGTTAAAAGGGACGGAACGAAGGATGTAAACAAAGACATTGTTTTTACTTTAAACACCTTATAAGACTACCATTGACTAGTGCTGTCATCGGAAATCCACTTAACTGTTAAAAGGACAAAGATATCGGCAGCTGACATTCAAACTGCTTTTGTTGTTATGAATATAAAGATTTTTAAAGACACTCCAGTGTTGTTGTTTTTTAATTATTTTTATTAAAAAAATAAAAAAATTGAATGCATGACAGAGTCAAAGAACCTCTGCGAAGTGCATTGAAATGGTTTACTCTCTTCATTGAAATGGTTTAATGCACAGCTAGCCGTGGATTATCCTGCTTATACCATGGTCATTTGCCAGCATTGACCACTTAAAGGTTCAGTGTGTAATATGAGGATCTATTGACAGAAATGCAATTTACCATACATAACTATGTTTTTAGGAGTATAAAGACCTTCCTCAATGCACTGTTATGTTTTTATTACCTTAGAATGAGCCATTTCTATATCCATACACCGCGGGTCCCCTTACAGTGAAATCGTCATTTTGCGCCGCCATGTTTCTACGGTGGCCCTTAACGGACAAAGTTCTTCACTAGATGCCGCTAAAATTCACACACTGCACCTTTAAATCTGTTATTGATGTTTGTAGTGCAGTATTTGACTGTTTCATTATGTGTGTGTGCGCGCTTCAACGTAAACAGCATATTAATATAGAACAACTGACTTGGATTAAATTATTTTAATGCACACCTTCCAGCCAATCAGAATCGAGTATCCAGACAGACCATGATATAAAGAGCGATTTGGCATGGCTACTCATGTGATATTGCTCATATACTGTATATATTATGAAGCACTTTTCAGTTTTTTATTAATACTTTTATCCAGAAAGGATGCACTAAATTGATCAAAAGTGACAGTAAAAACTTTTACTTTGTTACAAAATATAAATGTTTTATTTGTAATACACTTCAAATAAATGCAGTTCTTTTGAGCTTCCTTTTCATCAAAAAATCCTGTTAAAGTATAATGCAAAACAAAACTTTAAGCAACAACTTTCAACATTGATGAATTATAAGAAGCACCAAATCAAGATATTATATGGATTTCTGAAGGATCATGTGACAATGAAGACTGGAGTAATGATGCTGAAAATTCAGCTTTGGAAACACAGGAACAAACTACACTTTAAGTTATATTAAAATAGAAAACAGCTCATTTACATTATAATAATAAATACTACATAATACATATTTACTGTGCTCACATCTTGTCGATTTTGTTTTTCGGGCCACTAATTTGTCACTACAATCCACCTGCTCTTTGAAAGAAACCCTTTGTACTAACCATTGTAGCTGCATTCAGTTCTGTCCTCTAAAGAGGCCTGTTGATGTGTAGAACATCTTTCTTTGCCTTTACATCTGGCCACATAAGAGCCCTTGGAATCACAACCTAACCCCGCCCCCAATCCCAGAGCGGCCCTGCACCCCACCACCACCCCTCGGCCCTGCAGTTTAATTACAGGATCAGTGCTCATTCTAATCTCTTCAAAGCCTCGGCAGCTCCTCCACGCTAATCCAATTATATCTGCACTGTGTGTCACCAGCACACCCCGAGATGATTCATCAGAGTATTAGCCAATCAAAGCACGGACAAAAATGATTAATAAGAGCATTATCCAATCAAAGCCGTCAAAAAGCTCATTTGCAGATCAACTGGTAACACTTTACAATAAGGTCTCATTAGTTAATGCATACTAACATGAACTCACAATGAGCAATACATTTATTACAGTATTTATTAATCTAATTTAACGTTAACTCTGGTCCATTAAATACTATTAGCAGATTCAATGTTTAATTTTAATAATGCATTAGTAAATGTTGAAATCAAGAAGTATTAAGAAGTATTTGTCATTGTTTGTTCATGTTAACTAACAGAATCTTATTGTAAAGCTTGTTGTTAACAACTTGTAAAGTTTTCGGTAACAAATGATCTTATCCCGGATTTGCCTGTACTGCACTACTGGCTGCAAAAGAACTTCTGACGTCAAACGCACGTCATGATGACTGTAAACAAGATATTAAGGAAGGAAACAAAGACATTTCCTCTGCGTCCCTCGAGAACCAGAAAACCAAATTTGAGCTGTCATCCAATCGGCAGCATCTGCATTGATAAGCAGCCTGAGCAATTCTGTGTTTACTTGCGTATATCTGTGTGTGTGTGTGTGTGTTTGTGTGGATACGAGGTGGAGAGTCAGTACTAATTGGACAGCAAGTCAAGCAGCAAACACAGGGAGGGACATTCCTCCATGGACATGTTGCGTCTCCCCAGCAGCCGTAGCGGGGAGCACCAGTGCCCTCCCTCTCCCACACAACACCTCCTTCATCCTGATAAAAAGAATAGGAGGAAGGAACGAGGATTCATTCTCAAAGACAGGAATCTGCCTCTCTTGGGCACACGCTGCTCATTACGACTCAAACACCCTAGAGATGTACAATGACTCGTCCTCTTGTGTTTGCAAACTTATTTAACATCACCCGGCTGCTAACGTACATACGCACACCCCTAATTGAGCCAGTGTCTCAAACCACTTCACGTCCGAGGACAATGTCTGCCACCCCGACTGAATAAAACAGGCGGCGTATAAAAGAGAACCACGTATATGTATTATGAAACCTCAGTGTATTGTACAAAAGAGCCTGAACCCGTGACCCTTACTGTGTGCACCAATTAGCTGGTAATTAATGCAGCAGGGCTGCGGTGGCCGGTCGGTGTGCATTGACTCCTGTTGAATGTGGAAGGCCAGCTGTAAATGAGGCAGAGGATGGAGGATTCTTGCCTTAATGAAGCGGTTGGTAAGGAGCGTGGTGGGAGCAACGGCGCTACACCTCTCACTGGTGTCTCGCTAGTTTACGCCACCGGCTGTTTAGGAAAAGGTCAACCTGAATGCGGCCCTGTACATATCCAGCCTCCAAGGAAGGTGCTAAGAAAACAAGCACAATGCTTCTAGCAGATGGAGTCATCTATGAGGGCATTATGAACTGGTTCATACAAGACGATGAAAAACAGAAAGAGAGATTGACTGATATTAATGCGCAAGAGTAAAAACACAACGGCCAGAATTGACATTGCAGCATATACAATGGACAAAGTTTGGTTTAGTTTCAGTGTATTAAAACATTGAGTAACACTTTATTTTAAGGTCCAACTCTTAATATTAACTAGCTTATTAACTGCTTATTAGCTAATTGGCTGTTTATCAGTACTTACAAAGCACATATGAATACCTTATTTGCATGACCTTATTCTACACCCCTTAATCCTACCCAATACCTAATTTAAATACTACAAAAACTACCGTACTAACTATTAATAAGCAGTAAATTAACAATTTATTGAGGCAAAAGTCCCCCATACTAAAATGCATAATGTTAAAGCTTGATGATAAAATATGTACACCGAACACTGAATAAGTGGAAATGAAAGAGCTGGACAATATCTGCATGTATACATTTCCAGAAGAATTGGTTCATACACATTTCTAAAAAATTTTCCAAGACTTTTAGGCAAATATTTATGACCTAACTTAAGCGTCCAACGTCTGTGTACACTCTCAGAAAAAAAAGTACAGTAGAGGTACAATTTTGATGCTTGGGGAACATATTACTGAGCTAAACTCTGGAGGAAATCAGCTCTCTAGGACCGAACTTGCCTACCCCGGACTACAGCGGTACGAAAATGTACCCTTAAGGGTCCCACCCCAGTGTCGGCCACTTGTACCTTAAAAGTTCAATGGTACTCAAATTATAAAATGAACAGGAACTCTTTATTGAGTCATTATTGTCAGTTAATGCGCTTTATATTTTTAATGACGTTGTTTAACATATACAGGTCCTTCTCAAAAAATTTGCATATTGTGATAAAAGTTCATTATTTTCCATAATGTAATGATAAAAATTAAACTTTCATATATTTTAGATTCATTGCACACCAACTGAAATATTTCAGTTCATTACTCAAAACCGCAATCATGGGTAAGACTGCCGACCTGACTGCTGTCCAGAAGGCCATCATTAACACCCTCAAGCGAGAGGGTAAGACACAGAAAGACATTTCTGAACGAATAGGCTGTTCCCAGAGCGCTGTATCAAGGCACCTCAGTGGGAAGTCTGTGGGAAGGAAAAAGTGTGGCAAAAAACGCTGCACAACGAGAAGAGATGACTGGACCCTGAGGAAGATTGTGGAGAAGGGCCGATTCCAGACCTTGGGGGACCTGCGGAAGCAGTGGACTGAGTCTGGAGTAGAAACATCCAGAGCCACCGTGCACAGGCGTGTGCAGGAAATGGGCTACAGGTGCCGCATTCCCCAGGTCAAGCCACTTTTGAACCAGAAACAGCAGCAGAAGCGCCTGACCTGGGCTACAGAGAAGCAGCACTGGACTGTCGCTCAAATTTTGCATGTCATTCGGAAATCAAGGTGCCAGAGTCTGGAGGAAGACTGGGGAGAAGGAAATGCCTGAAGTCCAGTGTCAAGTACCCACAGTCAGTGATGGTCTGGGGTGCCATGTCAGCTGCTGGTGTTGGTCCACTGTGTTTTATCAAGGGCAGGGTCAATGCAGCTAGCTATCAGGAGATTTTGGAGCACTTCATGCTTCCATCTGCTGAAAAGCTTTATGGAGATGAAGATTTCGTTTTTCAGCACGACCTGGCACCTGCTCACAGTGCAAAAACCACTGGTAAATGGTTTACTGACCATGGTATTACTGTGCTCAATTGGCCTGCCAACTCTCCTGACCTGAACCCCATAGAGAATCTGTGGGATATTATGAAGAGAAAGTTGAGAGACGCAAGACCCAACACTCTGGATAAGCTTAAGGCCGCTATCGAAGCATCCTGGGCCTCCATAACACCTCAGCAGTGCCACAGGCTGATTGCCTCCATGCCACGCCGCATTGAAGCAGTCTAGAGCTGCAACTAACGATTATTTTTTCTGTCGACTAATCTAACGATTATTTTTTTCGATTAGTCGACTAATCTAACGATTATTATTTATTTTTTTCAATCTAGTGTTCTTTTTTTGATTAGCTAATGAATCCTTTGGATAACTATACAAAAAATGATAAGTACTACTTCTAATATAATATTTCAACTTTTATTAATTTTTTACCAAAAAGTAATGCAAGTTAGTTTTTACAGTATACAAAAATAAAGTGCCATAAAGTATCTTTTACAATCATGTTGAGTATGCTATCGGTAAGTGTAACGGCCAGCTGGGGCCATTACGCAAGATGAATGTATGACAGTCGACGCATTTCACGCACATTTTGAAAGAATTCTTCTTCTAAGCTTTGCCTCTTCCTGAGAAAAAACAAACACAATAATTGCAGCACTAATGCAACTACCACTTTGACACTTCAAATAGTTTATCGTAAAAAACTAATACAAATTAATTGAGTGGTTTAGTCCACATTTTCTGAAGAGACACAATCACTTTATATGATGAACAGATTTAATTTAGGCTTTTATTCACATAAACATTCATCAACGCACACATCAGTTGTGGAAAATGGAAGCTTAAGCATGTTCACTGGATGTCACACCGCACGCGTAAGCAGCGCATATTTTTTTTCGGCGCTCATGTTAACAGATGAGTGCATTCACACCGGCAGCAGAGGCAGCGCAGCGGCGCGTAGCAGGAGCAGAGCAGAAGCGCCAGTGCCGCGATCGCTTCGGCGCCGGGTCTATTTTTGACGCGCGCTGCTCACGCTGAATTAAAGCCACAGTGCATTGTTCTGATCAAAACTGACCTGATTAACATGCAAAATAACTAATTTCACCTTGAAATCATGTAGTAAAGTGTTCTGTGTGTTTCACAAACACCATATGACATCCGGCGCTGTGATTTAAAAAAAATTATATACTGGAAAACACACTGCCAGTTTTTGCTCAAACTTCAAATGCCTGCTTAAATGATTAAAACTAGAGGCTTATATTAACATTAAGAGTACTTTTATCACGTAAACTACCTTTATACAGCATGTTATGCATGTGTGTTTGGGAAAGAGGAGAACACAGTCGCATTTGCAGAAGATATATGCTGCCCATCATTAATCAAAGCACGACAGACAGGGTCGGAGGAGAAAACCGGGAAAGTGACAGAATTGACGATATTCGTCTGTATTTGCAATATACGAGCCGCGGTTCGGCTGCGCGAGGCAAACGCAGCCAGTGTGAATGTACAACTGACGCGCATGCTCCCGCTCTCCATACGCACCGCTTCTGCCCTGCCAACACACTGCTAGCGTGTGCGGTGTGAAGCCGGTGTGAGGAGCTCGTGCATCGCAGTGCTGCCGTGGTAACGTAACGCCATTTCGGCTTTGCAAAGGGAACAAAGGACCATTTTGGTTGGCCTCTGTTTAAAGTATCCCCATACTTTTGATAATCGTGGTCTAGGTTTTTGTGATAGAATGGAACTCTCCATTCCCAGGAGCAGAAGCCGCCATTACGCGAGATGAATGTATGATGACGCGTCCGACGCATTTCACGCACGTCGACGTATTTCCGTAGTCGACGTCGTCGATGACGTCGACGCGTCGTTGGAGCACTAAAGCAGTCATTTCTGCAAAAGGATTCCCGACCAAGTATTGAGTGCATAAAAACACTTTTCTTTTATTGGTCGGATTAAATATGATAATTTTTTGAGATAGGAATTTTGGGTTTTCATGAGCTGTATGCCAAAATCATCAGTATTAAAACAATAAAAGACCTGACATATTTCAGTTGGTGTGCAATGAATCTAAAATATATTAAAGTTAAATTTTTATCATTACATTATGGAAAATAATGAACTCGTCACAATATGCAAATTTTTTGAGAATGACCTGTACATGAAATGTTTTGTTTGGGGAAACTGCACGTCATATTCTGACTACACAGATAACAATCTTACATCCATTTATTAATTATTTTAATGCTTTTGTTTTTATGCATTAGACAATTAAGACTTCATATGATCTTACCAGCATGATGAATAAATTATATTAACCGGAATAAACTATACAGAGAGTGTGACCGATCGTCAGGCTGTTCATAACTTGGGTCGAGTTTAATTGCGCTCACAAACACTCCCGTTAAAATCATGGAAGCTGACGACACTGCAAAATGAATCTCTTACATCCAATCTGCACTGTTGTTTATGATGATGGGAGAATACGCAAGTTTCAGAAAGAGTTCAGACAGAGACGGGCGCGCACTGAACAAAACTCTTCTTTCAGTGATGACTAATCTGAACGCTTCTGATTGGCCATCACGCTCGACAGAAACATGTGTGATTGGTTATAAGGCTCAACTCTGCAGAAGGAAATCTGACGGAATGCCGCAGTCGGGTGGATTGGATGAACGGGGTATGTTTACGAAGTTTCAAAGTTTGTTATAACAAACATATATTCTATTACATAAATATTTTGAAACAAATTTCCATGACTTTTTTCTAAACTTTCTGATATATTTATTTTCCCCAAAATTTTCCAGGCCTGGAAATTGCCATTTTAAAATTCCAGGACTTTTCCAGGTTTTTCAAGACCATACGAACCCTGATTTAATAACAATAATAAAAACTATAAAAATATAATAATACATATACAGTAAAATATAAATAAAACAATAATAGTAATTATAATGCAATAGTATTATAGTTATAATTAGTAGTTTGTTAATATTTCAAAATTGTAGCTATTTAATCGCATGAATGTTTAATTGTTTAAAAAAAAAAAACCCACCTTGATAATTCATCAATCATATTGACAAGCTTCTGAGCTTCATATTCCTTCTGCTCCTCTGTCATCTCATCTATGGGGTTTGGCATTGGGTGCTCTATGTGACCTGTAATGGGGTTAATGCTGAAAAACACAAAAATGGGGTTAATGCTGAAAAATGTGATACAATACAAAATTATACAATTTCTTAACTATAAGAAAATTAGTCCAGCAGTTATGCATGCATAAAAATTCACTTACAAAGGTTTGGCTGACTTGTATTCATCAGTGTCAGAGTCTTCATCAGATGAGTACTGTGTCTCTCCTCTACCACCGGCCAGCAACCCTCGCGCCATCAACAGCCCCGCAGCATTACCATAACCAGTGTACTTCAGCAGATTATCCACTGCATCACATGAACAACAGGAGAAAATTATGATCCAAAGAAAAACACAATTAGCTCATTCATTATTAATTATTGCATTTCGTTAGACAGCATGATGTCCCACAACTGCAAACAACAATCCATTTAAAAACTGACAATTTAATATACAGGTCCCTCTCAAAAAATTTGCATATTGTGATAAAAGTTCATTATTTTCCATAATGTAATGATAAAAGTTAAACTTTCATATATTTTAGATTCATTGCACACTAACTGAAATATTTCAGGTTTTTTATTGTTTTAATACTGATGATTTTGGCATACAGCTCATGAAAACCTAAAAAAATTAGCATATTTCATCCGACCAATAAAAGAAAAGTGTTTTTAATACAAAAAAAGTCAACCTTCAAATAATTATGTTCAGTTATGCACTCAATACTTGGTCGGGAATCCTTTTGCAGAAATGACTGCTTCAATGCGGCGTGGCATGGAGGCAATCAGCCTGTGGCACTGCTGAGGTGTTATGGAGGCCCAGGATGCTTCGATAGCGGCCTTAAGCTCATACAGAGTGTTGGGTCTTGCGTCTCTCAACTTTCTCTTCACAATATCCCACATATTCTCTATGGGGTTCAGGTCAGGAGAGTTGGCAGGCCAATTGAGCACAGTAATACCATGGTCAGTAAACCATTTACCAGTGGTTTTGGCACTGTGAGCAGGTGCCAGGTCGAGCTGAAAAACTAAATCTTCCTCTCCATAAAGCTTTTCAGCAGATGGAAGCATGAAGTGCTCCAAAATCTCCTGATAGCTAGCTGCATTGACCCTGCCCTTGATAAAATACAGTGGACCAACACCAGCAGCTGACATGGCACCCCAGACCATCACTGACTGTGGGTATTTGACACTGGACTTCAGACATTTTGGCATTTCCTTCTCCCCAGTCTTCCTCCAGACTCTGGCACCTTGATTTTCGAATGACATGCAAAATTTGCTTTCATCTGAAAAAAGTACTTTGGACCACTGAGCAACAGTCCAGTGCTGCTTCTCTGTAGCCCAGGTCAGGCGCTTCTGCTGCTGTTTCTGGTTCAAAAGTGGCTTGATCTGGGGAATGAGGCACCTGTAGCCCATTTCCTGCACACGCCTGTGCACGGTGGCTCTGGATGTTTCTACTCCAGACTCAGTCCACTGCTTCCGCAGGTCCCCCAAGGTCTGGAATGGGTCCTTCTCCACAATCTTCCTCAGGGTCCCACTGAGGTGCCTTGATACAGCACTCTGGGAACAGCCTATTCGTTCAGAAATTTCTTTCTGTGTCTTACCCTCTCGCTTGAGGGTGTCAATGATGGCCTTCTGGACAGCAATCAGGTCGGCAGTCTTACCCATGATTGCAGTTTTGAGTAATGAACCAGGCTGGGAGTTTTTAAAAGCCTCAGGAATCTTTTGCAGGTGTTTAGAGTTAATTAGTTGATTCAGATGATTAGGTTAATAGCTCGTTTAGAGAACCTTTTCATGATATGCTAATTTTTTGAGATAGGAATTCATGAGCTGTATGCCAAAATCATCAGTATTAAAACAATAAAAGACCTGAAATATTTCAGTTGGTGTGCAATGAATCTAAAATATATGTGTGTTAAATTTTTATCATTACATTATGGAAAATAATGAACTTTTATCACAATATGCTAATTTTTTTAGAAGGACCTGTATACTATATTGCCAAACGTTTTAGGACGCCTGCCCTTACATGTACATGAACTTTAATGACAGCCCGTTCTTAATCTGTAGGGTTTAATATGGAGTTGGCCCACCCTTTGCAGCTATAACAGCTTCAACTCTTCTGAGAAGGCTTTCCACAAGGTTTAGGAGTGTGTTTATGGGATGTGGCAAGCAGTACGAATCCGAGGGCCGTGAGAGAATGGCACAAGGCTGGTGGTGTGATTGATAATGAGCGCCAGCTGCACCGGTCTTGTATCTCTCACGGAAGAGATTTGGATGCATAAAGGAGGAGCAACGACAGTAAAGGACGAGAGGCCTGGATTTTAAGATGTTTTTTTATTTATGTTATGTTTATGCGGGTATGGCAGCCGTCTGTGAGGGGCTGCCTGCTTTACTTTTATTTTAGTGTTAAACGTTCGCCGGTTCCCGCCTCCTTCTTCCCATAACAACAAACTGCTTTACATGGGAATTTTTTACCATTCTTCTAAAAGTGCATGTGTGAGGTCAGGCACTGATGTTGGACGAGAAGGCCTGGCTCGCAGTCTCTACTTTAATTAATCCCAAAGGTGTTCTATCGGATTGAGGTCAGGACTCTGTGCAGGCCAGTCAAGTTCCTCCACACCAAACTCACTCATCCATGTCTTTATGGACTTTGCTTTATGCACTGGTGTGCAGTAATGTTGGAACAGGAAGGGGCCATCCCCAAATTGTTCCCACAAAGTTGGGAGCATGAAATTGTCCAAAATGTCTTGGTATGCTGAAGCATTAAGAGTCCCTTTCACTGGAACAAAGGGGCCAAGCTCAATCCCTGAAAAACAACCCCATAACATAAGGCCTCCTCCACCAAACTTTACACTATGAACAATGCAGTCAGGCAAGTACTGTTCTCCTGGCAACTGCCAAACCCAGACTCGTCCATTGGACTGCTAGACAGAGAAGCGTAAATCGTCACTCCATAGAACACAACAACACTGCTCTACAGTGGTGGCGTGCTTTGCACCACTGCATCCGATGCTTTGCATTGCACTTGGCTTGGATGCAGCTGCTCTGCCATGGAAACCCATTCCATGAGGCACTTTACACACTGATCCTGAGCTATGACTTATTGCACAGGTGACAACCTATCACGGTACCACGCTTTTATTTACTGAGCTCCTGAGAGCGAACCATTCTTTCACAAATGTTTATAGAAGCAGTCTGCATGCCTAGGTGCTTTTGGGAATATAGTGTATATACACTTAAAGAAACATTAAAAACAAGCAGAACTCTCACCGCTCTCCTTGCAGAGCACAAAAAGGAACTCAGCGGCCCCCTGTTTCACTGCCATGTCTATATGCGTCATGAGACGCACCAGTTTGTTTCGAACAGTGCAGCCGATTTCCGGCCTTTCCTTCACATCTTTCAAGGGAGGCAATACCTGCACAGCAGCAAACAAACAGAACACATTGAATCAGCAACAAAGTATTAACCTTAACTGAATATCTAAAACACTAAAGAAGCAGTGAATTACACTGAGCATGGACTCAACCCTGCACCTGGGCCTTGAGGTATATGCGGATGTCCCTGTGGTATCTAGAGCTCTCTGTCATCAGACTCAGCACAGGTGTCAAGCCTTCTTTATAGTTGGAACCCTGAGTGGATAAATACACATGAAGCATGAACAAACGCAATTAGGAGGAACAGCTGAGGAAGCTTGCAAGTGTTCAAGTGCAATACCTTGTCTATCCTCTTTTCCATAAAATCTAGCAGCATCTGCACTATGTCCATGTTCTTCCCACCGTACTTTTCCATCCCACCTTGGACAGGGACGTCTATAAGAACATCCAGGCACTGCACGGGAAGGTTACTCAGGAGATTTATGGCATGACTAGAAGAAATGGCAAATGATAAAGGTTGAGCACACAATAAGATGAGAACATAGCACTCTTGGAATAAGGAACTTTGATAGCGTATGATAACATGCAGAACAATTTATTACGTAATAATAATCATAGTTATTAATAATTATTCATGTTCTTTTATTTATGCAATGTTTTTGCAATTTATTTTTTTGTATTATATAATAATATTATATGAATGGATTAATATTATTATTCTCATTAACTGTCCAATTTTTCCACAAACTGAATGGTTGAGAATTTATTTTTATCTTTATCTACACATTACTCAACTGAGAATGCATTTATCATGAACACGTATCATGGAATTAAGTATACACCATTTATCTTGTTTAACACATTCAGTTTGTCATCAAGTAAACCATCAGATTGAAGGGTGATTCTCACAAAACTGTATTTTCGACTAGAGATTCCATATAATTCTTAAAATGTATGCACACCTAAGCACCCATGGAAAAAAAACTTTCAGAATTCACAGTGTGAGCATGTTTACATTTTGGACAAGTCAAGTTGCGATACTAAACAGGACCACATGGAGATGCCAAAAAAAACAACCTCCCTCTCACATGGAAGTACCTTGTGCAAATGGATAGTAAATATTTGCATGCCACTTTCATTTGTTCATTGTATAATCTTCTCTGACGCAAAAGAACATTCAACATACTCATGTCACATTCTAGAAATGTGATGGCGACAGACAAACATGAGCAGGCATTCTGAAAACACTGAAAGGTGGGGTGGGGGACTATAGTCTGTGGGCAAAATTTGAATAACAAAGACACATCTACTGACCAGGACTGGTTCAGCACATTCAGCGCACTTTGTTAAAGGGGGAGCATAGAGTTAGTCATTTCAGAGTGCTGTAGAATGGATTGAGAGAGGGTAGCATTCCAGGAGTGTGAAAGGGCTGGTGACGGCACCACCGTGGGCACAATGAGTCAAGCCCAAATAAACGGGTGGGAGTTTCAGAATGCGTTGAGCTGTCTCGACGGGGCAAAGGGGTGTGTCATTAATCACTTGGAGAAGACATCTCATCATTCACATTCACCGCACTTGCATTTCTTTGGCTCACTGGAACACTGGTTTTGAAGCAATTACAAAATACACAGGCCTGGTATACAGAGTAAACTGGATTCAGCTGTCGATCTTTCAGAGTTAAGTACCTGTGAGCCTCCTCTGTTTTATCCTCATCGTGTGTCTTCAGCATTAGGAGATGTCTCATGATGCCTGCAATGAGCCGAAGCTGGTGGTCACTGTCCTGTCAAAATGTGGAAAAATTGTGTGAGCAATTAACCAAAAGGATTTTTTTAAAACAACAGCAGTCTGATGCCATGTTTGGGCTTCCTTTGCAAATAAACGACCTGAGAGCTTGGAGGCAATGGAGAGATCAAGGGACTGAGAGAACCACTGGCTTGAGAAAAGAAAGTGCATCTTATGCCAGGGTGATACTGACCATACCGAAACCAACAAAAGGTCAGGCAATTGAGACACACTTAGCCTTACTTCAGTAACTATTCAAAGGGCTGAGAACTCTGGAATGTACCAATGTTGTTTCATCTACTTGATGAAAGGGTGGGGGTAGGAGCTTTTAGCATTTAGCATTTTGCCCGTACAAAACTCCCAACCACAATGGTAGGGTGTTGTTGTGGGTGATCAAAGTAGGTCACAAACAAGTCTTTATCATATTTTGGTTTCTATACATGGTTTTGGCACACTTTCAATGTGAATCAGAGCTCCATATCCGAAGCCCTGTTTACACCTATTATTAAGATGGATTTTGGTCGATTGGATCACAAGTGGATGACAAGTTTAAGCTAGTCTACTTTCGACCTCGAAGAGACGTAGTCAAAAACGCATTAGACTCATTAAACGCTCTCATGGTCGAATGTGTTCGAACAGCCGCAAGAGACTACTACCTACTCTCCGCCTACTAACCTAACGTATAAACATTATGGGAAGTGCGCTAGCCAGGTGTAAACAGGTATGTTTCTCCCTCGTCTACTTGTGATCCGATCAACAAAAAAGCATATTAATACCAGGTGAAAACAGGCTTACTTCCTTACTTTATATGTCAAAGGCAGTACATCAAATGAGCGTTATGTCTGAATGCACAGTACTATGAAAAAGTGAATGAAAAACACCCAGATGACCTACTACTTTGGCTGAATCAGCAATCAGTAATTTACCATGAGGCTATGAGAGAGAGGAGTCGTCACATTCATACTATTAAGAGAGCAGCAACGTGGTTGACATTGTAAGGTTACAAGATTTTATGTTTGTATGACTGTATTCATGCTACACTTGTACATACTTATCAATGGTTGAAAAGTAAGTTCTCCAATAAATGCAATACATACTCGGAAGAAATGCAAATTCAGTGTGCAAGATTTTCCATTTTATCATCCACCAGGTAAAGATCACATGTTGGATAAAGCCCTTGAGTATATGCAGTCCTCCTAAGCATGCGTCTCAGGACACTGACTGTTTCTATTGGAACCAGAGTTTCTAACAGTAGCTGAAGTGATGCAATGACTTCATCAATTTGTGATTGGCTTTCGTTTAGAATGTGGGACTTACTTTGCTATGTTGCGCATTGCACCGTATCATTTTAATATGAGTTGCCTTGATGTATATATAGGGTGTATCTCATTCAGGTCCCTAGCTCCCGAGCTGGTGAATCAGAATATCACGTACACTAATTTGGGCACTGTTAAGGACAGTAAAGGATGCTGGCTCACTACACATTGGGACACTGACTATTTCCGGCGACATGACAACGTCCTCATTGTACGACATCATTACTGGTATTTATGAACAACAGCAGAGCTTATATCTTTGACATTTCTTGTAGTGTTATTTAAAGTACATAATGATAAATACTTTCCTTATTACATATACGTGCAACATTTCAGCCCCTAAATAAATTATTAATGTTAGCTAGATTGTGTTTATTAACTGTCTAACGATGTATGTTTATGCTGAACAATAATAAAATAATGGTTTCTATTTTTAAAACGCATATCGCGTGTTGTTATCTGTCATTATGTGTAGTGAATTGGCTCACGTGATTTAAGTTTCGTGCTTCAGAACTTCCGTTAAGGGAGCATAGCGAGCATCGATGCACCCTGTGTTTTGCGGTGCATTGCGGGACTTTTTAGGGAGCGAACATTTCAGTGCACTGGAAGGATTCTGCGATTGAGAACGCTCATTTTGGACAAGGATTCTTGCCCTTAAAATTGCAGACGCCCTGATCAGTGCCCTGACTTCATGGTAAGGTTATTATAGTTTCGTCATTAAAACATTTGCATAACTTGAAATTAAACGTTATCTGAAACAAAAGTTTAATTTTTTTTTTATTTGATTATGTTTTAAAATAGCTACTAAGGCAACATTTCTCATTTTCATTTAGTTTAACTTGATCTACTAAAGTTTTTTAATAAAAAATAGAGATAGAAATAATTAAAAATCATAATAATGACAAAAAACACTTTAAAAAAAAAGTACATTTCATACATAAAAAAAACTATAGTAGTCTCTCGATGATAGTTTCATAAAACTGCTGTTAACTGAAGGAAATTAATACTTAAGTATGCATAATAGTAATAGTGTAGTGATGCTATAGCACGACAAATGAAGCCATAACCCATCGTGTGCATTCTTTCAAAATTTACAAGCACTTGAGAAACATTTCAAACACGATACAAATAAGCTGACACACTGCCGATTATCACAGCTTTATCACTTGAAGCTAAATCTAACGTTGTGGATGTCAAACAAAAGTGGTTGAAATGATCCAGAGACATGAGATTCTTGCCAAAGCTAATGAAAAAAGCCCAACAGAGCATTGAAATTTGATTTTATAAAGCCTGATGGTGTTAAAAATATTAATGCCAATGAACCTACGATCTGATTGAGGAGAAAGAAACCTGTCCTCCCTTACTCTGCTGGAAGCAAGAGCACCGACTCCACTCAGCATCAATTATTTAACAGCAGTATAACAGGAAACTGAAGCTCTGCATTTTCCTCCATTCTGTTTTTGGTGTGAGATACACATGCAATTTTAATCTAATCCATCTTTTAAATTTTTTTAAAAATACTTTCTTCAGGTTACTGTGGACTGTATAGTATACGTAGATGTCAATTTATACAGTAGGTTTGTAAATAGACGTAAAATAGACATAAAATGTTATTTTGCTGTTCTACAAATACTGTCAATCTTACCTCATCGCTCGAATCAGACATAGTGATGTTGAACAGAGCTTTAAGGGCTTCCATGGCGCGCTCGTTGTTTTCTGGGGAAATGGGCGGTGCCTCTGGATCAGGGGGCGCAGCCTCATATGGCCCTACCCAATGCACGTCGAGGGTGCGTTCCAGCACGTTAGTGAGCAGCCTCACTGCGCCCACCTCCTTCTGAAGCGTGCCACGCACATCTGTCCGCAGGGCGGAAAGCAGAAACAGCAGCCGAAGGGAGAACAGGCCCACCTCATGATGGGATGAGCTGATCAAATGCAAGCAGGCACACAGGCCCTCCGCCAAATGCAAGTCAGCTCCCACCTGTTGTGCCGGCATGCTGTTGAACACCACGTTGCACAGGCACTTGAGGGCCTCCACCACAACCCTCTCCTCCTCTGTAGACTGTGCCTCCTCTAACAGCTCTCCGTCGAGTCCCGCCACACGGATCCGGGCCAGCCCTGCTAGAGTGAGGATGCCCTCTCTGGTGGCTACGGGACCGAGTACACGCTTGTCTCTGGACAGGATGCGCAGGGTCTCCAGGCAGGTGCTTTGGCAAGGTGGATGATCTGACCGGCGCAGGACTGTAAGAAGACCCCGACACAACTTCTGCAGAAGGGAGCACAAAGCATTAAAGGTTAAAAAATGTCATAAATCGTTTTAAATAAAACAAGGTACTACATACCAAAACAACGCAGAACACACCATACTGAGATACAAAACAAAATAGATATGATACTCACGATTCGTGCATCCTCCTCTTTGTGGTCAAAGGCGAACGTGTGACTGTTCTGAAATGAAAGGGAAACATGACATAGGACGATATACACCTGGGATAAACAAATCCCATGTTTTCATCCCTGTCAAACCATGGAGTAGCCGGACATGAGTAGAACAGTTCACTATTCCTGCAGTTACATTCTGGGCTGGTAGCTGGTTTCTAGCTGGTCTAAGATAGTTGATTATCTAAAATGTTCCATAAACAAGCTTAAACACTTTAAAGTAAAATATCTAGCTTCCCCAGGCCGCCTTCCATATTCAACTTATGAAGCCGAAGCCAGAGCCAGAGATGCGCACAGCAGCACTGGTCATATATCATAACTATTCAGTGTTTTCAACAGCATAATGTTTCTTTTAGGTTTCAGATATTTAAATGCACATAAGTACAAGCAAAAAAATACACTGATGTCTATGGAAGTGGCAATAACAATCCTTTCAGTTATACTTGACTATGTGTTTTATTCATATCAGATACACATTATAGTTAACAATATAGTTTACTCTATTCTTCTCCCAATTCAGCGGTCACTTACTTTCATGTATTTCCTGAGTCGTGGATGAATTTACGTGATGTAAATCCGGCAGATCCGATTCTCTGAAGCGCAAACTAACATGGCGGCACCCATCGCACATTATAGACTAACATGATCATTATAAAGAGTTTTAAATGACAAAACACGTTCACTCACACATATTTGAAATCGGAATATCAGATAGGCTAGTTCATAACATAGTTAACAAGTTTGTGAATATTTTGAATAAAAAAGAAAAAACTAAAAAACTTTACATCTGTCATACAGCGGTGGCATGGAAATAATAAGGCAACGCATTCTAAAATATTTAGCCAGAGAATATGCTCATATTTCTGCAAAATAATAATTGCTGAAAACTGAAACTGGTTTGTAGCATACCAAGAATACAGACTAATTTGCTGTTATTAGTACTGTAAATGTTATTTAGTGTTAAATTGGGGCTATTGCAGTTAGGTAAAGTATCTTAGGTTTTATTGTGAATTTGTTTAGTAAATGTGATGTGTTTTGTATTTATTTATATTTATATATTTTAGTATACTTTAAACTTTTAATAAATTGTTCAATTTAAATATTTTTAAAAATAAAAAGCCATTATTTAATGTCATCCACCGTCGTTTTGTGGCTCTTTTTTTTAAAGTATCGGTTGAGGCACCCACCGGTACCATTTTAAAAGTATCGGTTTGGCACCGGTATCGTAAAAAAACAACTGATACCCAACCCTAATTATAACAACTGGAATACACATTTAAGTGTTTACTTTATTACACTTTTATTAGCCTCTGTAGATTAAATTCAGTAGCACTTACATACACCAAACTTTACAGTTTTATTCATATCCATATTGTAAAGATTTATTACAAAGAGGTTTGTTAATATATAATTATATTATAATGAATTATAATTATAATAAATTATATTTGTTGCTGGTCTAAGATTGTCAACAAACTAAAGACTATCTTAAACCAGCAAGAAACCAACTATCATGGCATGGTCCAAAATATAGCTACCAGCTTAAGATGGATTTGCCAGCAATACATCTAATTTAAAGAATTTAATTATAATTGGATGATTCATAGTAAAAGTATCGGTCTCTTTCTAAAACTTAACTAAATGTGGTTTATTTCAAAGCCTGTATCAAATAGGAATAGGAAATAGGAATAGGAATAGGAAACCCTACTCTGGAGATTTCCAAAAAAATTCAGCATCATTAAAATCATGACGTAAACACCGAATATAAGGCTAAAATTGCTGTTCACACCAAAATAATCCATACAGGCATGTTTCGTTGAGAACTGGCAGCACAATAATATTTCCAACAGTATTTTCTGCTGTTAACGTAACTTAACCTGTTTGACAGCTGTCAAGCTTAGCTACCTTAGCCTTTACCTTTATAACTTCTTAACATCCACATCAACGGTTAATGTCTACTCTATTCGTCGGCTATTCAGATTTTCTCCAAAATTTCAAACACTGCACATTAATGGAGGCAAATATAGCATTTTTTGTTTAAAAAACGTAAAGTTGGATTAGCATACTGGTTCTATCATTGCTAACAGCTGGAGGATGCTAGTCTACGATCACAGACCGATCCCCTCGTGACTTTAATCGCTAAATACAAAATAAGTACACGTTTAAAGTAAAAGAAAAACTAATATTTCCCCTCCACAGAGATCATAAATATGTTTGTTGGTTCACACATACACTGGGTGTAACGTTATTGATATTTGCGAGAGGCTAACGCTAATAGCATATCCATTTACACTGCTAGCGCGCATTAAAACAACCTGATATAGTAACGTAAACTAACAGCAGCATTTTTACCTCTGTGTTATACTTCTGCAAAAGCTTTTCAACCCCCTTGTCATCTCCACCGTCGATCTCTGATAGAATAGCACTTAAACTCATCTCTGAATGTTGCTTTTGCCGTTCACTTAGAAACACTGGCAGTCGTTCTCACAACAACAGAGAGATGACAGTTACACACACCTCCTGTTTTTCGTATCTGTTCAACTTTCACCCGTTAAACGTCACGTTTTTTGCCAGTACGCTTTTACAAGAGTCTCTAAGGCACATGACAATAATATAAGGATTTCCTCAAAGCTCCCTGAATTGTGTCCATTTTCCAAAATGTACCAGGTCTTATATTTATTACCCACTGGAAATGTTATGGTGATAGTCAGAACACCAAGACTATAATACATTTAGAACATTGGTTTGTTGAGGGTCATTAGCTGGGCTGACCAGCAAAAACGAAGGGGAAAAAAGGTGGTTAAGTTAGGATGGCATGTTTTATAATGTGGTAGCTGGTTAACCATCAAATGACTACCAAATGACTAACCAGCTATCATTGTTCCAAAACACAGATAGGCTTTCCAACAGGATGTTTAGAATGCTTTCTGGACCAACATTGTCAATTCCTTAGAATATAAAATATACCATCTGCTGTAAGAGCATAGAAGGGTTTATCTGAGGGTTTGGCTTCATACTTAATGCCAAATATCAAGCTTCTTTGAATTTCAAACAGTTCTCACCTGCAGTATTTTGCATTATTGATGATATTATATTATTAACTATTACTTTCCCCCTCTACACTTCATTATAGTGTCCTTTTTTAATTAATACTTTGGAAGTTTAGTTCTTTGTAATATGTAAATGAAGAGGTCACTGCACATAATTCATTGATGCATGCAACAAATTACAGTGACATGCACAAATAAAAGTTAAATTATCAAGATTTGACCATTTTAAGACTATTTGTCTTAATTAATCTGATTTTTAGACTCTTAAGTGCTGGTTTAACAATGTAAACAATTAAAAACTTAAAAACCAAACAAAAAGCATAGTACCCGAGTGGGCATTTCAATGGATTTCTTAAAATATATTTAAAATATGTCAAATAAAAACATTCAAAAGACAATTCAAACTGGGTTTTAAAAAATCTTTATGTGGCAACAAATAATTCCACATATATCATTTAGGTAACAGCTGTCACCACAGAAGTTACTGAGTGCTTTTATTTACAAGAGAAAGTGACTAAAGATAATAAATGTTACATTTTCATATTCTTTCCTTTTTATTCCTACCCATAGGGTAATAGGTCCACAGTACCTTTGAGTGCATTCAAAAACACACAAACCTAGGTTAACACTTTTCGGTTCCTAAATCATACAAAACTGGATAAACAGGTCAAACACAGATAAACAATGCAAAGGGACACAATGTTACAAAGCTACAGAAAAGATCTCTAATATTCTCCCAGGATCACACTGGGGTAATTCTGCATTTGTGTAAAATGAGAAATTTTACATTCACATTCGCATGCAACAAGTACTCATGTGAGTGGCCCTTATTTGTGTAGACTCATGACGTTCGCATTCTGGCAGCTGGCCAGTAGGGCGTTCTGAGATGAAATATTAAGGCATTTCTTCCTGGTGCTGAGAATGTGTTATGTTTATGAAAGGAAAGCAGCACACTTTGATGTTGACAGGGGCTGAGAAAAAAAACAGTGTGGTATTGTTTACATCACTGTTTGACGTCAAACACCCAACCTGTGGTAAAACGCTGTGAGATGTGCGCATTTGTACACTGAAACAAGGTCAGCGATCACAGTTTTTGCACAGTAAATGAGAATGGTCTATAAATGTTTATAGAAATAGAGATACATGAGAAACAGGCGAGGAAAGGCACAACTGGGACACTGCCTTTTTGCACTCTCACAATGATTGCGATTCGAAAAGAGTTTC
Source organism: Gobiocypris rarus (assembly GCA_023029165.1). NCBI lineage: Eukaryota > Metazoa > Chordata > Actinopteri > Cypriniformes > Gobionidae > Gobiocypris > Gobiocypris rarus. Next base: position 12,792,279 of record CM040918.1, on the reverse strand, counting down.
ATTGGCAGCTTACACTGTAAACACTGACCACACCAATAAAAACATCTCTGACACAATGTCATTTCCACTCAAATACATTCTCTGTAATTATGTTAAATATGGGCAGCTGCTGTTTTATCTGTACAGCTTTCCACACGCAGACATCTGTTGTCTTGGACGTAGACTCTCGGAAGGGTGCAATCATTTTGCCCACCCAGTCGTGGCCTCCCCATTAATATAGGCGAATCCTGGAAAATGTTGCGCATGCTCATATTCAGAGTTCCTGCGTGGGGCAAGAGGGGAGTACATGTCTCCGGTGGAGTAGCGTGACGTATGGACAGTGGGGCTGGAGTAACAGCTGTTGGCTGAAGGCACATCTGGCCAACGGGGGGTTACAGGGGTCGAGTGCAGAAGAGGAGACCCACTCATCAAACAGGACTCCATTCTGGACATCTGGCTGTTGAGTGGATACTACAAATCAGAGAGAGAGAGACATGCATGAGGACCAATGCAACAAAACACAAGTGACTTATGATGTGCATTTTGTAAACAAACCATCTCATCTTCCTTCTTTATGTTATTAAAGCAATAAGTCACACATTGAGGCCATGTGTAAGGGGTGTATAAGTTTGAGTTTCTTTATTATTAAATGTTTTAACTTATTATTATAATAATAACAACAGCTAAAACAACAAAGTTATTAGTATTAATAATAATACTTTCTATTATTAATACAAAGGACTGTTATTTGTATTATTAGTAGTAGTATGCCATTTTTTTGAAGTAGTATTTCAAATATTATATTATTAGTAGTAGTATGGCATTTCTTTATTTTTGAAGAAGAAGTAGTAATTAAATCATATCGTATCATATATTATATCATATCATATTATTCAGATGTAGAAAACATGGACCAACTGGCTAAATAGGACATAAATTCTTCCCCTATGTTATGCATTCAATCAAATTTTTTGGCTTTTTTGTCATTGTTAAAATTATGATGCAAGATTATATAATAATCAACTAAAAGTGCAACAGTTCAGCATAATTTGAATGTCTGTTCCGGAAGCATAAAATAAAAAAGCTACAAGTTAACAGTTTTTGTTGCTGTGTGTAACAGACCAAAAACAATACTGAGCATGTCAGCTATGTGTCTATGTAAAACAATCTGTTCTCTCTGGGGAAGTCAACATAATCTTCATTTGTCTCCTCTCTATTGCCTCCTTCAGAGTAGATCTCTTGAACAAAGCGTGGACATTGTATCCGTTTAAAGTTGACGGAAAACAAGTGGAAGTAAAAATCTATAAGTGCTCTCTAAATAGAAACCGTCCACAGTCAGAGCTTTTATGAACGGCTGCGGCACGGAAAAAGAAAGTCAGGCGGGGTCAGAGACCGAGATGTGTTGCTTGGTGACCTCTTGTTCATGCAGAGAAAAGAGGCCATTGAATAATATTTTAATAAACACGCTTTTCCATCTGGATTTCCGGCCACTAGTTGTGCTGTCTATGACGGTCATTGAGTGGATGGTAAAGAGACATTGAGTTTGTGAGTGAGTGGCTCTCTTGGCTCTAGCTGGTCCACCTTTCAGAGGCTGCATCCGCTGTGTGGAGGAGAACTCTGAGGACCAGCTGATCCCCCATTACAAAGGCAGGCTGGACCAGAGAGCTCTTGACAGGAAATTACCATCACACCCGCTTTGACTCTCAATATATGTGACCAGACCCACTCTTCTCCATCCACAATCACAACTGAACAATTTCATTCAACTATTCACACTCTCTCTATCTCAAGGACAATAAAGACTACTTAACATTCAACTATTCCCTCAGTTTCTGAACTAGTAACATTCAGCATGTAAAGTTTGTATACATGTGCATGCAACAATGCAATGCTTGTCCACAATTCAGTAAAACCCATACAAATATTTCACCTACAAAGTTTTGTAGGCTACATCCACTCAACCTGGCACAGACCTGTAGCCTTTTCTTAGTGTGCTATATCTTTTCCAACTGATAGGACTAATGTTTTTCCTGTATCTGATAATCAAAAAGCTCATAGACACCTGTCTTTTCAAAAAAAAATTCAAGTATGTTAAAGGAAAACTCCACTGATTTTAGAAATAGGGCTTATTCAACTTCTTTCCTACATTTAATTATGTGGGCAAATGCATTTTTGTCTCAGTGCATGCTTTGTTTTAGTTTGGCAGGGTTGCCGCTATCTTAGCTTAGCATAATGAATGGAATCCTATGTTGCCAGCTAGCATGTCCCGAGTAAAAGTGATAAAAAAAAACAAAAACAACAACACCTAATTACTTCTTGTAGCCTGCATATTCACAACGAATACAAATAGCGATGCAGATTAAGACTAGGTGATTTCCTAGGCAGATATTGACATGGGACTATATTATGGGGAAGAACAGGCGAAGCACTGCTACTTGGACGCAGAGATATCACGCAACTTGGGTGCAATATCTCTGCACCCAAGTAGCAGTGCTTCGCCTGTGCTTCCCCGTAACTAAGCCCTATATTTCTAAAAACGGTGTTGTGTTCCTTTAACTATAGCACCCAGAATGAACTACTCCATTATTCAGACTACGTATCCTTCAAACTTAAAATAAAATAAATAGGCTAACACTCACTATACTTTAAAATTAAAAAGCATTCAAAGTATTCCAACTACATAAGGCCTAAAAAAGCTTTAGATATCAAGGGAATTTTAACATTTAAACTAGGCTTTTCCAGGGCAGTATTCAAAGTTGTCTTGACCTTTTCTAAATATCTGCATGGAAAATGTTGCTTTGGCTGATTCATGCTAAAGTAATGGCAGCATTATTCAAATTAGCGAGTGCTGTTTTCACCAACCTTTAACCCAGGAGTTGTCTAGAGGTTTAATAAAGACAATTAACTGAGCTTTTCCACCTTTGTTCTCTTTCAGAAGTCAATACACTTTAAATACATATGCTAAATGACCAGTATTTCTGATCAGGAGGAGTTCAGCGTATTAGCCCAGTGTGTGCTAAGTTAAGCAATCATTCTCTATCCATAAAACTCTGTGGATAACAGTTACAAGAACATTTCAGATGCTAATGACTGTAAAACATCAACCACCATTCACATTCACAGTATGAACATTGTATTCTTCTCTCAGTTACAAACCCAGTAAAAGAGACAAGGATAGAATACACTTCCACTCCAAATAGGGCAGAATACACACCCAATTCCATCTGTTATTAGCTTTGCTTTCTTAATGCTCATACCTAGTCTTATTGTTCATGATTCATCTGCAAAAACAAATTATATCAAAACTTTACTCAAAAGAGATTTTCCCTTTCAGGTGGTTGATAAAAGTCAACTGGAAAAAATCAAGTTCAATCTAATACAGTCGAAACAACATTTATTCAGACACCTTCAACATTTTCTCACATTATCACAGTTTATTCACTATAGTTTAGAAAATGGTAATAAAATATGACAAGGACTCTAAGTTAAACTGTCAGAACAAATTCATCTTGATAATGTCGGATAACTTTGATAGAAAGGTATGTAATGGATTATAATCAACCAATCAGCTGTCAGCTGTTACATTTAAGTACACGATTAGATAATACCAATTTAGGTCGACCAGTGACCAAGCAATGCTTCATTTTGTGCAGTCTGTGGTTTAAAAGGTTGTATTAGCAATTAAAGAAAAACACTTAATTTTATTGGTAGTCCAATGTGAATTTAACTGACATAAAACATCAAATTGAAGGCGTAGCCTGTAAAAATTGTGAATCTATATTCTGTAATTATTATGTTTTATGATATTCCCTAATAGTTCAGAAATTACTGTAAGCTTGTAAATAAATAGTATCATATTAAAATAATACATTAGTGATTTTGGGTGGGAGGAGCCTGACCTGCGGAGGTCCGGTGGTATGAGGAATAGTGCAGAGGGGAGGGCAGTCCTGGTTCATGGGTTAAGCTGGAGTACTGACTCTGGATGGCATGATGGTGCTGGTTTGCGTAGCTGCTGTAATTATAGCTGCCAGTATACCTGGAGAAAATAGAAAATACAAATCTCTAAAATCACAATTTCACAATTGACTGTAAAGTCAATTTCAACACATCTTTTAAAGTCTTCTCATCGATTTGGGGGCTCACCCATGCTCATCCCGGTGTGGGTAAACTGGCATCCTGTGGGCGGAGGTGGTGCCGTGTAGAGGGGGTCCGCCTCTCATGCAGGATAGCTGGGATCCGGTCTCGGGTGGGCTGCCACCTGAGGTTGTCACTGTGTATGTAAGGGACCAGGTATATGACTGAACAGCTCCTGGCACATACAGACATACATATACAAAGAAACGTGTTTGCCGTGTTAATTAAATGATCTTACTGTGAGATACCGTTTTAATGAATGCATGAAATGGGCCTGTTGAATGTGATACTGTGATGTAAGATTTGAGTTTTATAATCAGTTCTACACCATTTACCTGTGGTAGTTGATATGCTGGTGTACTCCGGAGACTGGGCTGAATTGGGGGAACCTACTGCTGGTACGCCCACTGAGTGAACAGACTTGGCAGGAGAGTAGGGTCCAGGTGACGTAGATGTGGGGGTGGAGCCCATTATCATCAGCTCTTCTCCAGTATCTGCTTTAGTAGCCCAAAACAAAAGCCTAAAATGTTCAGAAATCCTTGCGATTTTTATTCATTTGTTTTAGATATCCTTAGCTGCAATGACCAAAACGTTTTGGATGCTTGTGTGCAGGAGTAAGATGCCCCAGCACACATCTTAACTACCTTAAGCAGATGTGATTTTGGGACACTTTTTGCCATTGAGATCAATGGTAAAAAGTGTCCCAATCAACCTGAATTCACCCTTATCATGGTCAACCAGCTTAGCCAGAAAGTTCACCACCAAACCAGCTCTCACTAGCATAAAACATGCTGGTCTAAGCTAATTTACAGCATCTGGAATGTAAAGAGCTAACTAGTTGCTATCAAGGACTGCAACTAACATAAGGATGTGCGTTTGCATGCTTAATGAATTGGACAACCATTGTTGTCATTATATAGCAACCTTTAATCCTGTAATAATATTTTTAATGGAACAGTGTATTGAGAATAAATCTTTAAAAAAGTGTGTTTTTCAAAGCTTGCATGTGTGTTTTTTGTTAAGCATCATATTTGATACTCAGGGTTTAATGGCTAGTAGTATGAATGATATATGATTACATGTAGCTCATACCTGAGGAGGAAAAAACACCTCAGTGTTATTCAGAGGTCCAAACTGAGCAAAATTGTACAAAAATGTGGTGCTGTTGCTTGTTTATATGGTCAAAAAGTGATATGAAATTTGAATGGGTTGTAATGCAAATCAATGAGATCTTTATAACAATATAGCAGACTACATAGTGTACATAAAATGCATATAAATAGTTTTTAATCTACTTGTCACGTCATTGTCTGTCTCCTAATAACATGTGCTAGTCAGATGATATTTAAATGCTTAGTTTATGATCAAATCTCTGTAGTTTTTATGGGGGGATGAAAAGCCTGATGTTTGAACATGATTTTTCTAAAAAATATATAATAATAATAAAATAAAAAATAGATATGAATAACGAAGTAAACCTAAGTTGGTACAGTCTAACAAGTGATCATATTGAAATATTACTAGCAACATAAAAGTTATTCTTATATTAACTATATACAAATCAGTAGAGACTTTACAGCAAAAAGAAACGTTCCACAACCTCAGGGTTGACTTTTTTAGTATTATGCAAAAAGGCTTTAGACTTAAAAAAAAAAATAAAGTATAAATGATCAATCAGATGAGAGAATATGTAGTAGATTGTGTACAACAGCTTTGGAGCAAAGTTTTGATCAATTGATAATTGAGAGGCCTTGATACAGTACCCAAATTCAAAATTGAGGTTTGACGGTGTCATTTATGTTAGAACAAAACTTGAAACTCTCTTCAAGTAAAGTCAGAACAGAACTAATGAAAACTACTGTTTTAATGACAAATCAGCTTTCTGCGTTGGTCTAAAAATTGATGTCATGACCAATCAGCTCTACTGCTTGAATCAAATGGATCTTACCTGGTGAGCCCTCTCCTTTCATTGCCCTCATCAGCTCATTGGCTCGCTCTTGGCAGTGCAGAGACTCAAGCAGGTATAGTACGTAGTCATCAAACATGAGGTGGATCAGATGGAATGAGCCTAGAAATATAAAGAATCACATTTACCATCAAAAAGTTAATGTATTCTACCAATTCAAGTCTCATACATTAATGGGATAGTTCACCCAAAAATTTGCCCATGATTTACTCACCCTCATGTCATCCTAGGTGTATATGACATTCTTCTTTCAGACGAATAAAAGTTGAGTTATATTTAAAAAGTCCTGGCTCTTCCAAGCTTTGTAATGGCATTGACTGTTGCTCTGTTTTTGAAGTCGATAATAAATACATATGTCCATCAAATAATATGCTCCACGCAGCTCCGGGGGCTAATAAAGGCCTTCTGAAGCAAATTGTTGCGTTTGTGTAAGAGAAATATCCATATTTAAAACGTTTTGAATTAAACTTCCAGCCGATCGCCTTCCATGGAAAAGTGTTGAAAGTGCCTTCTCGGAGTTCAAGATGCATACGCGACGTCTGACGAGCGCACCTGGTAGCGCAAGCCTTTGAACTGCAGAGGCACTTTCAACACTTTTTCCTTAAACTGAATACGGGAAGGTGATCGGACGAAACTTTACTTAATATAATATGATATTTTGCTCACAGAAACGCATCAATTCACTTCCAAAGGCATTTATTAACCTCCTGGAGCCGTGTGGAGCACGTTATTTGATGGACAGATGCTCTTTTATGGACTTCAAAAACAGTGCAACAGTCAATGCCATTATTAAGCTTGTAAGAGCCAGGACCTTTTAAATATAACTCAACTTTTATTCATCTGAAAGAAGAATGTCATATACACCTAGGATTACTTGAGGTTAAGTAAATCATGGGCTAACTTTCATTTTTTAAGGCTTTATGGATTACTCCCAAAAAGCATTTCGCATTTGAGTCTTTGAGAGCTTCAAGAGAACAAAATGATTTGATGTTAACTGGCGCAATACTAAAGCATATTTAAACGGACATTTGAACCAAGTCAGAACCAAGCTAGACATAAACTCTACAGAGTTACTGAAGCATATGATGCTTTGAGTCCATGTTCTGAATGAGAGGGGGGAAAGAATTCATAAGGAGCATGGCACAATCCTCACATTGTGTTAGCAACTCCAGCCACTATGTGCATAATAAACATCGCGGCTATTCAGCGGACTGGGCGCAATACTGCCCGGTCATAAAATGGGAAGAAGGGGGAAAAACTTGGTGGGGGTTAGCCTTTGTTAATTAGCTGTTTTGTACAGAGAGCTGCATTATCAAAACACTGCAACCAGCTGTGCCTTTGATATTCACAGACAGAGCTGACAGGGAGGGGGCCTTTACCTCTTTTATGGCCCTTCTTTCAGTAACTTTGCCATAGAAGCTAGATGCTGTAAGCCAAGAGTTAACAAAGCTGCCATCTTAGTTAAAAGTTGACACTTTGTGTTGTGGATCGAGAAACTTTTAGTTAACATGACAAACTCAAGTTTCCAAACAAATAAAATCAGTGATGTGAAGATTCTACTCTCTCTAATAAGGATGACTGTGACAAAACAGTGCAGCTTGACTCACCAAAGCTGGGTGCACTATGCAACGTCATATCCCGGATTACTCTTGTCCCGAAACACGACCACATGAGAAGGAACTGCTGAGCTACCCTCTTCAGGCATCCGGGTCTCTTCCCCGCCACCTAAAGGGAGTATTACCATTAGAAAAGCCTGGGGGAAGGCAGAGGGGCCTTAACCTTTGGGTCCATACTGGGGACTAACCCCCCAAGTTCGAAAAACATGTCAACAAGTCAACTATTTGATTTGCCCCTAAGGAAACACCCTCCCATTCAACTATTGTCTGGTAGGTAGTATAAGTTCCCATGGTGACCAGATTTACAAGCCCATATCTGGACTATAATTGAGGCCCCGCAAAAAGAGGCCATGAAGACATCATTAAGTTGGGGAATTGCATCATGATAGGTCTTAAGTATGTTGTGACGGCATTTAGAGTTGGATGGGTTGGACACCTGCAAACATAGAACATAAAAACTGTGCTATGACAATTCTTGATATTCTTGTTGAAATATCTCCATACATATGTGTGTGTGTATATATATATATATATATATATATATATATATATATATATATATATATATATATATATATATATATATATATATATATATAGATATATTGTTTTTCAACATTGATAATAATAACAAATTTCTCTTGAACACCAAATCAGCATATTAGAATGATTTCTAAAGAATCATGTGGCTGGAGTAATGGTTGCTAGAAAATTCAGCTTAGCCATCACAGGAATAAATTTGATTTTAAAATATATTAAATAGAAATTATTTAAAATAGTAATAATATGTCACAATATACTGTTTTACTGTATTTTTGATCAAACAAATCCAGCCTTAAAAAATACTTGAAATAGACTTATATGTATGAAAGTTGTATTTTTTCATATTTTTCATATTTAAATATTTGTATAGGCCTATATATTATCTATACAATCATCATTTGATTTTGCAGAGTTAGACATGTTGCTGGGTCAACATCGTGTCTGAAAATGTTGTCCCATATCCCTACCCCAACCCATAAGTTATCCCTAAAATCAGATGGAAATTATATAGAAGCACCTAACCCCAGTTGTAAGCCTAAACTTGTCCCTCAAATCTAACTGGTTGATTAGAATGTTGTTCCAGGATAAACAAAGATACACTTGGTGAAATGTGTTTTTGCTCACACGCACCCTCACGACACATCTCTCCACCATTGAGTCCAGCCACTCGATGTAGGCTTCAATGGGGGACTGGTCCTCCAGCAGTCTGTCAAATTCTTGATATACTTTGAAAAACAGCAGAAAACAGATCCTCAAAATCCATTTTAATTGCTTGTAAATCTTGCTAATCCATAATTACAAAAATACTTTTGGCACAGATTTGAGATCTCTGTATGAAATTGCATAGAGAGGAGCTTTAGAATCCTCTTTTGAGGATGACATGACAGAATCTTTGAACTTTGACCTGATCAGTCATGTGAGAGGTTGACACTGAAATGAATTTGAAATGCTCCTCAGGGTGTCAAACTGTGAGGGTTAACCTCTCAGTGTCTGCGGTTAGAGCTCGCCACTCATGGTCGTGGGAATGATTCAGCGCTGGTTGACAGCTACTGTGTGAAATCCGAAACGTAAACCAGTGGGGCTTTTAACACAGCGCTGCATGTGATTCTGCAGCAATAACACTGCATGCGGCGGACTAAACCAAACTAGTTTAGTACAGAAACACTAATAAATTAATCTGAATCAGTCCGGCTAGGGCTTATCTGATACTTTTTCATTTAAATCTGATTCTGAAATGCACAACTCCTCCTTACATTGGATGATAAGTCTCCTCTCGTCCTCTCTGGAATCTTCCATTGTATAAAGAGTCTGTTTAGTGATGCTGTTGAGGTCTACGTTCCTCCAGTCTTCAAGCATTTGAAAGGTGATGTCTGCACTGTGGATCACTGTTCGAGAGGCCTGCAAAAACAATATTTTAATTTAATTTTAATTTCTCCTTCTATGAACTGATCATAGACATTTGAAAAAACATGATGCAAGCATGATGAAGAATAGGAGTTAGAGAGAAAAGTTAAATATTAAACACAACATTTTCTGTGTACCTGACAGAGATGGTTTAATGACGTTTGTCGTTTAAGTATC